>PVJA010000289.1:0-22240 GCA_004027025.1 Myocastor coypus
GAGGAGAGGAGAGGAGAGGAGAGGAGAGGAGAGAAAACTCATACAGCACAGAAGTGAATGTGGATCAGGCAACAGGCCACTCCCCATATGGGGCAGAGGCCACAGAAGGCAGCTGCTGGTGTGACATGGAAGGGCCTTGCTCCAGGCTCTGAGGCTCAGAGCACATATTCTAGATTAGGAGCCATCCACCTGTCCTCCAAGGTTTGCAAGAGGCCAGGCTGGGCAGGTGGGTGGAGCACCACTTCTCAGTCTCTTGGAGGCTGGCTTAGCCTTAAAGGCCTCCATGGAGCTGGTCAGGAGCACAGGACAAGACCTAGGGGTGAAGAAAGTGACTGTCAGGATCTGACCCAGGACCTGGTGCAAACCTCCCAGCTGTGGCAGTCCCTGGGACTAAAGCCCAGAGAGTGAGCTCCTCTCTCAGCCACTGAAGACAGGGACGTCTCCTGTCTGGCCGCTGAGGCACAAGCAGTAGCTCAGAAACCCCCCAGGCTCTAGGTAAGATGTCCTCTCCCCTCAGTCTCCTCCTACTCCAGTATCTTCAACATCCACAGCTCTTGGCTAACATTAGCAGTGACCTACAAGTAAAGGCATGGTCTCTGCAGGATGGGATGTCACCCCCAGGGTTGTCCTGGGATGGACCCACACATCCTATGTGACAGCCCTGCCCTAGGGATCCCAGACCCCTATATTCTCATCTCTGGGCAGCTCGAGGGACAGACAATAGGTACTCATGGCACTGTCCTGCCCTAGGAAGAGCCCGGCCTGACTCCCGGTGCAGTAGCCCCAGCAGACACAGCCCTGCCCTCTTCCTGCATGGCAGCAGCCTCCTGACACTCAGGGACATGCCATGCCATACAGGAAGGGGCTTTCCTCTGAGCAGCGACCACAGAAGCCACAGCTCCCATCTCTCCCCACACACCCCTGCAGGCCTGACTCACCCCTCTCCCTTCTAGAGCTTGTTAGGGGTCAGTTCCTCTAGCCCTCTGCGGCAGGAAACGGGGGGGGGGGGGGGGGATGAGGAGTCCAGGCGAGCCAAGGGAGGCGGCTGGCCCAGGGCCTCCGTGTAAGGAACAGCTAGCTGCCAGTAGGGCCCGAGAACCACAGAGTTGTCAGAAGCCTGAGACCCCAGGGACACTCTGAGCTCATGCAGGAGGTGGCTCCTGAGCCAGGCGAGGCCAGCTCTGCTGCAAGAGGTGCAGGGGATTTCTTTCACCAGCTTGCCTAATCTCGTGATGGGTTTCAATTCCTTCCTTACCACCCAGGTTCCTTCCTGCCCTGTTGAGTGGGGAAGGCCCCTCTGTCCCCTCGTGCCTGCCACCCACCAACTCACCCATGAGCCCTGTCCCTGGCATGCATACACATGCACACATGCACGCACACACATATATGGTAGTGTACACACACACACACACACACACATTAGGTGTGCTGGTGTACAGACCTGCACATACCCACATTTTCCAAGGGTCCCAATACCAAAATTCCTTTCTAGCCAGCCGAGCCCCAGGGATTCAGAGGCTCCAGCCACGCACAGGGCCTGCAAAAGGGCACTGGAGTGACACAAAGCCACAGTGTGGAAATGCCCCGTGCATTGCATTCAGTCCCCAGCCAGCACCTGTTCGCAAGTTCTGAGCACCTTGTCCACCCTCCTCCAAGACACTCCTGCAGCCCTCGCTCTCCAGCCCATGAGGCAGGCCAAGCATCCCACTGCTAAGGCACACACAATGCTGGGAAGCTGGAAAGGACTTGCTGAGTCCCTGTTACCCAGGCTGGCTGGGGACCAGTCCATGGCCTGACAGGAGCCAAGCCACACAGGAGGAAGAGAGCTTTGGGTCAGCGAATAAAGCGTCCGTATTTATAGCATCTCCACATCACTCAAATTACCACCTTCTGTCAGACGGAGCCTTAACTTCTCATGAGAGGAGAACTGTTCCTGCCAGCCCCACCCGTGCATGCAAGGGATCCATGTTGCCGCGCCTTTGGACAGCTCCACAGCCACCCCAACCCACCGCCATCTGTGGAAAAGTTCTTTCCCAGGAAACTGGTCCCTGGGGCCAAAAAGGTTGGGGACAGCTGCCCTGGGACACTTCTTCCCCACTCTGGACCTGGCCTCTCATCTGTAAGTGAGGGGTCATCATGCTCCTATACGGTAGGGCTGCTGTGGAATTGAGGGAAGTCTTGCTCATGGTACAAGCAGCACACAGGATCGCTACGGAGGTGTGTAGCTGCTGGCAGTATTATATCTTGCGGCATCATCATTCTTGTTGTTATTATTATTATTACTAGTGGATGGTGGTAGGATTAAAAATCATCCTGTCCTTAAGAATATTTTTGAAATGCCAATGGGAGGGAGGAGAAACATCCTTGGGTGGACTTGCTGTCCTTGATGTTAGGAAGAGGTAGAGAATGGGTGGCCCACGACACTCAATGTCAAGGAAGAGCCACAGGCAGGCAGCCCTAACGTCCTCTGCCTGGGTGTCAGAGCGGCTGTCTCATAGCCCACCGCACATCAGCCACCACCCAGCTGTGCTCCAGGAAGGCCAAGCACCTCTAGAGAAGGCTTCAGACTTACCCACAAGCACCAAGCGAGCTCCTAAAGAACAAAAATTGCAGGATGCATCTGAACCCCCACTCAGTTTAAGTTCTGGATAAACAACGAAAAATCACTCAGTATAAGTATCCTCTGTAGAATAGATGAACACATGCAACAAATCACTTGTTGTTTATCTGAGACCCAGACTTACCTGGGCTTCCTGTGTTTTCCTGGCGACCGTCCACCCCAGGTGCCTGAACTCAAGGTTTGTGAAACAAGAATGGGACTGTGCCTCTGACATGTCCCTTGGCCTCTCAGCGGTACCCAGGGCTGTGCCTTCCTTGCCCTGCTACAAGGCCTGTTCACAGTTGCCCCAGTAGATGTGTCCCCCACTGCACTGTCCCTTCAGGAGGGTTCCCTCCAACCTAGGAATGAACTGGGCTTCTCTAAGTGCCAGAGAGGGTGTGGGTCTCCTGGTCTGCTTGTTCCTCCAGAACCCAGGCACTACCTGTCTATCTCTACCATGGGGAAGGAGCCTGGTACAGGGTGTGGCTGGGGCTCACGGGAGCAGCTAGGTTCAGACCCAGCAGCAAGGGTGACCTGGTGTGGTGGGAAGCACTGTCGAAGCCTCCATCATGGGGCTGGAGGGGTCAGGAGATCTACAGGTAGGTGGGGGTAGGGTGGGGTCAGGGAACCCTCTGCTGAATTGCTATTTCCTTTCTGCAGAGGGTGAGGAAGCCACAGCATGATAAGACAGGCCCAGGGAGGAGACACAAGGTGGCCTTGACTCAGGTTGGGCTTTGTCCCCACAGTCCTGGCAAGCAGTAACTGATGCCACTTCTCAGGGACCCTACTGACACACACAGGGACTCCCCATGCAGCCAGGGGCCAGAAGGCTCCCCAGGCACCATGCCCCCGCAGCCAGTGGGGCCCAACGTCCCTGCCCGCTCTCAAGTCCATGGTTCTCTCTGACTCTTTTGCTGCTGTCTGTCTGTCCTTCCAGGATCTTGGGAAATGGACAAATTTTTGAATCGCTTCCACCTGTACGAACCTGAAGCAAGCACCCAGTTCATGACGCAGAACTACCAGGACCCAGCAACACTGCAAGCTTCCAAGGACGGTGGCAGCTAGGCCAAGGACGACCCAGAGAGCCATGCCTACTGGGCCACCGGCTTCACGGTCCAGGTGTGTGTGTCCACCGCAGTCTGGAGACAGCCCCTTCCCTGATATGGCTCCCTTCGTGTGCAAAATCAAAAATAAAAATAAGAAGTCATCTAGTTGTTTTGTTTTATAACTTCCATCTTTGGAAAACCAGCCTAGGGAGCTAAGCATAGTGGAGCATGGCTGTAATCCAGGTACTCTGGGAGGCTGAGGTAGGAGAACTGCAAGTTCAAGCCCAGACTAGACACAGTTTTAAAATAAAATTAAAAGATAAGGGATGTAGCTCATGATAAGACCCTGGATTTAATCTTCAGTAATGAAAAACAAAAAAAAAAAAAAAGAAAGAAAGAAAGACTGCCATGTCAGCCCTGCACTGAGACTGGGCATGGTGGTGCGTGCCGGTAATCCCAGCTCTTGGGAGTCTGTAAACAGATGGATCACTATGAATACAGTCTATGGGGCTAGGGTGATAGCTCCATGGCACAGCTGCCTGGCTGGCAAGTGCAAAGCTGTGAGTTCAAACCCCAGTCCCGCAAAAAATAAAAATATAAATAAATAAATTCAGTCTAGTAGTGGGATCTTGAACACCCTGTTGACTATTCCCTAAAATACAATAATAATAATAATAATAATAATAATAATAATAATAATAATAATGAAGAGAGAGAAGGAAGGAAGAAAGGCAGGCAGGCAGGAAGGAAGGAAGGAAGGAAGGAAGGAAGGAAGGAAGGAAGGAAGGAAGGAAGGAAGGAAAGAAGGAATCAGAAAGGGAAAATCAGCCCAACATCAGCTAGGGACTTTCCTGTAATTCCAAGTGGGTGCAGCGAGGGGATGGATGCACAGGAAGTGGGATCCCTAGGCCTGAACTGAGCTCTCAAGCGAATGGCTCATCCTCTCTGAAGCTCAGCTTTCTCAGTAGGGACACTGAGGAGAGAAGAAGCCGCAGGGCACACTGCTTTACCGCCATGCACTGTTCCAACCCCAACATTCATTAGCATTCATTGAGCAAGTGGACACCTGTTCTCTGCCAGGCCTTGGAATCCAAAGGTGAGCTGGGCTTGTGCGCTGCTGGCCTCGTGGAATCTGAGGCAAGGTCATCAAGTAGGTACAGGCAAATCATAACAAACTGTGATCCGCACTGAGGATGGATAGGATCATGCAGCAAGATCTCTCAGGAGAAATGGTATTTAACTTCCAGGCTGGAAGGTGAGGTAGGGTTAACTTGGTAAGTTCAGAGGAGGACAGAGAGCATCTCTGAGCTCCTCCAAGCTGGTGCAGCTGATAGGCGCATGCATGGCATCTTCCAGGAAATGAAGGGGGCCAACCTTGTGGCTGAAATGAAACAGACATGAAAGAAAAGGGCTGAATAGGTGGGCGAAGGCCAGAGGATGCCAGGCCTTCTGGCCATGCTAACCTGTGGGACTTACCAAGATATTACTGGATGAGACATCACTGCATGATAAACAGATTGGAGGGTGGCAGATAACACCATCAAGACTGTGCTTTTGGATAGCTGTGCTGCCCTAGGGCTGAGCTGTACACCTCTTGACTTTCCTATCCAAGGATCCCTTAGAGACCCCTCTGCTAGCTTCTTGCATGGCTTAAACCATGCTCCATCAACTCAGCCCTCTACACAGGCCTTCAGCGCAATTTCTTACCAATGATGATAAGTCCAAGCACCTATGTTATAGAGTAATAGCATCACTAAGCTTCTCTTCTGAAGGGTTAAGAACCTAAGTTTGCAGAAGGCCCGGCAGGATGGCTCAGTGGTCTAAAGTTCCTGCAGGCGGCTGCAGGGACCGTGGTTCGATCCCTGGCACCACATGCTGTGCCAGCCCTGCCCTCAGGGCAGGCTGAGCCAGCCATAAAAAATAAATAAACAAACAAACAAAAGTTCTGAAACAAGAAAAAAATAAAATAAAAATTAATCCAGGCATGGTGGCACACACCTGTAATCCCAGCACCTGGGAGGCTGAGGCAGGAGGATTGGTACGAGTTCGAGACCAGCCTGGGCTACAAAAGTGAACTCAAGGTCAGCCTGAACTGTACAACAAGACCCTGTCTCAAAAAGACAAAATAAACACAAATAAAAGAACCGAAGTTTGCAGAGCAATAATAAGAGAAAAAGAAGAGCTACAAGATTAGCCAATATTTTAGCTCTAGTCCTTCAAGGTTAGTGAGGACTCAGGACATCAGAGAAGCTGTACTGTAACATCCTATACCTCAGTGGTTTCCCAAATTTTCTGTTCAAGGAGATTATGGGGCCACAGAGGAAAGGGATCGATGATGTATAGTGTGCCTAAGGAGAATCACCTAGAGAGAAAACATTTTCCATAGAGAGCAAACTGGTCAAGCAATGGCTGTGACTCATCTAGATGGCTGACACTGACAAAAGTTGTACAAAATGCCCTCCATGATTTCAAGGTAAATGCTGAGGGGATTTGACAGACCTTGACAGATACGAAAATTACATTTTTTTTTTTGTTTTGTTTTGTTTTTTGTCTTTTTGAGACAGGGTCTCGCTATGCAGTTGAGGCTGTCCTTGATCTCACTTCTGTAGCCCAGGCTGGTCTCGAACTTGCACCAATCCTCCTGCCTCAGCCTCCTGAGTGCTGGGATTACAGGCGTGAGCCACCATGCCCGGCCATGTTTTGTTACGTAGGACTTGCTTCTACTTGGCCTTAACCACCCAGCAGAAAAGTTTAACCACAAGGCATAAAAAGTAAAGCCAGATTAGTATGCTGAGCGGTAAAAGGCTCAAGTCAACTGCTTCCAACATTGCCAGTTCTGCCAATAACTCACTACTACTAAGGAATATTGCTCTATGTATGCAACTACTTTTTCTTAGTTCAATGAGAAGAAATATCTGTGCAAACTGTGTTTAGACGAGTTACCACATCTGCATCTTTTACTCTGAACAACTACTATGAAGACAACAATATGTATTGTATCAATTTTTGTGGCTGTTCTACTAAGGTGTTTTGCAACTGTCTCAATATTTCCTACTAAAAGAAATGTTTAAAAGTTACAAATTAAAAAAAAAAATTTCCTGCCAAGAGTTAATAGGCCCCTCTCCTGCCAGCACGCAGCGCTGGCAACTCATGTGTGCAAAGCGCTTTGAGATCATCATATGAAAGGGGCAGGCTGAGCTGGACTAGGAGTTATTACCTTCTTAGAGGCATGGCCATGGGGGCTGTGAGGCAGGGAGTCCTGGCTGGCCCAGGCCGAGCCTACCTCACTGTCAGCTATTTGCATGGTTTCTGAGGTCACATCTGAAGAAGGCGGGGTGGGGGGGATTAAGTTGGTGACTAGGGAGGGAACTGGATGAGGCCCCTCCTATTGATAGATGGTGGGCAACAGATAGCAGAGTCCTGTGCTTTATAACAACATCCATTGCCAACACAAGGCAAAAAATTGAAGAAGAAAAAAAAAAAACCTTTCCCATTCCCATCCACATTACCAGGCAAGCCTACAAATAGAGCTAAAATAAGGAGCCAAAGGAAGGGCCCATGTGCAGCGTCGTGGAAGGCAGCCTCATAAGGGACTCTCCAGGTCCCAGACACCATGAGACCTCCTCCTGCAGCCCTCCCCGCACGGGGCAGAGAGTATAATTGGCAGCTCCGGTTGGTGCCCAGGGCCAGGATAAACAGAAGGTCAGCTTGCTAAAGCAGCCCCAAATTGAGACACATCCTCCCCTCTTCTGCTTTTAATTCCTTGTGGCTAGCCTGTTTATTTTGGGTAAGGGAAAAAAAAAGTCGGATGTTTATCCTTCGAGGAAATTATCAGCTTGCTTGCTTTCCTTTCTTTCTCCCCCTCCTTACTTTGCCCTGGTGTTCTGAGATCTGGGTTCAGGGGCAGGAGAGAGCCCCCCTTGCCCTCCTGGCCCCAAAACATGAAAAGAGAACACAGCCATCCCAGACTCTAGGCTGAAGCCAACCCAATGAGGCTGTCCCTGGAAACCACAGGGGAGGACGGCCCAGGGCCAACAGAGGAGACCTGAAGCCCCTAGGGGTGTGGGGAGCACCCTCAAGGAAGGTTTAGCCAGGGCTCTTTGAGCCTCTTACTGCTTTTCTTTCCACTGCTTCCTCCAAGTGAAAACAAGATGGACATGCAAATTGCTTGAGGTCCCTAATGAAACAATAAAGAAAGACATAAGGGAGCAGCAGTGAGCCTTTTGCAGGGTTACAGAGGACTGACATTACCCTCATCACTGAAGATACCATTCACCAAGCACCTTCTGCATACCAGGCACTGTGCCCAGTGCTTTGCATATAGTGTCTCATTCAATGCACTCTCGCCCTGCTTTACAGCCCTCCTGGGCCTTTAACACCTTCTCTCCTTCAGTTGTCCCAAGAGCCTAATAATGTAGGTGGTGGTGGTCTCATTTTCTAGATGAGGAACTAGATTCCCTTATGTTAAGGGGCCTACTCCCTGTTCCATAAATAGCAGTAATGGAATCTGGCATTGAGTCCTCTTACAATAGTATTTAGAAGTAAATAGCACTTTATTCTTATTCTCTGGTAATATAAAATAAGACCTGCAATGGGCCAAAGAGGAAAGACTGGAAGTTTCAGAAGAGTTTAAAGCTTTAGCCATCATAGACCAGGTAGGACTGTGGGGAGGGCTAGGACTTCTGAATAGCCAAGGCCCAGCCTTGCCCAGCCCAGGGACATCACGACCTCCACCTGCCCATGGTCACCACCTGTTTAACAGCCTCAGCCCCCTAAATTGCCCCCCTCTCTCCTAACCACACCTGTGTGATAAGTTCTCTTAGGGAAAGAAAAGAGGAGGCAAAAGAGAGAAGACTACCTAAAAAGACTCAGTGGTTCACCAGGCGACGGTGAGTCTGATGGTGGTGATGGTAACGGTGGTGATGATGGTGATAGTGCGGACGATAGTGACAATAGTACTGGTAGTGACGGTGGTGATGATAGTGGCGATGTGATGTGCTGATGGTGATGAGTAGCCACGGTGGTGATGGTGACAGTAATGTGGTGATGGCTGTGGTGATTGTGGTGGTGACGGTGATAGCGGTGATAAGGGACTGTGGTGGTTATAAGAGGTCATGGTGCTGATGGTGGTGGTGACGGTGGTGGTGACAGTCATGAGATAAGAAGAAAGCCTCATGTGTACATTAGGTGATACACTTTTTAAAAGCATAAGATTTCCTAAATTCACATAGAATTAAGGCTTAAATTCATACAGAATGTCTACTACTTGACAGCACAGTGACCTTGGACAACTTGCCTGCTTCAGACTTATGTTTCAGGTGAAGACGTATAATGAAAAAATGGACTACCCAGGACAGGACACAACGGGAAAATGAGATAGCACGGCAGCGGCTGAGCACAATGCCTGGCATGCAGACTGTTCAGTGAAGTCATGGATTCTCCTCCTTCTGAGCCTCCTCACCTGTTCTCAGCAGCTCAACTGGAGCAAGCAGGGAGGCTTACGGTAAAGAACCATCTCTCCCAGGTGAGAGTCCTTCCTACAAGACCCATCAGAGCTTCCAAGGGAGCCTCAAGCCCAGCCTAGCAACCCCCTCCCAAGCTAAGCAAAGCACTGGGAGCTTGGATCAGGAAAGACATCTAGTTCCTTAGCAACTAGCACGCATTTCCCTGTAAAGACAAAGACCCTTCACTCAGAACACTCCCTCCCCCAGCCTCTCCAGGAATCTCAATTTTACAAAAGTGGAGCTTGGAGCTTGGGGCTGCCCTTCCCCAGAACCTCTGGGGACCTCTCAGCCCACCCTGTTGACCATCCTAAGAGTACCTGCAATGGTCCCAGGACACCTTCTGTCAGATGCTTGTTAACTGTTCTCTCTAGCCCCAAGAGCTTCTGGGAGATCACACACACACACACACACACACACACACACACACACACACACTACAAATGCTCATATTTCCTTTCTGAGACTCTTGCTCCATTTTAGAGATCAGGAAACTAAGGTGAGAGAGGATCAATCCCTAAAGGTTTCTGTCTGGCTCCTCCTCCTCCATGTCTGGAAGGAAATAGGAGCCTAAGAAGAATAGTTCAGGGAGGGGCAGAGGGGAAGGACAGTGTCCCTACATACATACCTTAGGGGACAAGAGACAGGAAGGAGAAAAGGTTGCACACACCCAAGCTGGGACAGTATGTTCGGCTCGAAGTGCCACCATGGGAGCATCAGGCACATCATCTTATTCAACACAGAGCAATTGTCATAAGGGAAAAGAATGAGATGATTCCATAGGAAAGAAAAGGAAGAGAAGAAGAAGAAGAGTAAGACGAAGGAGAAGGAGAAAAAGAAGGAGGAGGAGGAGGAGGAGGAGGAGGAGAAGAAGAGAGAAAGAGAGGAAACAAAATAACCATTGGCACTGGTGTGGCTAGCAGAACTATGCCATGGGAAGTCAAGATCCGACTACAATGCCAGTCCCATTCTCAGGACTTGGTAACTGAATGTTTTCTGATCCTATATGGGCATTTGGGGACAGTGATAGAGAAACTGCCCCTTTGGCTTGGAGCAAGTGGAAGCCACCAGAATAAGCAGAACCAGTGTTATCTGACAGCACCAAGTTCATTTGGCTGCAGGAGACGTAAAAGAGGGCTGGAGGACCAGGGACTGAAGGTAGGACACAGAATCACCAGCTGTGTCCTCCCTACTGGTGCAGATCAGCAGGACAGCACGAGGGGGCTAACGGAAAGAGAATAGCAGCCTGGGAGTCCAGAAAGCCCCTGCACCAGTGGGGAGGACTCCACTCACAACAGCACAAGAAAAGGCAGGCATAAGCACTCAAATTAACAGAAGGAAAAGAGACTTTATACACAGGCTGTGGCTGCAAAGCCAGCCTTCTGTGGGGTGGGCAGGATGGTCCAGGTATATGCTGGACATTAAAGAGGTGCCAAAACAAACCTAGCCCGCTCTGCCCCAGAAGTTCCTTTGCATGATGGGAGAGAAGACAACCCTGTGTGTAAGTGTGGAGGTTGAGCCCCAAAACAGGGCAGCAGGAAGACAAGCTAATAAAGGGGGGGTGACAGGGTGCCTGGGAGGATGGGGCAGCCTGTGTGGAGAGGGTACTGGAGGACAGAGGCAGGAAGCCCCAGCACAGAGGTATTTCTGCAGGTGTGCACACTCACACCTGCTGTTCACCAACCTGGCAGACCTACAAATAGCACTTACAGTCCAGTCTGCCCAGAAGGACACTGGTCAGCATTGTCTAGAGCTCATAAGTTTTCCTACCCTCCGCAAGCCATGCCCTGCCCAAGCACATGTATACAAGCATATATGCACATATTTGCACACACCTCTACCCTATACAACCTGTGCATATGTACAGTAAACATAGAAGCCCACACACAGTCACATGGTATATGCACCAGCAAGACGCTTCAGGGTATCAGCTCTGCCAAGCCCTTCCTAGACATCCGTGCAAGCTCGTGTGTGTGTGTGTGTGTGTGTGTGTGTGTGTGTGTGTGCATGCGTGTGTGTTGTTTGCCCCAGCAAATGCACACGTGGGATCTGCATGCACATGCATCCTCCCTCCATGCACACCTACTTTGTCCATAACCTGTGTACACACTGGCCCACCATGGACAGACAGACACTCCCATCCCAAGTAGATGGAGGACCAGACATGACCTAACCACAACTCTCCCTTTGAAGTCTCCTGAAGCTGCAAGTGAATTTTTGGGTGGCTTCAAGGGAGGTTTCATGTCTGTGGTTTGGAAGCAGGTGATCGGGAGGGGTGAGGGGAAGTTCTCACAGAAGAGGGGAGCCAGGCCTTCCCCTGAAGTCTACAAGGAAGGCACCCAGACACATTCCCATCCTCTCAGTGGCCCTACCTTTGACTCTTGCCCACACACTGCTTGGCCAAGGAAAGGAGAACCCTAAAGCGGCCAGTCTGAGTTGCTAAATTGGACCCTGGCAGAGAAGAGGAAACACGTCAGTTCCCTGGGGAAGTAGCCAGCCAGGGCCAGCGCGGCCACAAGCCCCTGGGCTTCTACTCCAATGGAACAAAAATTGCCCAAATAGATCTGACGCTTTGTTTTTGAGCCCGAAATACCCTGTGGCGGCAGCCGGAAGTGTGACCGAGGAAGGGAAGTAGGCAAGAGAGGAGGATTCATTTGAGTTTCCATTGCGGCAACTTTTTCTTTCGTTTGGTGTCTAAAAGAAGCTTTCTCGCCTCTCCAAGCCAGGAACTGGGCAAGAAGAGTGTGTGTATTTGAGATTGGGGCTGGGGGACGCACAGCTCAGTCACTGCCCCTCCCTGAAGAGGCCTTTGAGAATGGCCCTGTACTCACACACTGTGTATAATTTTTTTCTTGGGCCACTGGGTGGCAGGGCAGGAAGTAGATTCAAAAGAAGAGGGCCTGAAGAGGTGGAGGTCAAATGGCAGTGACTTTGCCTTCAGAATCTTGTGTACTTGGACTTTAAAAAAAAAAAAAAAAAAAAAAAAATCCTGTTTACACAGAAGCTTCACAGCATCCAGTAAACTAGGCCATCACTTGACTAAAATTCAGACCCATGCCATTAATATTTGGTACTTAAAAAAAAAAAAAAAGATTTGGTACTTTAATAAAACTGAACTTTTGGGAGGCTAAGGCAGAGGATTGAAAGGTCTAGCTATACCTGGGCAACTTAGAAATTTAGTAAGAGGGCCAGAGAGATAGCTCAGCAGACTAAGTGCCTGCTTACACAAGTACAAGGACTAGGGTTCAATCCCTAGCACCACATACCATGCCGGGGGGGCCCCCAGCCCCAGGTGCACTGAGCAGGCCATGAGACCAGGTGTGGTGAAGTACACCTGTAATCCCAGCGTTGGGGAGGCTGGAAACAGGAGGATAACTATGAGTCTGAGCTGTGTAGTGAGACCCTCTGTACCAAATAAAATAAAAATTTTAAAAGCCTATCTCAAAAACAAAATCAAATAATTAAATTCAAAGGGGCTGGGAATGTAGTTGAGTGTAAAGACCCTGAGTCCAATCCTCAGTGTTGCAAAATAAATAAATAAGTTGGTTACATAAATGCTAGCTACAAGGATGGAAGAGAGAAATTGCCGCTACAGACAGGATCGCAGCATGCATAAGCACCACTCTCTGCACCTTCCCCTTAATTTTCTTTTCTCGTACCCCTTATTTGTTTATTTTCTGTCCCCACCCTGAATACTCACCAGACCTGAGATTCCCCACAGCTAGGACTGGACTGCTTTCGTCAACACCTCATCCCAGCACGCGATGGACAGTGTGTACACAATCAATAATGACCCAAGGTTAGAGGGCAGGAGCAGGGGAAGCTGTCCACCACTTCTGTTGCCCTGCGGGGGCTCGTTAGCAAAGAAAGGCTGAGGCCTGCTCCACATAGGCACCTGTGTGCAGTAGGGCGCAGTGAGGCTGGCAGAGGGGAAGGAGGGCGTACAATGGGAACACAATGCCAAACCAGAAGTAGTCCCTGCGCCTGTGGAGCAACTGGGGACAGCACTTATCAAATGTAGGAGGCAGACACTTATCAAAGGATTACACAAATGAACCTAAAAATGTAAGCAGGTAGGAGCGCAGCAGTCCTGGGGAAGATTGGGGCTTACTTCCTAGCAGGGCACCAGCAGGAAGGACCCTGTACTGAGGGTGCCTGGGGTGTAGCCCTGGAAAGACCAAGCCCCTGCCCTCTGAGGCAGGGTCCAGGAGGAAGCAGCACCAGGTGGATTCACCCTGCAGAGTGAGCTCTGGTTCCTGGATCCAACAGGACTAGAGGCACAGCCAGGGCCTGTGAACCTAGGCTGCAGTTCAGAAGCAGCCATGCAGGCTGGGTCCCTGGGTGCTATTTACCAGCTCTTAATGAGAGCAGGGTAATCACACTAATGAAAAACTCCCTCGGGCTCTGGGCTGCCAGACTGGGATGAGGAAACCAGGAGGCATTTGGGAGCCGCTGAGTGAGTCACACTGAGTGTGCTTGGAGCAAGCCTGTGCTGGGCATGAAAGACCTGGTCTGTTCCCTGCGATGCATCCCTAGGGGTACCCTAGCCCCTGCCTGCTTCGAACAGGGTCTGGGTCAGTCTTCTCCAGGCCAACTGACAGCCTCCAGTTCTCCCCTCCCTCATCTGCTTAGATCCCTGGCTTCTGGAAGGAACCAGACTCTGGGGTATCCAAGGTGGACACTGGAAGACCCTAGACGGGGCTGAGCTTCACATCCTATCTCCTCAAGACTCTCTTGCTAGTGCCTCAATTTCCCCAAATAAGTAGCAGCAGCTAAAGCTCAGCACCGCCCCCCCAACACACACCCTGCCCCCGGGTGGCAGCAGTATTAATTACAGTTTGTTTCTAGCTTTGAAGATGAAAAATGGCAAGGATCATTACCACTCAATTAACGGGGCCATTACCTCTTGAGTTTATGGCTGATTAACTCTACCCCACCCAAGCCCCTCCCCTAACCCAGGATCCACTCTGTTCCCTTAGTGTCCCTGCCTCAGCCACCTTGCACACCCCACCCCACAGGTTCCATGTTCCTGAATTTCACTTTGGGAATTGGCTTCCTCCAGAGAGGAGTCATGGTAATGGCACAATCTCTGTTCAACAAGCATTTGCGGAGGTTGCCTGATGTGTCCGAAACAAACCGCTGGGAAGACCACAGACTTGAACCCTTTCCTTTATGAGGCTTTTGTTCTGAGGTCCAAATGTCCCAGTGGGTGTGACACATACCCAGGGTTCCTCTTGGTCCCCATCTCTACCTGTATGATTCCTCATTCATCCAGAAAACTGATGAGCCTAGGCCAGGCCTCCCTTGGAGCAAGCTGCAAGGATGACACTAATAGTTTCTAGTTATATATGGAAATGGTGAAGCTAACATAAAGAGGGGCGGGACCTCAGTTCTTTTCAGACCCCTCTTCCTTCTCTTCCTCACTTGGGGTCTTAGCCCTGCCTCAAAGGCTCACTCCAGCCCCATCCATCTCTATCAAACAGGTTTTTGCTCTGAGCAGCCCCTTTCCTGCGTGTGGCTAGTCCCCTTGCACTCTCTGCTGTGCCTCCTTAGGATTCTCAGGACTTACATGGGAGCATGGGAGCATCTCCCCAGAGCCTCATCCCTCACCCTGCAGTAAGCTGCCTGCTGCTGAGCACAGGCTCAAGTCACAGGTTGGCTTCTTCTACCAGGTAGTGTTCTGTAGATGGGAATTTCATGGATCCACTTGTGTGGTGCAGAGTTGGGGTGCAGAGGATAAGACTAGAAAGGGCTAGGTGGGGCAGGTGGAGTGGATGCAGCTCTGAAACAACCATGCTTCAGCATCAGGAGTGACCAAGTTGGACATCTGACGTGGGTCAAGAAGCTTGCCACCATTCTAGGGACAAGCACAGGCTAACCTCCAAGAAGACAAAAATGCATAAGATCCACTTCCTGCTCACAAGGAGCCTGGAGGTTACCCCTTAACTTTCAGGGCAACCAATTCAGATGATTCAGCATTATCTAAGAGAAAGAGCAAAAAGTCACACCCCTGTCCCCCTGCCCCGCCCCTTTTGGGAAGGTCTTGCCATGAGTCAGGGCTTCCTGGTCAATCCCCAGGCCTCCAGGGAACTCCAGTTAGGGGCCCCAAAGAGTCACTAACTGCTTTTCCCTAAGTCACAGGTTA
Source organism: Myocastor coypus (assembly GCA_004027025.1). Lineage (NCBI taxonomy): Eukaryota > Metazoa > Chordata > Mammalia > Rodentia > Myocastoridae > Myocastor > Myocastor coypus. The sequence goes on from PVJA010000289.1 coordinate 15,292, forward strand.
TTGATAGGACAACAAAGAAGCCAAATGTGCACCTCCAAACCTCACTGATGGGCAGTGGCGAGGCCCCGGAGGACAGTGAGGCTGCAAGGGGAGTCACGGAAAGGACTTAGGGACTGCATGCATCTCTGGCTTCCCGAAAGCTCTTCTTACAGGGCAGAGAAGAGAGAGACCTGCCAGCGTTGGGTTCGGTCTCTCCACAGCGGTAAAAGCCTGCTCAAGGCAAGAGGTGTTGGATCAACCCTTGCCCTCCTGTGTGTGTGTGTGTGTGTGTGTGTGTGTGTGTGTGTGTGTGTGTCTTGTACACATGGCACTCTCTCTCTCTCTCATTCATTGTATCACCCCCTATTTTGCTTCCCCTGACTGCTGGTCCCTCACAGTCGCACATTTTCTGGTTCATTTCGAATCACAAAGTTCCTCTTTCCAAAAAGCCCCATCCCCTGAGAGTCCTTTCTACAGTGACACCACTCTCCCAGCTGAGAAGGGGCTGTCCCAGCGTGGGCCCCAGGGGACTGACAAGCCCTCAAGCACATGATTCGACTTACTCTCCATGACCCTCAGAGCTAGGACAGCACAGTTTCCATTACAAGCCCTTGTTTCCTGACATAGTCCTCCTTCTCCCTAAGACACCAGAGCAGCACCTCAACCCCCAACGGAGCTCTAACACAGTCCTCCCTGCCCTAAGTGCAGCAGAGTCAGAAGCTCCTGGGTTGCAGAGCTGGAAAAGAATTAGAGGAAGTTATTCGGTCCGATCCCTTCCTAAGGACCAGGAATGAGAAGGGGCTGGTCCAAACTGGTAGTTTATAATAGAACCTATCACCCAGATTTCCAGACTAATACCCATCTAACTTTCTTTTCTTTTCTTTTTTTAGGAATTTTTTATTTTATTTTATTTCTTGTTTTAGAACTTTTGTTTGTTTATTTATTTATTTTTATGGCTGGCTCAGCCTGCCCTGAGGGCAGGGCTGACGCAGCATGTGGTGCCGGGGATCGAACTGCGGTCCCTGCAGCTGCCTAAGCTTTCCTAAGCAGGCACTTTAGACCACTGAGCCATCCTGCCAGGCCCCATCTAACTTTCTTAAGTCTTCTCCTTCCTCTTCACTCTTGGCTCAACCCATGACCCTTGCTATGCAGCCCAGCCAGACCCTGTACACCCGCTCACCCTCTGCCCACCCATGCCATTTAACTGAAGACTAGGGACTCCAGTCTAGAGAAAGGCATCTAGGAAAATTTGCCCTGGGGGCCTGGAGCACCCTCCCAGCAAATGTTACTTTGTAACTTCCTCTTCCTGGTCACCAGAGTCTCCCTGAAATTATTTAAAGCATGATCAAAAACATCCTGCTTCCTCCTCATTGGTATTCATTAGTACACTTTGAATTTAGGTTCAAAAAATATATATACAATGCAAGTGCGTCCTGTAAGCTCAACACTCAAGAGTATGAGGCAGGAGGCCTGCTTCGAGTTCAAAGCCAACCTCGCCTACCCAGTGAGACCCTGCTTCAAGAAACAAAACTAAGGAGGCTGAGGCAAGAGGATGAGTGAGAGATGGAGACCAACCTGGGCTACAAAAGTGAGCTTGAGGCCAGCCTGAGCTGCATAGCAAGACCCTGTCTCAAAAAGGCAAAGAAAAAAGAAACAAAACTGAAAATAAATAACTGAAATTTTTAAAATAAAATGGAAGTGTATGATCAGCTTAGAAAAGATGTTGTAGCCTTTGATACAGCCTGAGGAATTGGGACCTGAGCTCAGAAGGCTACAGCTCCCCGGACCTGTACCCTCTAGACTGAGTTGGGCAAGAGCTCCTCTCCTGACCCCATCTTGGGTCCAAGAGTATGCTGAGATGCCACGTTCCAGTCTTTCTTCTACATGTTGCTTTCTCCCCAGGTTTGGTACCTCTTCATCCTCTTACCCATAAGCACCATCTCACTTCTTTGACCTGGCATGACAATAATGGTGACGAGAATGCTTAAGGTTACAAGCATTCTTTTTCTTTTTGGATTCCAGGGTGAATTCAAATGTCAGACCAGCTACTTGTACTACTTGTAATCCCAGTACGCAGGAGACAGGAAAATTGCCACAAGTTCAAGGCCAGCCTGGGCTATACAGTGAATTCAAGAGCAGCCTGAACTGCATTGTAAGACTGTCTCAAAAAGAGAAAAAGCACAAAGGCAAATGATGAAAGGGTAGTCCTAAAAACTTCACATAGAACTGTCCGAACAGAATGAAGAAGAACAAGGGTGTCACCAGCCTGGGCAGGCAGGCATCAGTTATCAGTCACCCCATCTTCTGTAGCCACTGAAAGCTCTACCAGCCAACACAATGCCCCAGACAATGCTTAATTTCAAATCAACGGGGATCACGAGCTGCAAGTTCTCCATGAAGCCTCAAGGCCCAGCCAGGCTGCCTATACATTTCCCTTCTGCAACCTTGCAGGCTAAACCTACGTAGCCTCTAAGCTCCCTGTAGTTACCAAAGAAATGCGGGAAAGGCTGGCCAAGGAGACATTATAGGTGAGCTGTGGGCCCCCTATGGCCCCTCTGTTCAGCCCTCCACCCAATAAAAGGCAACTGAGAACCCTCCAAAGAACCAGCACTTTTGGAAGCAATCTCACTAGAGTGGGCCCTCCATGTGGGTGTCTGGGTGGACTTGTCCCCAAACCTCCCACTTCTTATCCCTAGGATTAATGTCCCACCACAAGATTTCATTGCAGCAGCGTTAATGAACACCTGCCCTTTTCCAGGTGTCACTCGTGCTAGGTATTGACTTGGGTTTCTTTATGAACCTAAGTTTTATGTTTTTGGTTTTATGTTTTTTGATTCTGGGGTAGAACCTAGGCTGGGGCCTGCTATGGGAGGCCCTACAGTGGGATTACATCCCAATTCCTGAGCATTTCAAAATGCAAACACTCTCTGAGAAGAGCAAAGCCCGAAATGTCTAAGGCCCCTCCAGGCTGAATGAATGGGGGTTCTTTCTTAGAAGACAGTAGAGGACTGGCTATGCTTTGCAAATGGGGGGAGCCAAATAAAATTCAGAGGGCAGAAGTGAACTACAGACGAAGGGACCAGGACATGGCCATATCTTTTTTTGCAGGGGCTGTGGAGTGGCTGTCTCCTCATTTCTTTAGCCTTCCACCATGGAAGCAGGCCCTGGAAGTGCAGCTGCTGGCCCAGTGGGTTCCTGGAGCAAGAGCAGCCGGCTCTGCTGCAGTGCACTCCCTCCTTCTCCAGCTCTGGGGGAGGGAGCCCTGAACCAGTGCCTACTCGCTTCACAACAAGTTCAGGGCTTAGAGTTCAGGTAATTAGGCCCTTGGCAATCTCACCTGAGCATGCCAATAAAACTGAAATAAACACCTTCAGCCCCTCTCCATGGAGAGGAAAAACAGGGAGGGAACAAGAGAGAGGAAAAACACTTTTTTCAAAAAAAAATGATGTATTCAAGTCCTGGCAATCAGAAAAGAGAATACCAGAGTTCCACAAGATAGCCCCTCCAAACACCCCATGCGCCACAATCCTGGTTGCCCCTCCTGCCACAGAACAATGGTAGCCTCTGTCTGCCACCAGTATCCAGACCCACAGTGGCCAACCTGAGTAGGAAGCAATCCACAAGGGTGAAAGCTTTGTGGGGAGGGCTTCCCCTTCCCCAGCATGTCTCAGCACAGTAACAAGGAAAGGCACCCCACCCCAGCAGCCACAGATGTCCACTGAAAAAGTCCAAAGGGACACTGCAGAGTGTGGAAGAGCAGCTCCTTTTTATACTGCCTTGTGTTACAACCAACTGTTGAGATCTTAATCCATGCCTGGACTCCTGCAGGATGGGGCCTATTCTTTATCCCTGCCTTGATACAGTGCCCAACCCAAGCAGGCATTTGCTTTTCTCCATAAATAATAGGCATTAATATTCCTTGTATATGATCACACTGCCATGGAATGGAGCTGCACACCTGGCCTTGGTTATTATCTCATTCCTGGGACACACAGCAAGAGAGCATTTCTGTAAAGTAGCAAAGTGTGAGAAAATGTAGTTTACTAGTAAATTTACTAGTAAATTTACTGCATATTGGGCCTGTGGCATAAACACTCCGTCTGGATTCTCTAATTTAATTTTTCCTACAGAATAGGCAGTGTTATTGTTATCCCATTTTACAGATTATAAAACTGAGCCCAACAAAGAAATTCATAAGTTTACCTAAAGTCACAGAGTTCCTCAATACTTTTAACTGAAGGCTTCCACTCTATGCTAAGAATGGGAACAGGGGGAATCCTATTCCAAAAGATTCGTATCCACTCTTGCCCAACACTGAGGATGGAAGAGGGCCCAGCAACAGGGCTGTCCTTGGAAGCAACAATGTAGCTAGCTGGCTTCTCAGCCCCGGGTGGACTTCCTTGGAGTGGCTACTCTCCTCCGTGCTGGAGCTCTGGGCGGTTCCAAAGACTTCAAAAGCTATCACCCCTGCCTTTCCCAGGCCCTATAGAACCTCCTCGCACTGCCTGTCCTCTCCTCGGAGAGATTCGACAGGTGGAAAGTAGGGGTCCTCGGGAGTTGAACTGGACAACTGGAGGCCTATCACTTCCTTCCCCCCACCCCCCGCAGGCTCAGCTCTGCCTCGCGCGGGGAGACATGGGCAATGCAGTCAGTCCTTGGGCCCTGCCGCTCACCCAGGGCTGAAAACCTCGCCGCAGCCTCGGGCAGGAGCCGGCGGAGACACCCCACCCAGTCTCGGTGCACGCGCAGCAGGAAGCGCCTCCGAGGGGCCAGGCGAGCACCAAGCTTGGTGGACGCCCCCGCTACCCGCCCTTCCTCTCCTGCCAGGCTCTGTGGCCAGAGGCCTGAGCCTGTGGCTAATTTTTCACGCCCCGCAGACCGCCTCCCTAGGTGACGCTACAGCCTGTGCGGTTCCTTTAAAGGCTGCGGGTTCCGCTCTTCTTTCCTTTTCCACTGGATGCCAAAATGTGCAAATCCGGGGACCGGAATCTGCAGCCAAATAGAGATGGAGAAGGGGCGCGGCCGGCGCGTCACCGGATCCGCTCCTTGTATGGCTCTTCCCGGCTTGGCCCGCCGCCCCGCGACCCTCCCTGCAGCCGCGGGGCCCCTCCCTCACCCAGCGCGGCTCACACTGCCACCCACGCCCCCGAACGGTCCTTCGCCACCCCCAAGGGAGGCAGCCGGGGGCGGGAGGCACAGCCTGCACAGATTCCGGCCGTAGCCGGGCTCCGCTGCAGCGTACTGCTTCTCAGCGCCGCGCGGGCGGAGGAGAGCCGGGGGGCGCTTTGCCTCCACCGCCAGGGAACTGGGAGCCTGGCGAGAGAGGCAGTGGGGGTGGCGAGGGGGCTCGCGGGCGGCGGGAATCCCTCCATTCCTAAGAACTGAGAGAGAAGATCTGGAGGAGGCTGGGCCTCCCATCCTCAGCTCCCCAAGTGGGAAAGAGGGGAGGGAGAGAGGGTGTCATCCGCCCCCTCCATAATGCGCAGCTCAGTTGTTCCTCCCACACTTCCCCGGCCCGCATGGCCCTCCCACGGCGTGAGGCCAGGGGATCCTCTCGTCCTCCTCCTCGACACTCCCACAACCCCTGAGGCAAGCACGTTCCCCCAGCCTCGACTCCAGCAGGGGACGCGGGATTCACCATGCCCACGCGGCCACCGAGGAGGGAATCCTCCCCCGCCAAGCCAGTGTGACTCTGGGTCGCGCTTCCATGCTCCCTCCACCTCCTCCTCGCCCGAGCCTGGCCGCGAGCGCCTCGGGAGCAGGCCGGGGGAACACAATACCCGCCCCCGGGATCTGCTGCCGCTCTGAAAGGTGACAGAGCTCCGGGTCGGCACACAGGCCGCCCTTGGCTGCGGGGCGCCGGCTGGCGGCACTGAGGACAGCCCTGGTGGCGTGGGGGGAGGGTGCAACTAGGGGAAGCCGCCGAGGAAGTGCAGAGACCGTGGGTTCCAACGGTCGGCGTGCTCCTGCTGCAATTTAGCAGCGAGCCCTTCGCAGGCAGCAGCAGGTAGTGACTGTGCCTGGGCCTGCTGGGACCTCCTGCCATCCTGTGGCCAAAAAGGTTGCTTTAGAACTGTTCGAGAATTTATTTGGCACACGTGTTTTCTATCTCCTAAACTTCATGCCTTCTTAGCCACCCAAACCGCACATCCTCAGCCCCAGATGTATGGGTCTCTTGCCTCCTGCGCCGCCGCTGGGGCGCAGCCAGGAGTCAGCGCCGGGTCAGAAGCCCAGGGCGGGGCGGGGGTTGTGGGCGGCAAATCAGAGTGAAGTCCGCACGAAAGTTCACAGGGTCGTGGACCAAGGAATCCTGACACTTTGAAACCCCATCACCATCCTCGCCAACAGGAAGCACTTAAGTCCGAGGCCTGGGTAGGGATTGTGCGCCTTGAGTAACGGCGGGGAGCAGGGTCCCAGCGGGCCCCTTCCAGGATCCCCAACAGTTTCCTGGGCCGACGCCCGGTGTATTCATTTCTCTTTTTCCCTTCTGGGGTAGTCTGAAGCCAATTCCAAACAACTCCACCCTCTGACCCCACCCCCCAAACGCACCCAATAATGCAGACCAGAAATAAGCTAGAGCGCACGGACGCGCGCTCGCGCGCGCGCGCACACACACACACATTCACACGCTTGGTTGCTGGTTTTTCAACAGCGCGTTTTGCGCTTTGCATCCAGCTGCATCCCTATTCTTTCCTCTCGCATTTTTCTTCTTTCTTTTCTTATTTGTCTCTTTCTCTGTTTTTTCAAGAGCAGCATACAGTGCAAGGCTCTTGCACGTTGGCTGCGGCCCGCTTCCTGCTTTCTAATGTTCCATTGTGAGGAGCTTCCATTGTGACGTCGCGCCCCTTCGGCTGGGCTTTGTGTGTCCATATATGGGCAGCTACGTCACGGAGCTTTCCCGGGGCTCAGATAAATAGGCTGGTGGAGTTCCCTGGCTGGGAGCTTTTGGGCAGCAGTGAGCTTGCTAGCA
>PVJA010000289.1:22340-89610 GCA_004027025.1 Myocastor coypus
GCGACCCAGCCTCGCACGGCACTAGCGGAGGCGCCTGAGAGGATCACCCCCTTTGCCCCCCTCCCACCTACCCTCCCCCCCCAAAAGAGAAGATACCCTCCCCTGGCCCACCCCTTCCCCTCTTCCCTCCTCCTCCCCCTCGAACTTTCCCTCTCGCATGCTTTTCCCCTGCACCACGGATCGCTTCTCGGATGCCGCTTGCCTGGAAGCTGCGTTAAGAGCGAGCGGCGGCGGTGGCCGCGGTGGCGGTGGCGGCGACAGCTCGGGAGTGCTATGACCGGCAAACTCGCCGAGAAGCTGCCGGTGACCATGAGCAGTTTGCTAAACCAACTGCCTGACAATTTGTACCCTGAGGAGATCCCCAGCGCACTCAACCTCTTCTCCGGCAGCGGCGACTCGGTAGCCCATTACAATCAGATGGCTACAGGTAAGGGCGGCGGGGAGGCAGTGAGGCAGGAAAGGGAGAGGAGGAGGAGGAGGGAGCGAGCTAGCTGCGGATGGATGGCTGCGTGGATGGATGGATGGATGGATGGATGGATGGATGGATGGATGGATGGCTAGATGCATAGATGGATGGATGGATGACGGGGGGCGCTGGAAATTATCCAGAGGGCGAGTTGCTTTTCCCACCCACTCCTCCCGCCCTCCTCGATCGGGAAAGCTTGGTTGGCGACGCCACCGTAGACTAGGCTTTCGTTCTCCTGGGTGGGGGCAGCCGCCGACCAGAGGGAGGTAGGTGCAAGCAGCTCTGGGGTTCTCCCTCCCCACGCAGGGGGCCCGATCTCTGGGCTGCGCGCAAGGCGTAGAGCTGTCGCCCCCTTTCTCGGGAGGAGCCCAGCGTCTTTTTCACCCGCGCTCTCCCCCCTTACTCCCTCAGCCTCCCACCCGGGATGGAGCCATGTGCGGCGTGGAGTCCCCGCGGTGGGAGAGGTACTGCGACGCTGCCTTTCCAGGGCGTTCAGCAAAGCCATGGGGGTGCGGGGACGGTGGGGAGAGGGAGGGACGCGGGGGGGTGTCACGGGGGGCCATCCCGGGACCACGGAGCTTGGGAAGGGCTGCCGCTCCCTCCACGGAAACATCGGCCGGTTTTCCACCGCCCTCCTCCTTGCTAGCTAGGGCTGGGCTTCTCCCCTCCAGCAAGAGCTGAAAGCTCCTTCAGGCCCAGAGAAGGCTGGGGCTGGGGGAGGCGACAGGAGAGCTCCCTTCTCGGGCGGCACCCTTCCACGCTCCGAGGACAAAGCGTCAGAGCGCTCCCGTCCGCGACCTGGGCGCAGCGCGCGAAGGGGCATTGCCCGGGCGGTAAAGGCATGGTGTCTTGGAGTAGACAGGGCCGGGGAAAGAGGACGAGTTGTGTGCGTCGGAGAGCTAGAGCCTCGCTCACTCCGGGTCTGAAACTACCTGTAGCTGCAGCTACCTGCCCGCCCCACCTCGGGAAGAACAACAATGCTTCTCGCGCTCGTGCGCGTGTGTGTGGTGCGTGAGTGTGCGCGTGGCATGTGCGGAGTGTGTGCCGCAGCCTCTCCACACCCCGATCCGTAGTATTTTGCTGTATCCAGGTTGCGCCCGGGAGCGCGGCACCGCCCGCTTTGCGCTCAGCGTTCCTCTTACCCATGCGCTGCGCACTCCAGCCGGCCGCGCCCTCCGTACCTGGGCGAGGACCTGGGCGCAGCGCGGGAGCCAGCTTGGCTTCTCTTACCCCTTCCCTCTCTCCCCTGCTCTTCGCAGAGAATGTGATGGACATCGGTCTGACCAACGAGAAGCCCAACCCGGAACTCTCGTATTCGGGCTCCTTCCAGCCAGCCCCCGGCAACAAGACCGTGACCTACTTGGGAAAGTTCGCTTTCGACTCCCCTTCCAACTGGTGCCAGGACAACATCATTAGCCTCATGAGCGCCGGCATCTTGGGGGTGCCCCCGGCCTCAGGGGCGCTCACCACCACGCAGACGTCCACGGCCAGCAGCATGGTGCAGCCGCCGCAGGGAGACGTGGAGGCCATGTATCCGGCGCTGCCTCCCTATCCCAACTGCGGTGATCTCTACTCGGAGCCCGTGTCTTTCCACGACCCCCAGGGCAACCCCGGGCTCGCCTATTCCCCCCAGGATTACCAATCGGCCAAGCCGGCTTTGGACAGCAATCTCTTCCCTATGATTCCTGACTACAACCTGTACCACCACCCCAACGACATGGGCTCCATTCCGGAGCACAAGCCCTTCCAGGGAATGGACCCCATCCGGGTCAACCCGCCCCCTATAACCCCTCTGGAGACCATCAAGGCATTCAAAGACAAGCAGATCCACCCGGGCTTTGGCAGTCTTCCTCAGCCGCCGCTCACGCTCAAGCCCATCCGGCCCCGCAAGTACCCCAACCGGCCTAGCAAGACCCCTCTCCACGAGCGGCCCCACGCGTGCCCAGCGGAAGGCTGTGACCGCCGCTTCAGCCGCTCGGACGAGCTGACCCGGCACCTGCGCATCCACACGGGCCACAAGCCCTTCCAATGCCGGATCTGCATGCGGAGCTTCAGCCGCAGCGACCACCTCACCACCCACATCCGCACGCACACGGGCGAGAAGCCCTTTGCCTGCGAGTTCTGCGGGCGCAAGTTTGCGCGCAGCGACGAGCGCAAGCGCCACGCCAAGATCCACCTAAAGCAAAAGGAGAAGAAGGCGGAGAAAGGGGGTGCGCCCTCTGCATCCTCGGCGCCCTCGGTGTCTTTGGCCCCCGTGGTCACCACCTGCGCCTGAGGCTCGGGCTGCCAGGCCCCCTCTTTTTCCCTCCAGTGCCTCCCAGCTGCTCGCTTGAAAGCAGCGGGAAAGCCAGCCACGGAGGCTCAGGGGCCGCGCCCTGGCCTCTCAATGGACGTGCGGCCCCTTGCACTCTTCGATGCCCCCGCTCCCACCCTTTCACACCCGCCAGCGGTTGGGGGCCAAGGCTGGAGGCGCCTTCCCCTCGCCGTTCCCCCCTTAACCGAGGCGTGGGGGCGGAAAGGTGGCGTCTAGCCCGCTTTGTTCAGTTCGGATCGCCTTGATCCAGGGGCCGCTGGGCCGCTCCAAGGACCTGTGGGGGATTGAAAGGGGCCCACCCCAACCCTCGCCGGACCCAAGCACCTCACTGGTTCCCCCGTGTCCCCCTCTGTCCCCCATCGGAGACCCGAGAGGGGGCGGGGGTATGGAGCGCACCAAAGCGCAGAGCTTGCTGCCCGCCGCACGCACGCGCGCCTGCGTGCGGGGATGCGCGCGAGTGTGTGCGTGCTCGCGTGTGTTTGTGTGTATATGTGTGTGTGCGCGCGCACGCGTGTGTGTGAGACTCGAACTGAACTGGGCTGTGTCTACCCTAAACTCTTCCCCACAGCGGGTCTCCAAGGCGCCTGGGATGTCCCGGGGCTGAGGGCCTGCGCACGTGGCAGGAGGAGATGGTCTTCCATCTGCTCCAAAATAATGTTTCTTACAGAAATGCCTCGGATACCGCCGCCGCGGTGCTGCTGCCGCTGCTTTGGGTTTAACCTCTCGAAACCCCTCCCTTTCCGAGTGCTTGCCTCTTAGGCCTTAGAGCACTTTGATCTGCGGGGAGAAAGCTTCAACACTGAGCCTGCCTTTAAAAATGTGTTTTCTCGGCCCCACTTCTGAATCCGGGTTCCCGAGTTTGGCCTCTGCCCTTCCCCACGCTCCTCCTTTCTTTTCTCTTAGCCTTGTCCAAGTCAAAATCTTTCCCAGAAAGGCAGGCCTTAACCAGCCACCAGCTTTTCCTTTGCTCTCACTGATATACCCATTTCTCCTTCCCACCTTTCACAAGAGAGCTGGCTGTGTTTGTTTTTGCCCAACAGAGAATTTAAATATAAGTACGTGATGTGTGTATGACTGTGTATGTGCATGTGTGTATAAAAACGCACAGACATACATATATATAATATACACACTATGTATTCCTAGCAAAAAGCAAATCTCTAAGGTACTTGGTTATCCAGTGCAGCACACTGGAATAAAGAGAATCTGCAGGCATATTCAGCTTTAAATGATTTATTTTTATGAAGATGTTAATTGATGAGATTATATCTACATATGTGTGTATGCATATGTGAATATACCTACTTGCATACATGCATATATGTGTGTGTATATATGCACATCTCTGTCCAAATTTTCCTCAAAGATACATGAGGATTTTTGCATCAACTCAAGTAAATGAATGAAGCATCTCTTTTTTCCATACCCCAGTCTCACCTTCTTCCCGCCCTACCTCACCTCTTCTCAGGCGCCTCTCTCCCCCAGCGGCCCCTCCCAACCCTCCCTCGCACAGGGTGGCCCTTTGGGATTGGAGAAGTAGGGAAGGGTGCTCTCTGACACAGCTGCCAGCAGTCTTGACTGAATGTACTGTTCCCTATTCGCGTTATTTCTCCTGCGGCCAGAAAGCTGCCCAGAGAGAAGGAACAAAGGTCTGGAGTTTACAGAATGTCTGTTTTTAAAGTCACTTTATGCGTTTCCCACTTTTTTTTTTTTTAAATAAAAAAGCACCGTTTTGGTGATGGATAAATAATACTAAAAGGACTCTAGTGAAAGGGGAGAGAAACTCAGAGCAGGGGGATTGTGAATTTCCAGGTACGGGGGCTTTTTGTAGGAGAGAGAAGCAAATGAAGTTTGCCAGGACGGCCCATATTTTTTCAGCTGAAGGGTAAAATCTTTCTTTGCAGAGACAGTATTTTGCTGAATACTTTTTATAATGTGATGATTATTAAAAAACAAAAAAATTTGGTCACTTCAAAGCTGGAAGGAGGAGTCAGATATCCTTTAATATTTTTTCCTTGCTCCTTCTGGAATATGCATGTCACTGCATGGTAACTGAGTTTTCCTTTGTTTTAATAAAACTGTTCTCAGACATTTAAGCTAAACTAAGAGAAAAATAACTTTGTTGCCAACAGGTTGTGCTATTGGGATTTTTTATATGTTTGCATGTTTTAAAAACCAACAAAAGAAAATGCACTCTAACTTATGTGAACTGAGAGAAAAAAAAATCAGGTTTTAAACAGGAAAACCTATGGGGAATGATATTTTTTGAAAGACTTTTGTATAAAGTTGAGTACTTAGAAAAAGACAAACCAGATGTAATATATTTTGTGGATGTTTTTATTTCTTGGATTTATAGTACCTTATACTAAGGTTAAAAAATGCTTGATATTGTGAAAAGGTGAAATTCTTCACCAACATTTCATTTGCTCCTTTGTCACATTGTTATGCCAATATAATATAGTTAATGAAAACAGCATTTTTAAAAACCGAAATATTGAAATGGTGTAATGTTGTACCATTTGCACTGTGAGCAAATGCCAATACAGTAAATATATTGTGTTTGCTGACAATCAGCCGGCCTTTAAATCTCTTTATTTTATTTCTTGTTTTCATAGCATAAAGTTTTGGTTTGGCCTGTTTTTCGTCTCCTTTTGTTTTTGGCTGGTGGTTTGCTTCATAGGTTATTCTGCTTGGTTTTCCTGTCCTTGCTCTGAATACTCTTAAAGAGGAAATGCGGAACCTGGTGTTATAAGGAATTGCTCAGAAATTTAGTATGGATTCTGGTGTGTCATATCTAACTTTGAGTGATTATGGTGGCTTTAGCAGAACAGGGTTCCACTCCACCCTTCTTAGAGTCTTAAACTGCCAGGGAAATTAGGTGAATAAGTTGAATAAACTATTTTAGAGTCAGGGCTGGCAACTGGAATTTTCTAGAACCTTCCCTGTGGTTTCCAATGTGTAACTCTTGGTTTGTGAACTGTTTCTTCAGTGGTCTTAAAGAACTTCCCATTAGGACCTTGAAGGGCCTCTATAGGCACACAGGGCTGTTCTCTTGCCTAAACTTTTGAAGTCTGAAAAACAGGTGGAGACTTGACAGGGGTTCTTTGGGGTTGGCAGAATAACCAGAGAGATTGGCAGCTCTTTTGTGGTCAGGTAATTGGGGGAAAATCAGATTTTAAAGTCTACAACTTTAATCTCTCTTGGACAGGATTCCCCTAGGCCTCACTACTTGTCAATGCCTGGGAAAGTTGATCCTTCTTGGAAATAGTCTTTAATGAATGACCCAAAGATCTGATGCTTTTAAAGGAAGCAGGAACATTTGGGGTTTGGAGAACACACTGGGAAAGTTTCTATAGCATTACATAATTTCTATCTCCCATGAAATCAGTGTTTCCCCTGCTCTACAAGTTATCTTCCCCAGGACATTCTTCATCCTTAACTGGGGTGACTGGCCAGCCTAGAATTTTTCCTTTGCCCTTGATGACATACATGCCCTTCATTGCTTGTGTCTGCATGTCCATCCTCTCCCTTAACCTTATTCTTATGTTAGAATCCTTTACCCCCATGAGGCTTGTTCTAGAGCAATCTTTGGGCAATTCAGCACAATTTCCTGTGCTTTCCTTATGCCTGTCAAATAGAACACTCACCTGGGCTTCTCTGTTGGGTGTTTCATACACCATCTGCTTCACTGAAGTTTGGGCCTCAGTGTATGACGTTGGACTGTGTAAGCATAGCACCTGAATATGACCAGAACCTGTATCTCAGCCCCTGAGATGCCAACCAGGCCAACCTTGGAGCCACAAGAATGTGTCCCTGCTGAGAAACTTCTCACAACATCATGAATGCCCAACGTGGTGAGAAATATGGGTGGTCTTTCTGTTTGGATATAGTTACCAAGAAGCTGAGGCCAGAGCTCATAGTGGAGGTGAGCTGTGTCCTGAGAATGTTTTTGAAGTGAGAGATGAATAAAAAGTGCATGGAATCTTAAGTCTTGCACCCACACAATTCTAGATCAATGGCCGCCATCTTGAATTCCTTTTTCTTACTTATGAAACTAAGAAGTCCAACTGCAAATTTTTAGACAGACACAAAGATACCCTTTTTTAGCAAAGGGAATCCAAAATGGTTGGAAATCCATCTCTTTGCTAATTAAATCGGATGTTTCAGATTTCTGACTGCTTTTCAAGTAAATATTATCAGAGCTGAAGATACTATCACTGGGTGTCTTCATACTTACCAAACTGCCCCACCTGCACCTTCTCCAATCAAACCTGGCCTTCAGAGTTACACTTTTGTCAACAGGGTGCTATGCTACATGATTAATAAACTTACTTCCCATTGGTGGTGGTTACTCAACCCAACCTGGTTCAACCACTGGGTTACTTGGCAATATGGCAGCCCGCCTGGCTGGCACCAACCCCATGTGGTGTAATCACTGATTCACACTTGTAGCTAGATAAAACTGTCCCAGATAACATCACATCAGCTACCCAACCTGTCTGGATTTTGTTAATATGGGGAGAGAAGACTCAACCCTGAAACCTAGGGATGAAGCACCGAGATGGTAAAAGAAAGGCCTGGGAAGGTGAGAAGGAATTGGCAGGCCTTAAAGAGAAGACTATGGTGTAAAACCAGGCATAAGCACATGAAAGTAAATGGCCGGCAAGATTGCTTAGCAGACTAAGTGCCTGCTTAGGCAAGTGCAGGGACCAGGATTTAATCATCATGTTCAGTGCCAGCCCTGCCCCTGGCACTAGGAAGCCTGCAATCCCAGGGCTAGGGAGATTGAGACAGGAGGATCACTATGACTCTGAGCTGCATAATGAGACCCTGTACCAAATACATTTAAAAAAAAAAAAAAAAAGGTAGTAGAGATGTGTCTCCTTCCGCCAGTCCCCAAGATGTGAATTACAGCATATCCTATATGCATATAGTAGGTGGGCCTCCTTGGGAGTGGCATCTTGAAAGTGATGGCTCATTGCAAGATTGTATTTAGTGAACTGTGATTGGATATCAATGAAATAATTTTGAAAATGTGAGGCAAAGCACCATGTATGTTTTTGTACAGTGGCGTGTGCGTATGTATTCACAAATAGGAATAGCAAAGTGGTTTCCCGTGAACAAAAGCTACAGCTCTGTGGCCAGTTGTTACTGCTCACTGTTTGATAGTCTAAGATTTGTCTGCCATACATGAGGGAGTGGTAAGGTGGCTTTTCCTTGTCCTAATGCTCTTCCTGGTATGTTGGAGTAATAGCTGAAGAAAAGCAGGAGGTCTCTGTGTGTCCCAAAGACTGGAAATCATACTGGCAAAGCCTTAGTGACTATTGGGAAGTATATGACTTTCTGAAAGGTACCCTCTGGTTTTTTAAGTAGGTCATGGTCCTAAATCTATCCCGAGTTCTTTTCAGAAAACCCAGTGTTTGATCAAAGAAAAGAGATCTCCAGAGGGGGAAGAATCTAAGTAAGTTTTAGAGACCTTTGACCAGACCAGTCCTGAAGACAGTCCTGAAGATAGCTAGTCATTTTCACAGCTTGATGCCAGAACAGTAATAGGGGCATGGTGGGAAGCAATGTGAGGGGGTGTTGCCCAGTCTGCAGTAAAGCCTCTCGTGTGCCAGGCCAGGCCAGGCCACAGCACAGACCCAGGTCATGGATCTTGAGTCCCCTTTCTCTCTCAGCTGGTTTTTCTCTGGTTGGGAAAAGAAGCAGCCTCTGACACCCACTCTGCTGGCCACTGGAGCCTCTGACTCCAGGGGAGAAACATTATATCTTCCCCTCTAGGGGAAACACAGATGACTAAAAACCTTCTGAACAACTTTACTAAAGAACTAATGCACACAGAACATGGCCACAAAGCTGCAAACAAGAGGAAAGTCAACAAAATCTTCTGTTAGGCTGGGTGGGGGTTGGACCATCAGATGGTTTATTATTGCCTAATGAGCTTCCTGGCTTCACCTCAGGGGAGGTGCCCCAGTACATTGTCTTGGGATAGGGACACATGGCTTTTGTGTGTCCCTGGTTGACTGAGCTACTGCTCTGGTTTCAAGGTCCCCAGATGAAAAAGATCCTTTCTCCGGACCTCAGAAATGCTTTCCCTGGACCTCAGGCTTTCCCTGCTGCCCCTGCTCCTACTTTACCATATTCTTGAGGCCTCCAGGCCTCCACTAGCCTCCCATTTCCTCCCTTCACTGGTTTCTCTGAGCCCCACTCATCTTGCATGAAGCATGATTGGGTCACTGGTCTCTTGGGCTGGCTTTTCCCAGGTTTTCCTGGGCTGCCAGCTGGCTATGCCTTGGGCCTTTCATGGGGTATTATGACTCCCTCAGAAACAGACTGCTCACCTCCAAATGTGAATTTCCCAAAGCAAATTCACTGAGTTCTTGGCTGTGGTCTCAACAATGTCACCTCCTCTCAGTTTTCCAGAGAAAAGGGGATGTCTTCATCCCCTGAGGCTGGGGCCACACTGTGATCCCAGGGAATATTAGACTGGTCTATGGTCTGCATTCTTTGGGATAGCTCCCCCCAGGAGGTACCCACCCACGGTCCCAGAATCCATCAGTACCTTGTCTCCACCAAAGAAAAATGTTGGTGACAAGAACAGAACTGAGCCTCTGAGTCCTTGTCCCAGGCTACAAGAGCTGTGGTACTTACTACTCTTCAGTGTTGTGTGCCTTGAGCTTGTCTAGAGGCCTGACTATCTTCCATTGCTCCTAGTTCCCTTTCCCACTACTTAGGAAGGTCAGGCCATCCCTAAAAGAGAGCCCAAAACTCCCATCACCCATGGACCACAGGACCTTAAGACATGTGTTACTTGCTCAAATTTGTCCTGAATGAAAAGGCAGTTTGGTAACAGCAATGACTCTGCATCTCCCTTGGATCTTTTATCCTGCTTTGGGATCATGACGTCCATCCTGGATCTGTGTCTCAACTCTGTCCCCTGCTTGCTCTGTGACTATTGACAAATTTCATGGTCTTTCTCACGCTTAGTTTCTTCCTGCCTTTTCATTGAGATTTGCAGGGTTCAGATGAGGTCATGTATACAATGTATGGCTCATTATGGGTTCTCCATCAATGTTAGTTATATCCCTTGTCCCTTATCCCTGCTTCCTATTCCTGTCCTGTAAATACATTTGTAAGAAAAACAGTCTATTTCTACCTGCTGGCAGAAACACAGCCAGAGCACTATGTAGTCCTCCTCCCTCCCCCAACTCCTGCCATCCACTGGAGATCTGTACTGTGAGCATGAAGCCTCTCCCCCACCCCCATCCTCGCATCCACCCAAGAGAGCTCAGCTTCTTTCCCCTCTTGGCCACAGCTGAGGTTCATTGTTGCCATTTCCTGGCCTGGCTCCTGACCCCTTCCTAGGTCCTTTTGTCCTCTCTCTGCCTTACTGAGATGGGTGGATTAACACCTTCCTGATCCAGTATCATCTGCAAAGTTAATTAATGTGTCATTAGGCTGTTCCCTGCTTCCTGATCCTTATCAGGGATTTGAATAACACGCAGCAGCCCCAGTTCTACTCCATCCATCCCACTCCCTTGATTCCAGGCTGGTTTTTAGTCATCTATCCTTGACCTCAGTCTTCTGGAACGTTCTCGGCTTCCAGCAGCTGTGGGGCTAGAGACACTGGCCTTGCCTACCCCTAGTCTGGGAGTAGAATGGTATCAAGGGATATACTGGTGTGATTTTCTCTGAAAGAACCAGAGACCCCAGGGCCTATCACTCATCCTACCTTCTTGGCCAAGCCCCATAGATTTACAGAGTTGTTGAAGTAAACAAAGGCCTGTAGAGATTTGTGGCTTGTCCAAGCTCACCCATCTAGTTAGGTCGGGGCTAAGATTTCAGATTGTCTTGCTCTCAGTGGAGGGTCCCAGGGAACAGTGCTGACTACTTAACTTGCCTAGTGAAATATTTGTTTATCTAGTAAATATGTGGAGGGCCCTCCAGGTACAACACATTCTCTAGGTACCACAGATACAGCAGTGAACAATGAGGCTCTGAATTCTCAACACTTGCCTTCTCCAGGGCAGAAACAGATTAAAAAATAAATAAATAAAAAAAACACAAGCAAATATGAGTTATGTCTGACTTGATGTATGTTATGGAGCAAAATACAGCAGAGCAAAAGCTGGCATGGCTGGGAGGAGGAAGACATCATTCCATGTGGGGGCTGGGATAGCCTCACAAGGACGGCACCTTTGCGTTGAAGCCCGGGAAGCAATGGAATGGGCCATGGGGGCCCTGCAGAGGATGTAGTGCTGGGGTCCTGAAGAGAAGGTGTCTCAGTTCAGGACAAACAATACAGCAAGAGTGGCTGGGGAGTGTGTAGAAGGAGCCCAACCATAGGAGATGAAGATGGAATGGTAACAGGGGACCAAAACATGGGAGCCAACAAACAATAGAGGATAATGGTGAGGGGAAAGCCCAATAAACCCTGGACAGAGCTTCCAACCTAGAGGACCAGCAGTTGCCCTGTCCTCCCTTGGTTGCTTCTCTTTCCTATACCCGAAGCCCCATTCCTCAGTTTGACCTCATAGTACCCTGATCGCAGTCTTCCCAGTCCTTTCATATCTAAGCAGTCAGACTCTACTGATGATTCCTAAACCCAGGTGGACCAAGGAGAGCCAGAGTTGCCTCCTTTAAGAACACCATCCTGAGGGCCTCCCTGCTTCTTGTTGGCACCTGCCTGGATACCAAGTTCCTAGTATGATGGGTGACTCTTCTTACTGCCCAACCTCAGAGCAAGAATGTCCCTTGGACTCATCTCTCAGAAATTAGTTCCTGCAAAGCCAACTTCCTCCTCTGCGGTCATATTTCCTCCTTTGGAATATAGCTGGTGGATGGCCATCTTCTGCCAATATGGCCATATCGCTACCCGTACCTGAGTCCTGAACATGCACAATTGCACATCCTTTGATCCACCATGCACTCATTGGGAACACGCCATCATTTCCTAGAATGCATGTAAATTGGTCTTGGGACTTCAGTTCTATAGGCTGGACAGTCTCATTCTTGAGAGGGCAGAGAAATGCCTTCCTCTTCCTCCCTCTCCTGGCTTATTTTTGTTCAAGGCTACCTCTCTGTGACCTGGTCTCCATCATTTCCTGAGCACGTGGCATTATCCAAAGCTGCTTTATACTTCATTCATTCAGCAAAACTGTGTTAAGCAGGTATGGCGCTACTGTGCCACACCATACACTGGCTAAGCAAGACAAGAGACCCTACCCTCGAGAGTTTTCTGCTAGAGGAGGTAGACACATACACAGATTTTTAAAATGCATATATATATATATATATATATATATATATATATATTACATATACATATACATTTATATATATTATATATTTGGTACAAGGTCTCTATGTAGCTGAGACTCATAGTGATCCTCCTGTATTCAGCCTCCCCAACACTGGGATTACAGGTGTGCACCACCATACCAGGTCCCAGTGGCTGGCTCAGTGTACTAGGGGATGGGGCCCGTGGGGTGTGTGGTGCCAGGGATTGAATCCCAGTCCCTGTGCTTGCCTAAGCAGCCGTTAGTCTGCTGATCTATCTTGCAGGCCCCTGCACAGATGATTTCTGCACACGAGGACTGGTGTCTGATGGCAGTGGTTTCTGAGAGGAGGGTACCTAAATCAGAGCCTAATGGGGAGAGAGGGGAGGGAGAAACTGGAGGATTTCAGCCAGTCCTCCTCCAGGTCCTCCAATCTCAGAGCCACTGGGTAATGTGCTTCCTACATGCCAGGTGCTGTGCTAAGGGCACTGTAAGATGATCCGGCTGGACTCGAGAGGGGACTGGTGTGGCCCTGTGTCCTTGCTGGATGGCCTGCAGGGCTGCTCACTCTTCAGTTCTTTTCCTGAAGGAATAAGAGAAAATACCAGTGACCATGGGCTTTGAAAAATAACACAGCAGCTTGGCATCTCTAGCATATGCCCAGCTGGCTCGGTGGAGGTTGTCCAACCCAGATGACACCTCCCTGTGCCACATTCTGCTTGCTTCTCCTTGCTACAGGGCAGACATTTCCAGAGCTAAGAGGAGTAAACTGAGAGGAAAACCCAGCCCATGGTCTCTTCCTATCTGGACACCTAGAGTCCACTATCACCATTCTAGGAATAGATAAGTCTCAGTCAGTGTAAGCCTCTCTAAGCCACCAACCTACTTCCCCTTTGCCTCCACCGGGCAAAAAGCTCTGCCCTCTCCATCAAAAGGTAAGGCTGTTGCCTCGGTCCCAAGCGTTCTCCTCCTCCATGAGCTGGACCAGAAGCCAGTCTTTACTTGGCTGAGCTGTGGTCTCCTTGTCTATATCATGGGCCTGATTCAGGATCTGCTGGGTATAAAATTATGGACAAGAGCTGCCTTGACCGGGAACCCTGAAGAAGACCATGGAGGAAGGGAGGAGAGGACACTGCTCTTCGGACAGGTCACCATTCTCACCAGGCCAGGGGAGCAAACCACAGAGGAGCCAGATGGCTCAGAGATGGTAAGCCCAGGGACAGCCCATGTTACTGTGGAGATTGTGTCCCATTTTCCTCAGGACACTAAGATCTCTGTCCAGTGAAAATGTGTATTGTCCAGCAGATGTTCACTTCTGTCTGACTTCTCCTCCTGACTCTGACTCTGAAACAGAGCTGGATGATGTCCAAAGTCATGATCACTCTCTGGGTCTCAAAGTTCTTGTCAGAAAAGCTAGTCGTCCTATTTGGGAACCCATATGACACCATGAGCCTAACATGGAAAAGACTCATGACCATCACCGTGCACACAAAACTCACCCTCCCCCTGGCAGTCTGGAGGACCAAACTCCCCAAGATCCTAATTTCCTGCTGCTCTGAGGTACCAGCTGTCTCTTGGCTTCTTTGTCTCTCATGTGTCTCCAGGGCTCTGTGGGCTACCTGTGGCTTGGAGTCCTTGGGCTTCTCATTCCTTGACTCAAGATCCTACTGACCAAAGCTCATGGGAGAATGCTTTAGGCTGTGACTGTTTCTTGGAACATGTTTTTGAACCCATGTTTTCCTATCTGCTACATGGAAACTAACACATAGCAAAGTACCTAGGCTAGGGTCCCACTCGCCCGCATTCCAGAAAGGCCCACAGTGGCCTGCAGCGCACAGATCAGCCTCACTTCCATGGGAAAGGAAGGGCCTGGGGTGGCTGGCATGTAGACAGAGCCCCCACTCTGGAGAGGGAGCAGCACGGACCTGGGAGGCTCACAATATTCTGCCTGGGAATTCCTACAGCTCCGAATCCTCCCGTGTTGGCTGATGGCCCCAAACCCACCATCAAAGCCTCTGCCTCTCAGGAACCACCCTCTTCCCCTTCCTGGCGGCCCAAGCGTGCTCCTTTCCAGCCTCCTCCCAAAATCTGCTGCTCAGAATCAGCACCCCTCCCTTGTGGCACACCCCGGAGCCTTATCTGAGCATCAGCCGTTTATTCCCTCCCTCACCCCACTGCAGTGTCTGCTGAGTTACCCAACCAGCCTAGGTCAAGCCTGTGTCGGGTGGCTGAGTCACTGCCTCCATCTTCTCCCAACCCTCCTGGGTCCAGGGCTGGGGCCGGTTCAGCAGGCTTCTTCCGGGTGGGGAGCCTCCAAGCCCACGGGCCGCCCAGGGACCAGGATTTTCCTGAAACTCAGCCTAATTTGGTTTTCCCTGGAACAGCACTGTCACCAGCTAGACCCCTGAGTTGCTCACTGCCCATCTCCCCACCCACCTCCTCATCTGGTCAGTTTGAAAACTGGACACAGCAACAAGACTCTCTGGGCCTCAGGTGACACATCTGTAGAATGGGGACAATATTGTTCTCCTGTCTCAAGGCAGGACACTGGGCCAGTTAATTCCCCGAGGTGCTCTTCCAGTTCGCTTACGCCAGCGAGTTCTCCAAGCTCTCTCTCTCTTGCTCTCAAAGCTCTGTGAGCTCTTAGGACTTTTAGTACACTGCAGCCCTACTCTGAGCTACCAGAGTTCTCTCCTCAGCTGCCTCATCTCTCTTGTCTGCCTCCTCCTAGTCTCAAGGTCTCTGCAGACTGTCCTGGAGAAGTGGGGCGTGGGGGAGACTCTGACCGAACAGTCTTGCAGACAACGCTTGAAGAAGTTCAGGCCACCGCCTCTGTACCCGCCCCACCCTACCCTATCCAGGGAAGCCCAGAGCTTGAAGAGAAAAGCCCAGATTCCCCCCTAGGGCCAAGAAACTGGGCTTTGCCCTCTGCTCCCACATCTCAGCACTGGCAGGGCACCTGGCAATCCCTCCTGTGGCCCCCATCTTCTTACATGCCCTGCACACACATACAAGCAAGGGTCCTACTCAATCCGTTCTCCAACAAAGGAGTACCAGTGCTCCCCCCCTCTGCCTCTAGGCCACACCCTCCCAGCCCGCCAACCGCACCCCTGTCACCAAGCTCCACAAGCCTCAACTCCAGAACCTCCTGTGTTCTACGACTACCTCCACCCCCAAAGGGTGGGTCCCTGTGGGCCCAACAGACAAAGATGCTTCCTCTGGCAGCCTTTATGGGAAGGGTCTCTGCTGGCTCCTCCCACACCGCCTCCAGCAGCCCCTCACCTCCTATTCCCTGCACGGAAGAGCAGTGTGGGGCCTCCACAGCCCAAGCCACCCCTCCCCAGCATCTGGTAAAAGGACAAGAAGAAGAACTGTGGGTTCTTTTCCCTGAGACTCCTAGATTCTGTACCGAAATGCAGGGTGTGCTCCTGTTTGCATTTTTTTTTTTTGTTTCCTTTCTGAAAATAACCATGAAACTATCATTTCCTCCCACTGCCTTTTCCCTATCTTATTTGGATTAGCAGAGCTGCTGGGAGAGGTAGCTAGAAGCCTCTGACAGCCTCCTGCTCTGGTCTGGCTTCCCAGAACTCACAGGTGGCTTTGGAGCAGGTGCCACTAGACAGATGCTGAGCCCCTTGGGTGGAAGAAGGGTCGAAGGTGCTGAGTACCATGGGCCACTGCCGCTCCTTCCACCTGAGACCTCTGGGAAACTGGGTGTCTGCCCTGCTGGTCCCCAAGTTGTCCTCACACTGGGACATATTCTGCCCTTGGCTTCCCCTCAGCTGCACCTTCCAACTGGGTGGAGGGTGAGGAGCTCAGCCCCTCCCTTGGCATCAACTGGATGAGCCACCATGGATGCAGACTACAAATGGGTGGGGGTCCATTCAGCGGAGGTTGTACTTCCCCAAGAAGAAAACAGGGGTGTGTGGTGAGGGGGGTCTCTTTTATCTCATTCAGTGCCCCTTCCCTGCACCCATTCTGTGCATCTCTCTAAAGAAGCCAGTTTCAGGGTGAGGGTAGGGAGTCAGAGAAGCGCCAAAGGATCCCGCCTCTCTTCCACCCAGGTGCCTTCAAGGCCAATTCACAGGGCCTTGCACAGACTCAGGAAACAGGGCTGTCGCGCCTCCGTGGGCCTCAAGGTGGAAGTGCTGGCCTGGCTGGTATCAGGGAACCTGTGCTGGTCCAGCACAATGTGGCAGAGGGAATAGCAGTTAGGAGTGAGGAGTGCTAATCCAAGGCTCCTCGCCCTGAGAAGCAACCTTTGACAAGACATTCCATCCAAAAGGCTCCAGCCCTGGCTACCGAGGCCCCCGGCCTCTGAGGCCCCCAGCTGCTGGGCTTTGCCCAGGGTTAGAGACGATTTGAGAGAGGGCCTAGAGCCTAGCAGTTGAAATCCCATGCAAGGCTGGGGGAGGGTGAGATTGCAAGAGGGATCCAGGACAGGGGACAATATTCTCAGCACCCTCCTCTCCTGGGCTTGACCTCTCCTCCTCCCTGCTCTGTGCGTTCTTTGGAGATGCCTTCCTCATCTCTCCAGAGGCTCCTCCCTCAGGCCACGTTGGAGGGTGGCAGCTGACCTGACATCCGTGCAATGACTGGCTTCTCTTATGCAGAACCTGTCCACATACCCCCCAATGGGAGTATTGGTCATGATTTCACTGTGACCAGACTGGGGACATGGACCCTCATCCCCTTGCTCTGGGTGGGCCTAGTGTGGTAGGACCTTGTCCTTTTCTTTGAGAGTCAGAGGTGCCCAAAGGCTAGGCATGAACTCCCTCTTCATCCCTGCTGCCCTTCCGACTCATCCACTCCCTATACCCCTCAGCCCTGCCCCTTCCTCCCCAGCAGGACCCTTCTCCTCCCCTTGTCCCCGTACCAGGCTGGGCTGCTGGGCTATTTGGGGCACCACTGGCCCTGTGGTATAATCAGTGCCCAGGGATAATTGCCACCTGCCCTGCCGGTGTCTGGGGGCTGTCTCAGCCACAGCAGCAGGGGGTGGACACTGGGCAGCCAGGACTGGAGCAAGGTCAGGCTAGGGCAGTGTCACCCACACCCTGGTCTGCTCACCATGCAGGGTTCCTGCTAGGATCCCCTAGGCAAAGCGCATGCTCCTGGGAGCAGCACTCACCTGGGACACCTAGTGGCTTTGTCTGGGGGTGGGTGGTTATCCCAGCCTAGGGACAAAAAAGTCTCAAGCCGGCTCTATTCTCCCATAGTCAGTGCAAATAGTATCCTCCTCTTCCTGTCTTCTGGTCAAGGGATACCCACCCCCAGGCTGCAGGCTGACCCCTAGTGCAGCCACCAGGCAAAAGGGACATTGGTTTGATCTTCAGCATGTCAACCCTCGCCATCCCTCTTCAGCAGGGCTTACTTAGTGAGAGGACAGGAGAGGGTGAATCTTCCATGACTGCCAGTCCCCCCCACTCCACCCTCTGGCAACTTCTGCTACTCTCTTTTCTACTCCAAGGCGGCTTAGACAGCCTGGGTTTAAATGCCTGTTGTTCTCGGGGTCAGCACTATTGCCTTGGGCAATGAGTTCAGCCTCAGTTTGTTCATCTGTGAAAAGGAGGCAGAGAAACGGCCTCTCCAAATTGCTGCGAAGAATATATTATCTAACACATGCGAAATGTGTCACCCAGTGCCAACAAGATTCTACAATGGTGGTTATGATTACTGGGAGCTACAAGGAGCAGAGAGTGAGAGTGGGGAGCATCCATGCACCAATTGCAAGATGTTCTGAGGAGGTGGGGTGGCTGAGAGACACCCCGTAGGGCCACCACCGGGCCCCACCCTCCGTGGCAAATATGGTCCTGGGACTGAGGGTGCGGCAGGTCAGAGGCCTGCTGCCTCTAGCAGAACTGCTCCTACCTCTTTCAACCCCTTTTGCTCCAAGAGGGCGTCATGTAAGCTTCTGCGGTCCACAGGACACTGAGCACCTGTGGATATTTTATTTTTAAAAGTGAATCAGCAGTAGTGAACTGCAGACAAAGCCCAGCACACTGCTTCTGTGAGAAGTAGAACTAAAGTCATGTTTTTGCCCTTTGCTTTGCTGTTAGAAGAATAACACGATTTGTGCTAGTGCTTGAAACTCTTTACCCAAATATTCATGACCCTGCCACTTGGAGGTCCACTCAGCTGGACCTCTTCTTTCCAGCACGGAGCACTCCCAGGGCAGGAGGGCTGGGCTACGAGGGCGGGCGGAGCTCACAGGTCCAGTCTCTCCCTCAATCAGCTGAGTATCACCCCTCCCCGCTTCAGGCCTCTGCCCCAAGACCCACAGCGGGTAGCCTGGACCAAAAAACCAGACCAGGAGAGAGCTTTGGCCCCACCGTCCCACAGCCCCAGGTGAGAGCAAAGGAGGTAGCTGCCCCCTCCCCCAGCACAGAGAGGCAGAGAGGATGCCGACAGGTAAGGAGTGGGGCATGTATGCTGTCCCCACCTGCCAGCCATTTCTCAACCCCACCAGGGTCCTAGGCCCCAAACTCAAGGTAATCGTTGTTAGCAACACCATGGCCTGAGCCCTTGTCCCCCCTCATAGCCATTGTGGCCCCGTGCCAGAAGCTATGGCCTCAGTGACAATCTCCATTGTCCCTTCCTGGGATATCCTGGGCCTACTTGGGGAAACAGGCCACCTAGAGCGATCTCAGAACCTGGGCTATGACTCAGTGGTCTTCCTACCAATGAGCGCCTCCTACTGTGGGCCTGCACCTACCTCAGAGGCTGCTGTCAGGGGCTACCCACCTCCCACCCAGCCCCTGGCAGCCCTTGGCCAGATGCCTGGGGAATACATGGTCCAGGGGTACTGTTTTCCTCCTGGGTACAATCGCAGTCTCTTCCCTGAGCCTGTGAGCTAATCGGAGAGGAGGAGGGGGAGGAGGGGGACGCTGCTTGCCTTCCCCGTTATCTGCAGCAATCCACGGTGACTAATGCTCCCAGTTGGTAAAAAGGCAGTGTAATCAAAACATTTTTTTTTTTAGTCCTTAAAGTTAGTCATTCTCCCAGAGTGGAGGAAAAAAAAAAAAAAAACCACAGCAGGCACCATGAAATGCAAACTGAGAGGCTCCTGCTGCTGGGTGGGCCCAAAGCACTGGCAGAGGCAGCTCCCCAGGGGTCTGAGGTCCGGCCTCCTCTCTGGTAGTAGGGGAAAGCTGGCCATCCCGCCTCCTCCACACCCTCGATTGTTCTTGCCTTCCTTGACTGTGGACTGTCTGATCCCTCAAGGATTCATTGCCAGGTCAGAAGCTGCCCTTTGCACTCCCCCTGCCAGGTGCTGCCACCTGCTGGTCCCAGCTTTCCAAGAGGAAGAAGCATATACAGTTAAACCTCCCAGGATAAGGCCCAGCATGGTTTTCTTGCTATGTGCCTGGCCTGTACTGGCCCTCCTTCCACTGTCATCCCACCATTCAGGATTGGTTCTGCTTCTGGTTCCACTGGTTCACTGGTTGGTGACCCCACTGTGCCTCAACAGAACCATAGATTGCTGGAGGTGGTAGGAGGCTGGAGAGTCACAGAAGAGAGGTGATATTCCTCAGTGCCAAAAAGCACAAGGCTCAGCTACAATTCGGTTTGCTCAGGTTCAAGCCTCTGCTTCAGCATTCTGTGGTTGTGCTTCAGCCTCTGTATCTATAAAATAAATAATAATAAAATAACAGTTCCTACCTCCTACCTCACAGAGTTGTTGTAAGGATTAAATGTGAGCTGCTCAGAGTAGTATTCAGCATGGCAAGTGTACTTATTAATGTATAACCAGAATAATAGCCAAATAATAAAGTAGCATGTAGATCATCACATTCCCACTACTTATTCAAGGCAGACATTACTAATCAATTACAGAACTTACCCACCAATGGCAGATCCTCTACAATACTTAACATAGCACTCCAAGCAGTCAGTAATGAACAACCTGAGTTGGCATACTGATGATACCCATTTGACACAGCGAATCTAACCTGAACTCTTTACATTATGGTCATGAAGACGGAGCCCAGAGAAGGAAATAGACTCCCTTAAGATGTTTTAGGGCAAAAACCAGGATCCACCAAGGATCCAGGATCCACAGCCTCTACTGCTGTTTGTCTTCACACTGACCTTTGAGCCATCTATGCGGGATTTCATGGACTTTAGATGTTCACCCCAGCCAATAGCCCCATCTTCTGCCATCTTTGCTCTTCTTCTCATATCCTTGGCCACTGGCTGTCCAGAGAACACTGGTTGAGGGCTATCTTGTTGAACAGGTGCACAGGAGGAAGAAGTAGGGCAGGGAATCCATGGAGAAACCAAGGACCTGGGTCTTCATCTGCTTCAAGAGCCTCCCTGAGGCACCAAGGCCTTAAGGGCTGCAAGGTGCTCAGGCCATCAATTTGGCCCCATAACATTCAGCCCCTCAGCTGTAGTGTGATTCTTTTATGAAGCCCCTGATGACCCGGATTCTGGGAATCCTTGTTCTTTGACAAAGTCTGACATGGTGAAAGTCAGGGGCCAGCCCTTTGACTTCAGGGCAGAGAAGGCTGAGAGAGAACTGGATATGATGGCAAGCCTTCAGACAAGAGCCCGTGCAGCGTACTCACCTGCAAATTTTTCCATTAAAAAAAGGAGTGGTCAGAGGCTGATGCCAGAGCCAGCTCTCTCATGGCTTTGTTCCTGGTATAGACTTTTGCCATTTGAACACTCTCAGGTTCAGACTTCTGCGAGGAAGCAGTACTGACAAACCTTGAAACCAGAACCATAGCTCCTACCTCAAAGGCCTACACTCTGGACTTCCATTTTGCTCCTCTCCCATTCCCTGCAGGTGCAGAATCCACCCGTATTGTGCTGTCCTTCGATCATAAAAGACATAGAACTTGGAGATACATGTACATCCCTATGCTCAGCCTCCCAGTGGTCAATGCTACACAGCATAGCAGGGTCGCCGAAGGGAGCTGATGGGTGCACAGAACAGCAGGGCACTTGACTGTCCATCCTCAGCCCAGCGCCACTCCAGTGGAGCATGGTAAGGTTATGGAGAGAAGCTCATGGGTTCAGGGGACAGAATGCCTGACTGTCCACTCTAGCCAAGTAAGTATAGCGAGGCTGAGCTCAATTCAGAGTAGGCACTTTGTAAATAGACCCTGGAGGTCAGCATTCTTCCCACTAACTTCAAAGGTCTTACTATGTTAAGGTCTGAGGCAGATGGTAAATAGCATGGCTCTAGTCAGGCCTTAGGCTAAATGCTTCCCTCACAGAAGATTCGTATTTACCTTCAACCCTAGTCATCACTGATTGCTCAAAAGTGCTCACTCCTCTGGGCCTGATTTCTCTGTCTATGGCCTACGTCACCTGCCTCCTCCCTTCTGGTATTTCTCAAGATTGTCAAAGCAACATGGCAATGGACTTGGCCTTGAATGTGAGATATTTTGGCAATATTATCTATCCACTTATCTTATAGATGAGAGGATCAGTCTCTAGAAAGGAGAGGTGATTTGTGTGAGGCCATCGTGTTGAAGATAGAACTACAGCTCAGGACTCCTCCAGACTCTTAGTCCAGAACTCACCCATTCCCATCCTACAGCATGTGCCTGCTACTCCTGACACAGCCCTAACACAGATTTCTCCTTCTCTGATTATATCAAGTGGCCTAGACTAATACTTTTGGAGATAGTTATCACTGTGGGCAATACCTGAGGGAAGCAGAGTATAGGCAACAGAGCAAGCAAGTAGAAGAGCTGTTGACTGTATCCCTTCACCCATTGTCATGCCTACTGCAAAGCAGCAAGAACTGCCCTCCCTTTGCCCATGTCTCTGCCCAAGTTGCCCTTTGGTGACCTCTCCTTTTCTCTTTAAGGATGCCCTTGTACTGATGTTCACCTGCTTCCTGAATAATAGCATGGCGATGAAGCTGATCTGTGATGTTCTTTGGAACCCACTACCATTGGAAACCCCTTCTGAGTCAAACTATGAAATCTTGAGAATGGAAGCAGAAAATACAAATCAGAATACTTCCTGTGGGCCAGGCACAGTCTGAACTCCCTTGCTCCTCTTGGTCGAATCCTCAGCTCTACCTACGAGGTCGGATCTAGGTCATTGGTTTAGCTGCTCCCCAGGCAGCATCTGAAACACTGAAGTTTACTTGAAGGAGAATTTCTAAAAAGTTTTGGGAGACCCAGCTTGAGCTTTGTTCCCTTCTTCTATTTTCTGAGATATAGGGCTACTTGAGTTGAGGAGAAGATCCCAACCCAGAAACAACTGCTTGTGAAGAAGTAAGACACTGTAACCTTATTTTAGGACTCCTAAGGTAGCTCAGCTGCTTGCCTAGAACCTCATTCCTCCTCTCAGTCTAGGTAAGTTCTCTACCACCCTCATCTCAGATTCACCCAGCTGTCCCTGATTCCACCTTGGCTCCTCCCAGAAGTTGTCACTGCTAAAGCCCAGTTTTCAACTTAGCGTGCCCCTGCACCCCTTACAGGCTGGCCCTGTACCTTGTCCTGTCTGATTCTGTATTGTTATTGTGGTCACCCATTCACCCGTCTCTGCGGGAAGGCAGCACTGGGAGGGTACAAGGACAAAATCAATTCTTCTTTTGTATCGTTATATCCTCAATGTTAGCACAGTGCCTGGTACATTGTAGAAGCTTAACACTTGCAAAATGAAGGGACCGAAAGAGCAGGACTATTCATTTTTGTGGTCTATAGGGGAGGCTACAGAGCTTAGGGCTGTCAAGTTAAAGCCACAAACATTCTAACCTTAAAACTAGTAAATCTACTTAAAGTTGAGCCTCGAATTATCTTGACGGAGGGAAAGACCCATACGTTGGTTCCTACTGGTAACGCATGCATAACAATGCAATATTTAGAAGACACAAAGAGTATGTGGCGAATGAGTCTTCCTCAGTTTTCTTCCAGTGGATCCTTCAGCCACAACTGCTCGACCTGTCTTTGGGCTAAACCTCTGTATTCAAGTGATAAGCCCGCTAAGAGCCCTGTGTCGGGTAGAAAGGAACTCCGAATCACTGTTAAAGTCTGAACCCCACTCCAACTCCCAGGTCCTCCTCCCTCGGTGCAGGCTGTGCCTCCAAGCTAGAAGCCAGGATGCAAGTGTCGCCTAGGAAACTCTACGGTCAGAGGGTTAACGCGCCGAGCCCCGCCCTCGCTCGCCCGCCTCTTCCGCTCGGAGGAGCCGGGTTCTACGTCACTTCCTGGAGACTGGCTGAATCCGGAAGTGATCCCTGAAGACTGTGGTGCGGCGGAGGACCCCGGCGCCGGCCCAGGTTCAGGACCATGAGTTGGTGAGTGAGGCCCAGGCGGCAGGCAGGATGTGGTGGAACCCCAGGCCCGCAGGCGCCCAGCCCTGCGTCAGATCGGAATCCCGGCACCTGCCCTTCTTTCACCGACCCCCGCTCCAGTGTTCTTCAGGGGGTGTCTCCCTCTATGCCTTCTCGGAGTCGCCATCCCTCGGTCAGACTCCTGGAAACGGGCGAGAAGATCCTCTTAGCCGGGACCCCGAGTCTGACTAGGTTTCCTCGTTCTTTTTTCCAAGAAGCGGGACGCCCCAGCTCCTGAAAGTGAAAGACTTCCCTGTTCCCTTCTCTTTTTAAAATATCCATTGGGGTGTAATCAAGTGTCTGCCTTACTGTGGGAGCCGCGCGTGTTCGCCCTCGATCTCTGACCCTCACTTTGGTAGTCAGTGCCCAGTTGAGACTTTGAAGTAATTGGCCTTTGTTTAAAAGACAGAAAATTTGCCTTTCTTTTAGAAGGGGCCCGAATTACACCCAGCCCCACTCTTCTAATGTGGAATTTAGTGATTTCCAGGACCGTGATCTTACTATTCTTCCTCTAAAATAGGCATGGTTAAGCTTAAACTTTACAAGAACTATTACACCATGAGAAAAGAAGCCAAGGATGTCAGAGTAGTAGATTCACCGCTCCAAGTGGCACAGAGCTGTGTGATGCTCAAAGCATCACAGACACATCGTAATATTTAACAGTTGTAAGATATTTAACAGTTTGTAAGACTGCTTGCCCAGTAGCCAATCCCTATTCATTGCTCTGGATTCTTTATGTTCATAGAAAAGAACCAGGCAAGAGTCTGTGTATCCACAAGCCCTCACAAGATATACCTGTAATCCACTTGTATGAGTAATTTGAACCCCAGAGATGTAGAAGATGAATTGACCCTTTTAAAATTCAAGTTCTGTTAGCATTGGAAACATGTTTGTCACTCTGTTCTCAGAATCAAGCTTGTTTATGCAGGGTAACTGCATAGTGATGAGTTATGAAGGAAGGAAAATAGAAGAATACCTTTCAGGAAGGCTTTTGCAGAATAACGTGAACCATTAATGGAGACTAACCCCCCTAGCTAGAAAAGGGGATGTCAAGGGTGGTTCTCTAATGTAAGATGTAAACCAGTTCTGTCCCCTCCCCACCTGCTTCTTTGTTATTGGACAAATGTCAGTCGGTGCAGCAAGTGGAGGGAAGTCTGGGGCAATACTCTAATAAAGTAAAGTTCCTTTTCCCTCCACTCGTTGCTCTAGGAGGCCAACAGAGGACCGGAACTCTAAAAAGCTAACTTTCTTATGTCATTGTTTGCTAGTGATGAACAAAGTGGCAATTCTTCAATTCCCTCTCCAAGAGGAGATTTCTTCCTTGAAGTGGCAGTCTCCTTCCCCTGACTGTGATGTGGTGGTGATGTCCTCGTGTCTGCTCCATCTTGAATCTTTAAGAGTTCTCTTGCCAAACTTTTTGAAGCAAAAAACAGGAAGTTCAGATGCTTTGTATTGTTAGATGGGTATTTACCATTTAAAAACTGAGCCAATCTTTTCTTCACTAATTGGGAGAAGAATAGGTCACAGGCCACTAGTAGGAAGTGATTTTCTGGGTGATCTGAAGCAAGTTGTTTGCCCTGGTCTTGCAGCAAGTTTATTTCCTGAAAGACTAGCAGTCTGCTTGCTAAAGTCCATCAAGTTGAAGAGAATTGAAATTGGCAGCTGTCTAGGAGCTGGGGTTTTTATGAAATAGAATTAATTTAGCAGTACATGTACATCTTGGTACCTCCTTACACTGAGGGTCACAATCAAAAGGGTAGCTTTGTCCCTCAAGGCTGAGATTCCTTTGTCTTTCTCCTTAAAAGCTGTCTACGTCATTTCTTGCGTGGACCCTGACCCTCTTTCCCTAAGAGGGGACCAGCACCGGCGCCTGGGCACACAATTACACTCAGTTTCTAGCTCAATGGCTGGCAAGAAGACCAGGGCTGGGGCCTTCTGATTCACTCCCAGAGTGGTTTTCCTGCTTCCAGAATGAATCCATCCATTCATCTGGACTGGAATTCTGAGTAGGGGAAGAGACTAGAGTGACGTAGAGCCATCCTGGGAGGCTGATGCCCAAGGTCAAGTTCACCAAGTACATAGGCTTTGCCAGCCATCGTTAAATAAGGCTTAGGGCCACATGGCCCATAGTCCCCAAAGGGTAGCCATTGTTCTGGACTAGGCTGGGCTTTCAAAATGTCACAGTAAGAAATGTCCAGTATTGATGCCCTTTGCACACTGTGGACTTTGCATGAAGAGTGAGAGGCCTTTGTTCTCTGCTTCCTCTGTGGAGGCAGCCCGCCCACTCCGTTTATTTAGTGAGTATCTGCTACCTTCCTGTACTATCCACATATCCATGCATGTACCATTCAGCAAGGCAACCCAGTAGAGAAAGCATTTGATGGTCACATTTCAGGTCCCTGATTGACCTAATGACTGTAATCGGATGCTCTTTTATTCCCTCCCTCCTGTCCTGCTTTGTCCCCTATTCCTCTCTTCCTGTTTATGTGTGTCTTTATTATGGTATGGGGAAAGAATTGAAAATAGTGAATTGAGCTCTCTGCAATAATTGTAGCTCTCCCTGGAGCCACACACCTTGATGCTCTTTGGCTGAGATGATGAAAAAAATGTACTGGAGGAAATCTTTCTATATAGAGAGCTCTAGTAGTTTGAGAAAGAAGAGGCAGTGAAGAAAAATTTGAGTAGAGGGTAGAGTGCTGTATTCAAATTCTGGTTCAAACGCTCATGGTATAGCCAACCTTTCCTTGTCTTGTTTTTTCCATCTGTAATAGAATAAATAATACCAATGGACATTCTGCTGCCTGAGTCTGCTGTGAAATGAATGGAGACTGTCTATGATATGATCATTTTTTTTTTTTACTTTCTGGGCTCTTGTTTGTACCTAAATATTAATGTTCTTCAGGCTCCCAGATAAGTACACAGTTCTGAGGGGAAACAGCCAGGGAACAGCCAATGCTCTTTATGGTCCTGTGCTGCTAAGCTAGGGTTCAGTAGATTAGGTTATTAAGTGCTTTTTCCACTCAGATCTTTTAACTTCCACTGAGTATCAAGGTATAGTTGCATCTTAAGTTTAAGGGCATCTGTAGTATGTTGTACCAACAAAGTGCTTAACAAATATTTGTTGATATACCTGTTAAACATTTAGAATGTACAAATGTCTGTGTTAGATGTTGTGAGAATGTGAAAGATTACAAGAGTGAACCCCTATCTTCAGCCAGTGACAGAAGGACAGCTGGTCAGTAAATGTCAGCATCACCTCATCAAGACAGACTTCAAGTGGGAGATGGACTTTTCACTGAACTTTGACTTAGCAAGTTGATGCTGTTTCTCTGGGACATGAGAGAGGGATCTGTGTTGGAACAGTGCGCTAAAGGTAAGGCAAGGTGGAATGCAGGGAGAATATTTGATGCACTCGGCTAGGAGGCCAATTTGGGTGCAATAAATAGTGGCTGAGCAGTGTCTGTGGTGGTGAAGATTGGCACCACAGCTTGGGGCCACATTGTATAATGCTTTCAGTGCCATGCTGAGGAACTGAGATTGAGCCTGGCCTTTTGAAAACTGAAGGCGTTAGAGCAGAGAAATGGCATGACAAAAGCAATGATTTAGTCCAGTTGTTTTGGCAGCGGCCTGCAAGATTGCACGGAAAAGGAAAAGAATGAAGTCAGGGAGGCCAACTTGAATGCTAGTGTCCAGAAAGTTTTGAGCCCAACTTAGAGTGAAAATATGTTTGGCATTACAACACACACACACACACACACATTTGTTTCATACAGTATATGTGCAATGTGCTCCAATATTTTCTAGAATGTTCTTTTTCATATTTTGAAGAATGGTTCACTTCAATGAACTTATGTCTTGGTATATGTCTATAATGGAACAACATGTGGCAGTTTAAATGATCTCTGTGCCCCACGTTCAATCCTGCACACCACAAAATAACATTTTTTAAGTATATATGAATGAATTCATGGTTACTGTGTGTGGAGTCCAGTTTGAAAACCAGCTATCTAGGAATGTAATTGCAGATGTTCAAGCTAGAAGCTTTTGATCCCAGCCAGCTAAAGATAGGGTTGTTTTTGCTGGGTTATAATAAGAAATACAGAGGGACAGCTGTCCCTGGGGCACTCACCCATCACTTTCCGGAAATGAAAGCCCAAGTGGACAAAAACCTATACAAAGATATCCAGTCTAATAGTAATCAACAGAAAGCAGATTAAACCAACAGTGAAGTACCCTTTCACAAGCAAACTGAACAAGTGTTGAAAGTCCCATGGTGGGGCCTGGAAGGATGGCTCAGTGGTCTAAAGTGCCTGCTTAGGAAAGCTTAGGCGGCTTCAGGGACTGCAGTTGGATCCCCAGCACCACATGCTGCACCAGCCCTGCCCTTAGGGCAGGCTAAGCCGGCCATAAAAATAAATAAATAAACAAAAGTTCTGAAACAAGAAAAATAAAATAAAATAAAAAATTCTTAAAAAAAAAAAAAAAAGTCCCATGGTGCCAAGTATCTGTGGGTGAGGAGCAGTGGGAACGCACATCCTATCAGGTGGGAAAGGGATGAGTTGGGGGTTCTACAGTGCCCTGACCCAAAAAACCCCTGCATGGTACAGCAGGAGACCCGTGCAGGAAGCCAGCAGGGTCATGGTGGATATGCCAGCGAGTGTGTGAGAAGACCGCGTGTGATATTTTTTCACAATGAAATATCACAAGAGTAGTTAAGAGGAATATGGGAGAGCTATGTGTATCAACACAGCTGAATCTCAGAAACATACAGAATGTAAAATGTTAACTTCAGATTGATATATTCCACATGGTGCTATTTGTGTACTGTCTAAACTATGAAACAGGGCAACCCACTTGGGTGCCCCTTCTGTCCCTTCTCTCAGACAGAAGCTTTCTCTCAATAAATATTCTGCTCAAAAAAAAAAAAAAAACAAACTATAAAACAGTATTACATCGTGTTTATGGATATAAACTTGTGTAGAGAAAGTACAGGAACAGTAAGTACTAAATCAGAATAATGGCTACCCTGGGGTGACATAGAAAGACAAAGAAGTGGGAACGTCTTCCTCCAGAGCTTCAGGAGTGTGTATACCATTGGACATCAGCCTTTCAAGGAGTGAGGTCTGCATATGAGGGCTCAACCAATTATGCACAGAAAAGTAGGGAAACAAGATTGCATCCATACAGAACATGTACAACTTTTCTTTCTTGTCTTTCTCTAAGCAGTACAGTATAACAACATAATATTTACAGTGTATTAGAAATTATAAGCAGTGTGGAAGTGATGTGTAGAGAAATATGTGCATAGATTATGCAAGTACTAGGCCATTTTCTGTAAGGAACTTGAGCTTGTGTGGATTGGGGGATCTTTGGGGTGGGATCTAGAACCAGACTTGCTGGTACACACTGCTGCTTAAAGAGTAAGATCTGAATCTAGTGTGATTCAGTGTTAGAAGGCAGTAGGTAATTAGTAATTAACACGTATTCTTTACAACTTTTTGAATCTTTACAGTATTTCATAATAGTTTTTAGTTCTAATCCGACCTTACCTTCCACAGCATCAGAACAGCTGTTCACTGTGGCCAGCAT
The DNA here is from genome assembly GCA_004027025.1 of Myocastor coypus. Classification (NCBI taxonomy): domain Eukaryota; kingdom Metazoa; phylum Chordata; class Mammalia; order Rodentia; family Myocastoridae; genus Myocastor; species Myocastor coypus. Next base: position 51,284 of record PVJA010000289.1, read on the forward strand.
GTGGAGGGTGATCTAGGGAGGGGCCTGCCTGTACATGACTTTGCAGTCTCAGCCCCCCTCCTACCTCCTGCTTTCTAGAGGCTGCGCTTCCAGCAGAGCAGAGGAAAGGGGTAACAGTAAGGTCAGAGCTTTGTGATGCCTGGTTAGTAAGAGACAGATATAAGAACAAGATTAGGGCAAGTGCCTCAGGAGCTACCAAGGCAGCCTTTTGCTTCTTGGAGGGACTAAGCACTCTTAGCTCAACCATGAACATGAGGCCAGTAGAGTTTCCTCTCCAGCTCACTGAGTAAGCAAGACAAGCCAGACACCTCTGGATGCGTTGTGCTTCCTTGTAATTGTAACTCAGGAAGCTGAGGCAGGAGGATAGCTGCAAGTTCAAGACCAACCAGTACTACTTAGCAAGACTGTCTTAAAAAAAAAAAAAAAAAAGGGAAACAAATTTTCTACTCTTTAGGTCTTACAGAGTAAAATGAAAATAAGTGATAATATAAACAGCCTGCTTGCATTGCCTGCCTTCAGCTCTTTTTGCACTTCAGGTGATGTCAGCCCCTAAACCTCGGTCTGAAATCTTTCCACCATTTAGGAGCAAGTCCCTACTCAATGGTTGTGGTGCGTGATTCTGTGGGATAGCTGTGTGCTCTCCAGACAGATAAAATAATTTCAGGTTTCCTAACCATTGCTTGGAATACACTGATCTGTATGTAAACATCTGGGCCTCTCTGTGTTCTTCTTCGTCCTGCTTCCTAGTAGATCTTTATAAATGGCTCACTGCATTTCAGGGGAATTTTTAAACAGTTGGAAGTGCTTGAATACCAGCTCAAGTGTTTAAAATACAGGATGACCAAAATATGTGTATTTTTATTACTTTTTGCAAGATAATAGGAAATATAAACAATATAGTCTTACCAAATTTATTCAATGCAAGAATCATCTGGTTGAAATGACACTCACCCAGGCTGTACTCAGTCAGTATGAAAACAAGTGTACTATCTGAGTGACCTCGGCGCAAACTGGTAGGTAGTTAAACTTACTTGATCTTCACAGCAACCCTGCACAATAAGTAGATTATTACCCCATTTTATAAACAAAAACTGTCACTCCCAAAAGGAAGGGACTTGTCACAATAGATGACTGGCAGAGTCTGGTTTTGAACCACAGTGTCTGGCTCCAAGAGCATCCTCATCTAGAACTGTCTCCTGTGACGCACAGGAGGATATCACTTCACACAATGTGCAAGAGCACATAGCACCTAAGCCCCAGCACAAGATCAGCCAATCAGAGATGCCCAATAAACCGTCAGTAGGTGGTCTCTATGCTCACATGACCTGATATCAAGTGATTCTGTCTGCTTTTCAGAGGGCAACCTGGGGAGTGCTGGGGAAGGAGAGATCACAGCTGAGCCAGAGGATTGTTCTGGTCCCAGTAACAAAGTCAGCCAAGTCACAGAGTCATGTCTTTTTATTTTTAAACACACACACTTCCTCAGACTGCCGGCAAGTTGGGATCATGTGTGCACTTTGATTTTGAATCCAGTAATTTAGAGCAAGGACAGGTGGGGACAGAGGCTGTGGTCATGGGTACCAAGATGGATGACTTCAGCTAGGTCCACTGCCCCTCTCTCAGGGCTCTCTCACATCCCGCCTACCGCTGAACTTTCCCTGGCCCCCGTGCCTCAAGGCCAGCTGGCCCATGAGCCGGAGAAGATGGCTCCAACACACAGCTGTTCCACCAGAGCCAGATGAGTCTCCATAAGCCCAGCCCAGCCCGGCCCGGCCCTCTGCTCTTCCTCCCTGGTTGTTAAGGTAGTGGTGGCCTCGTGGGGCCTCAGACCAGAGCAGGCGGCAATCCAAGGACACAGTCACAGAAGGCTGGGGGAGGGGCTGGCCCCCGTAGTCTGCAGAAGCTGCTGCCTTTCGCCCACCTTCCTGCTCTTGCCAGAGACAGTGACTCAGGCCCAGACCATTCCCTGGGGAGCCAGGGCTTCAGCCACTATCAACCACCGCCCACTCTTTGCCCTGCACCCTCTCTCCGCCCTCACCTCCCCCAGTGCTGTGGATCTCCTGCCCATCTGGGGCATTGGAGGGGTCCAGGGTGGGGCTGACTGAATCAGCTTGGGGTTCTTTCCACCACCAAGCCAAGCCTGGGTCCACACTCACTAGGAATGAATTCTAAAGCGTGTGGAGGTTTTTGCTTCTCTCTATTCTTCTTGGTAATGGGAGTGGAGAACTCCTAAGAAGGCAGAGGTGGGGTGCTCTGCCAGGGTGACCAGGGGATCCCCACCCAACTGCCATCTGGGCCTGCCTCTTGTCACTGCCTCTGCAATAGAGGGGGTGAGGAAACAAAAGATTGAGAAACCCAGCAAATTGAAAATGCAGAAGAGCTGTTTTGTAAATAGACATTACACAAGAGCAGGAGCTTTTTTGGAAAGGTTTTACTGAGACAGACAGAATTAGCCAACTGGCATCATGCTGCTAATAGAGATATTTACTGTTTAAAAAGTATATTTGTCGCTTTGGAGAACATCCTGTTGACTTTTCTTTATTATGAAAGAAAATAGAATTTTTCCCCTTCTGTACAGGGAACTTTTTTTTCCCTTTTTTTTTTTTTTTTTTTTTTTTCATTTTAGAGGTGGGGCACATTAGAGGCTGGGAGAACTGTTTTCTCCATTTTATGGCTGAAACCAGAACATCCCTTCTCCTGCCCTCTGGTGCTCATGTTTGTGGAGTTGCACACAGAGCAAAGGATTCTAAGGGCAGAGGACTCAGCCTGTTGCATTCTTTCAGAATACAGAGATTGTCTTTTCAACTCCATGAAGAGAATCCTGAGAAAGGCTGGGAGAGGAGGAGGAAGAGGAGGAAGAAGAGGAGGAGCAAGAGGCCTGGAGCAGGTGGTTCACCCAGTCCCAGAGGACCATGAGCCTCAGCCCAGGGGACCTAGTAAGTTTCAGGCAGCTGTGGCTCTGGAGGTACTGCATGCTGCACAGCTCTGCTAAGCAGCTGCTGCTTCTAAAGCTCCCCGAGCTAGGAGTGACTGGGAGTACAGGAAAGGAGAGCCAAGCACTGCAGAGCTGAAGTGGGCCGCTCTTTCCTCTTGCCCTCCCCTCCTCGCCACCTGGCTGGGCCCCACAGGGATGTTCCATTCCAGGGCAGAAGGAATCCGATTCTTGCATCAAGATCCCTGCCCCAGTGTCCTTGCTATTTCTCTGGCAGAGAGGGGTTGCTTCTGCCCCTGGAAGTGTCAGAATAAACCCAGAAGTGTCCTTTACCTTCATATTCTCCTGTACCCATGCTCTGATATCCTTGTCAGACTATAGTTCTAAGGCTAAAGGCTTGTTCTTTTGTCTCAGAGCTCTTCTAAATGTCCTGTCACTGGGAGCAGTTGGATAGTGACACCTCCGGTAGATTTAGTTGTGCTGAGTTCAAAACTGGGAGAGGAAAGACAATGAATGGTATAACCTTCTTTGCTGTTTACATTTCCTTATGTAAGAGTAGCTTTTTTCAGGAACTTTAAATCACTGTATGGTATTTTATAGGGCCCTTGAGGCAGTGTGCATTTACTCATCCATTTGATAGTCAACGCTTACTGTGTATACGAAACTAGACTATATACTCCATGAGATCAAAGAATGAGTCTGTCTCATTCATCCTACTGTCCCTAGAACCTATCATGGTGCTTGGCACAGAGGTGGCCCTTAAATATTTAATAAATACTCATTCAGTGAAAGGTTGACAGTGGCACTGTTCTTAGTACAGTACCTGCTGGGGTTACAAAGAAGCACAACATGCAGTCCCTGCCCTTGAGAAACTCTATGTCATCGGAAACCAAGACAGATGCATCCAAGTTAATGAGCCTGTCCCCTTAGCCAGCAGAGTCCCATCAGGAATAAAAGACTAAGTCAGGACTGGGAAGTCACTGAAATAAGTAGAACATGTGATCCTTACACCATCCTTTTAGTGATCTAGGAATTGAAAGATAACTTCCTTACTATTAATTTTTTCTGGCTGAAATACTAACTCCCTTCATAATTTAATAGTGAAGATCAGATTTAAAATATTGTTAGTAAAATCTAAAACTTTCTTCCCCCATGCAATTTCTACCTAGCACTATAGAACAGTAACATAAATATAAATAAGTATAAATATTAGGAAAGAAGCGCTAGTGAGATAGCTCAGCAGACTAAATGCCTGCTTAGGCAAGCACAGGGACCAGGTTTTGATCCCCAGCACCACATTCCACATCTGCCCCATCCCAGGGTGCGCTGAATCGGCCGCCAGACCGAGTACGATGGCACACACCTGTAGTCCCAGTGCTAGGAAGCTGAGACAGGAAAATCACTATGAGTCCAAGCTGTGTAGTAAGACCCTATACCAAATAAGTGTTCTTAAAAATTATTTAAAAATAGGGGCTGAGGGGCTGGGGAGATAGCTACATGGCACAAGTGCTTGCCTGGCATGTGCAAGGTTGTGAGTTCAAACCCCAGTCCTGCATTAAAAGGGGGGGGGCAACCAAACAGCTCAGCAGATTAAAGTGCCTGTAAGCAGGGGCCTGGGGTTCCATCCCTGCTGTGCTGGTCCCACCCCTGGGATGCACTGAAATGGCAATTGGGACTGAGCGTGGTGGTGTACATCCGTAATCTCAGCTCTTGGGAGGTTGTAAACAGGAAAGAACCCAGCTCATGGGAGGCTGTAAACAGACAGATCACTACCAGTGCAGTCCAGTAGTGAGACCCTGAACACCCTGTAACCCTTCCCTAAAATACAAAAAAAAAAAAAGTAAAAATAGGAAAGAGAAAGGATATTTTATCATTACTTTTCAAATCATGAGACTGTCTAGAAAACCCAGTTAGCCTTCCGCACCCTAGCTGTGTAGGTTACATATGTAGGTCTGGTTTCAAGGTAAGTATACTAGCAAGATAAGGTGAAAAGGCAAAGGAAATCCATTGTACGGTGACCAAAAATATAAAAAAATCCATGAAGTGTACCTAATGTGTAAAGCTAAAAATTCCTTGACTACATGTAAGATATGTGGAGCCAAAAATTTCACGTGTAAGTACTACTTGAGATCTTTAAGAAAATAAATGTAAATAATCTTTTTATCTAAAAAAAAGCTCTTTAGGGCCAGAAAGATAGCTCAGTAGAATAAACACTTGCCTTGCAAGTTCAGGGTCCTGAGTTCAATCCCCAGTACCTAAATAAATAAATAAATATCTTTTAAAAAAATTTTAAAAGCCCTTTGAGACTAAAGAATATAATAAAAAGACTTGACTGAACAGGAGGAACTGTGGCCCTAGCTAAACAAGTAAACCTAACATTTGTAAAGATGTAGATTCTTCACACACACACACACACACACACACACACACAATCCCATGTAAATATAATATACTTCCCATAATATTAAGCATATCAATGGGATTTTGGTTGGGAGGCACTGTTGATAAGAAAGTGACCCCAAAACTTATCTGAGAAAGGTAATGAGAAGGGATTCACTGTGGTAGGTAGTAAGAACTGTAATAAACCTAAATAAATCTACTGTTGGCAAAAGAGTAGGTCAGTCTATGATAGGGTGTAGAATTTAATGGTGATAAAATGACTTTTACAAAGACTATTTTTTTTAAGCAACTGGCTTATTACACACTCTAAATGGAGTAAAGATTTAAATATGAAAAACAAAACACTAAAATTGATATGAAATTGCAAGGAGCAATGAATATTCAACAAAATTTCACAAAGCAAAGTTGTAGGACTTTCACTTCTTAATCTTAAAACTTACTATATTTATGGGAGGCTAAGGCAGGAAGATAAATGTGAGTTCAAGGCTAGCCCGAACTGCATAGCAAGATCCTGTCTCAAGAAGACAAAAAATAACTTACTATATTTACAATAACTAAGACAATGCGGTGTTGGCATGAAGATAGACATGTAAATTCATGAACTAGAATTAACAGTCCAATATAATAAGTTATTTTTTAAAAACTTTATTTCAGAGAGGAAAAAGAAAAGATCAAAACAAGATAGGAAATTAACAATGGCTGCTATATTACATATTATCTGCAAACTAGTTGATCAGATACAAATTCTTATATATTTATGATCAGTTGACTTGTAATAAGTATAACTAATGCAATCTAATAAGGATTAGTCTTTTCAACAAACGGTACTGAGATAACTAGATAGTCATCTGGAAAGGAATAAGTTGGACCCTTATCTCCCACACTATATACACAAATTTAACTCCAAATGAATGAAAGACCTCAGTTTAAGAACCCAACTGTGGAACTCTTAGAAGAAAACATAGGGACAAAGCTTTATTGCCTTGAATGTGACAAGGGATTCTTTTTTTTTTTTTTTTTTTTTTTTTTGAGACAGGGTCTCACTATGCAGTTCAGGCTGGCCTTGAGCTCACTTTTGTAGCCCAGGCTGGACAAGGGATTCTTAAATGACACTAAACATGAGCAACAGAAAAAAAGATAGGTAAGTTGGACTTCAGCAATGTTTAAAACTTATGCCTTAAGAAACACCATTAAAAAAATGAAAAACTCAGATGAAAATATTTGCCAGTCTGCCAGGCGTGGTGGTGCACACCTGTAATCCCAACACTTGGGAGGCTGAGGCAGGAGGCTCTGTGTGAGTTGGAGACCAGCCTGGGGTACAAAAGTGAGCTTAAGCCTGAACTGCATAGCGAGACCCAGTCATATATTTAATAAAGGACTTAGCTCTAGCATATACTAGGAAGTCCTCTCACAATGCAGCAGTAACAAAACCCAGTAAATACTTCTTCAAAGTAGAGTGACCCATGACACATGAAATACATAGCATTCCTCAGAGAAATACAAACCAAAGCCAATGAAACGCTAACTGTATTGACCAAAAAATAGGTCAAAAGCTGGGGGTGGAAATACCAAGAGCTATCTCACCTTAAATCACAGGTTCCTGCATGGAGTAGAAGGCGCGGAGAGCCACTGGAGGTGGAGTGAAGTCAAGGGTTGGCCGAAAGCTGTTCGTGAACACATTTAAAGTCCCAGTATCTCCCTCCCGATTTTGCTGTGAGCAGGAAAAAGAAGGGTCGTTAAAGCCCAGAGTTCTGCACTAGGGAACACAAAGTATGATGGACTATAAAACTACCAAGACCTACGCTTTGAGAATCCTGGCTTGCCTGGACCTTCTCTGAGAACCTTAGAAGAAACCTTAGCCATGTGTCTGCTGGTCCTCATATTTTTTGTAACCTGGAAAGAAAGGGTGTTTAGATTACATTTAGGGTTTTTTTTTGTTTGTTTGTTTTTTTAATGTACAAAAACCTATACCACCACCTTCTATGTTGAGTAGCTTAGGCCTTGCCTGATTAGGCTTGTTACGGGGGTGAGGAGTATGCTGTTTTAACTGCAACTTGCAATAGAACAAATGAAAAGTTACTGACACTGAGTTAAAAATATAGAGTGGGTACCTTGTGGTCATCTTTAAATGTATTTATAAATTAAGAGGGAAATTGGATTTTATAAGACAAAAGTAACAAAGGTGAACAATTAAATAGTAAAAATTAGTCTGAAGTTGAGCAAAGTATCACAAAATATTTGCAGTTGTACCAAAAGCTAGTAAGCCACTGAGGGGGAAAATCAATTTTAAATTGGACTGCTGATTGTTTGATAATATGGTTAATGAAGGGCAAATCATATGAGCACATCAGGAAAACACAGATTTGTGATAGAGTTAAAATGAAAGACAAAAATATTTTAGAAAGTTTAATGTTTAGTTGTTTGATCAATTTTATATACCTATATGTATTAATCTAAACTGATCCGATGATGAAAATATGTAATATAACCATTGTTAAATTTAAACAATAAAAGAATTGGAAAAAAAAATAATAATAGAACTCATGATATGCCCTCTGACAAAGACATAGATGATAAACTAGTTATTGTCATTAGTTCAGAGAACATTAAGGATTAGTCATGCACAAAAAATCTTGAAATGTGCCCTGAAATCTTAGTTTATTTGTAAAAGAAGTACAAAATTTTCCTAAATTGTACAACAATCCTAAAATTTATGTTACCAGTAAGTTAGGGGGAAAAAAGCTTCTCTAAACTGTCAGTAATAGAAAATAAATTTAAATCAAATATTCTAGAGAAAAAGGCTGCGTTATCTTTCTTTTCACTCTTAAGAAAATGATGCTACCAACCCTGTCACTTGAAGAGGTAATCAAAGACATTGCAGCCAGAAATGTAGAGAGAAAAGTGCCGAGGTATGTCAGGTAGATGATTAACGAAACTTACGTTATTCCTCACTTTATGTTGTTTTATCATTTATCCTCTTTTCAGACTCACTTGTTAAAATTTTTACTCTCTTCAAATTTTCAGTCTCATTCCTATTTTTATATTTGTGATTTTGTATTCTTATTCTTTAAAGAGCTCTAGAAAATTATGTAAGCTTCAGGCCCACAAAACACAGCCTTGCCTCACAGAATAGCAAATACTGTTGAAGTAGGCCAGCCATAGTGTAGTCAGGAGGAAGATGTCAGTGTACACATGTGGGCTTCCAAGACACTCACCCTTCTTGTACATGTACACAGAAGCACACAACTCCTTACACTCACTGAGCTCCCAGAACATTAGGTTTTTGTTTTTGTTTTTTTTGTGGGGACTTGGGAGATTTTGCTTTGTTTTGTTTTGTTGAGACAGGGTCTTACTGTGTAACCCAGGCTGGCCTCAAACTTGTGACAATCTTGTTGCCTCAACTTCCCCAGTACTAGGATTACAGGCTTATGTCACCATTTCCACCTGCTCCCAGAACACTGAGGTGGGTGGGCCTTCTCCCTGAGGCAGGAGATGGGTAGGCTGTTGTAGAAAAGTTTACCTCCCAGGAGAAGACTGTACTGCCATCATAGCTGCGCATAGGGTGCACACCCCTCATGAATTAGTTCGCCCCGAAACACTTAACCAGATCACGTTTCACAGTAGAGCAGCTCAGCCCTGTGCTCCAAGCTGCTATGGCTTTCTTTCCTCACCTTAACATGTGTGAACAGGCAACCAAGAATTATCACACATCCAAGGGAAGCATTTAGTATAAAATATAAAGACTAAGAAAAAAAAGCAACTCGGAGGGAAACTAAGACTATAAAGGGAGGAGAAACTTTATTTTTAAGCTATCATTAGCTCCTCAGAGAGAGAAAGCATCTGTGAAATAAAAACAGGACACCATAAAAAGGAACATCCTGATTTTTTTTCATGTTAATAGTTAAGAATTTTGTTTTTATTAGTACACATTGCAGTAGTTGACTGCATTCCACGCGGGGAGTTGGTCCATGTACACAGCATCTTCTTTTTTCACCCCTTGCCCTCCCACCATCTGTTGATGCCCTTTTCATTTGGGAAAGATCTGTCACTCTACTTCCTGCTATCTTTTATTTTGCTCTTTATTTGCATTTTGAGTTTTTCATATAGCAGAAACCACATAATACTTAAGCTTGTGTGCCTGATGTATTTTACTTAATCTTGTGGTCTCGAGGTGTACTCATTTTCCTAAGAATCATTCATGTTTACTGGAAATTAAGTAGAGCTCTTAGAAATTAAAAATCTGGTAGCAAAATAAAATAATGTAAAATACCAACTAATGAGAACTTCACATCTCTGGCAATAGGTAAAAAGTGGCCACATGCTTTTCTATGTGCAAAATGCACTAAGCTGGAGCCATCTAATTGGAATTAAACCCATGAAATTTAAAATAAATGAGCAAAAATGAAAAAAAAAGTAGAAATATTAAAAGCCTAAATTAAGAAAATATTGAAAAATAGAAAAGTTAGAGGACCAGCCAAGAAAAGTCAATATCAAAATTCTAACAATATGAGGTGAGAAACAGAAACCATGGAGGAGAAATCAATATCAAAAGTCTTAGGGGCTGGCAAGATGGCTCAGCGGTCTAAAGCACTTGCTTAGCAAAGCTTAGGTAATCGCAGAGACCACAGTTCAATCCCCGGCAGTACATACTGCAGCAGCCCTACCCCCAGGGCAGGCTGAACCAGCCATTAAAAAAAAAAAAATCTTAGGGTCCCAGAAGTAAAGATTGTAAATTTCCAAGTTGAAGCTTAATGTGTGGTACTTGGTACCAAAGATGAAAACAACTATAGAACATAGTGAGACCCTTTATCAGAAATTAAAATGTCCATGAACTTTATACGTAGTTCTCAATTTCATTATCAGATTTACTGTTACCCCTTGTTACTATGCCTTGTTCATCCTTTCCAGTATATTCCTTTTCATTATCAGTTGAGTTTTGTTTTTTGTTTTTTTTTTTTTTTTTTTTCTGTATTTGTTTTATGAAACAGAGTCTTGCTATGCCATTCAGGCTGTCCTTAAATTTACTATGTAACTCAGGCTGCCCTCAAACTCACACCAGTCCTGCCTCAGCCTCCCAAGTGCTGACATTACAGGCACACACCACCACATCTGGCAGTTGGCTGTATATTTTGATGAAATGTGTTGCTAAATACATTTTTAAGCTATAAAAAATAAAATTATACAACACCGAGACAGATGTACAGTTCTATAAGCTTGCATAAAGAAATAAGAAACAGGTCACCTACAAAGAAGAAAAATCAGGGTGACTTCAGACTTCACTGTGGTGGTAGAGGGTTGCTAGAAGACACTGATATAGTGCCTTTGAAGTTCTGAAAGAAATGACATCCAAGCCGTAATTCCATATTCAGTGAAATTAACTAGCCCAAAGGTAAAAAGTTTTCTGTGTACAGCCTGAAAATTTTTTTCTACTAAAATGAGTGTAAATCAAGACAAGGATGGGGTGAGGGTGGTTGGATAATGAAGGAGAGGTCAAAGGAATCCCAAAGAGGATGTGGAAAGTGAAGGGACAGCCACACTGGGGAGAAGGCGCCAGAGTGGAGCTGGGCAAAGAGCTGGTAAGGATAACTGTATTGAGAGCTGCAGATGTAGCTCAGGGGTCGAGTATTGCCTGTCATACATGGAGTCCTGGGTTTGATCTCCAAAACCACTCACACTGAAAAAAGAGACAACAGATTGAATCAGAAGCAAATAATAAAAAAAAATAATAAGCAAGTGAAAGAAAAGTAAAAAATACAGCAATGTTGTTAGTCATACATGGCTGTATGACAAATACCCTACTGCTCAGTTGCTCCAAACAAAATTATAAACCATTTCTGTTGATCAGGATTGGGAGCATCTTAGCTGGGCCTCCACTTACTCTTAGGACAATGTTGAGCTGGTGAAGCTGCAGGCCTTCTAGAAGCTGCACTGATGCTGAGCAGCCCTGAGCTCAGACGTGCGGGGCAGAAAATAACCCACAACGTCCTTGTAACTGTTTTCTTATTACTGAGGTCTCCCCAGCTTGTGAGAACAATACTGAGAGGATGGTAAGTTGCAAGTTGGAAAGTATTTTGTTTACCTAATTACCTTCCAAAGTAAGTAGGTAGTGAGCGCTTAAAAGTATAACCACCAACAGGGAGCCATATAAGTGTTTTTTCTTTAGCAGTGCAGTGGTAAATACCAAAAAGAACCCAGTTGAGTTGACATGGTTGAGATTAAAGGAGACAAGGGACTGATGCTTTAATTTAGCAAACCTTGTTGCCATATTAAACTATGCATATGTGTGATTTCACTCAAGGTAGAACTTAGATTAATAGCCAGTTGTGGTGGTGCACACCTGTAATCCCAGCACTTGGGAGGCTGAGGCAGGAGGATCATTGCGAGTTCCAGACCAGCCTAGGCTACAAAAGTGAGCTCAAGGCCAGCCTGGACTGCATAGGGAGACCCTGTCTCAAAAAGACCAAAAACAAACAAACAGACAAACAAACAAAAAAGAACTTAGATTAATAAAAGGAAGTGACATTGTCCCTAGGGATCTAGAGAGGATTGGTTCCAGGGAACTAAAGTCTACTGGTATTCAAGTTCCTTATGTAAAATGTCCTAGGATTTGCATAAAACCTGTGTACTTCATCCCATGTTACCTACAGGAATACGTAATATAATGTGAGTATTGTGTGAATAGTTTTCACGGTATGTCGCTGCAGATGCACTGTTTTTCCTGAATATTTTTGATCAGTGTTTGGTTGAATCTGTAGATGCAGAAAGTGTAGATAAAGAGGGCCAATGTGCAGATTGTTAAGGTAGAGGGAGAAGCATTTTCCTGCTCTGGGGCCAAAGGAGAAATCACAGAAGTAAAGGTAGGTTCATACTAGTCCAAAGCTTCTGTACACCAACTTCAAATGGCAAACAGTTAAGACAAAAATCCAGGGCCAGGGAGATAGCTCACGGGCACAAGTGCCTGCCTAGCAAGTACAAGGTCCCGAGTTTGATCCCTGGTTCCACCACCCCCCCCCAAAAAAAAAGACAAAAATCCCAACATGCAAGGTGAAGGAGATGGTACAGTGTAGATGTTTCAGTGCTTTTACAGAACAGCAGCTGGGCATGCAGCACATATCTGCTACTGTAGCACTCTGAAGACTAAAGCAGGAGAATCACAGGACTTTGAGGCAAGCCTGGACTACATAGTGAATTCAAAACCAGCCTAAACTACATAGTGAGGCCCTTCCCCAAAGATCAAAAAAGTCAGTTATTTTGATTTGTCTCTAAAGCACTTTGTTTTTGTTTTGTTTTTAATTACAATGTTGTTGCCCCCATAACTCCAGTTCAGCTTTGTTTTTGTATTTTTGTTTACTGTGTTTTTCACTTTTTTTTTCAAAAACATAATAGTAGTACATTCCCAATAATTGATACAATGCATATTGTTGTCCTCATAGTACTTATACAGAGCACAGGGTGTAGACATGATAATTTTTCTAATCAATGTTGGTACAAAAAATTTCATCTTATTGAAGTAAGAGAAAGTAGTTGTATACATAGTCCAGTGTTCCATAATCTCAACGGATTATTGGCAGAACTGGCAGTGTCAGAAGCTGTTGATTTAAGCCTTTTACAGCTCAGCATACTAATCTAGCTTTACGTTTTATGCCTCATGGTTAAACTTTTTTGCTGGGTGGTTAAGGGAAAGTTAAAGCAAGACCTGCATAACAAAACATGTAACTTTTGTATCTCCCAAGGTCAGTCAGATCCCCTCAGAATTTACTTTGAAGCCTTGTACAGTGCTTTGTATAACTGTTGTCAGTGTCAGCCATCTGGGTGAGTCACGGCCATTGCGTGACCAGTTTGCTCTCTGTGAAAGCCCGAGAGAATGCTTTCTCTCAAAGTGACTCTCCTTTGGCACACTACATACATCATCTATCCCTTTCCTCTGTGGTCCCATAATCTGCTTGAACAGAAAGTTTGGGAAACCACTGAGTTATAGGATGTTACGGCACAGGTTCTCTTATGTCCTGAGTCCTCACTGACCTTGAAGGGCTAGGGCCAAAATATTGGCAATCCTTGTAGCCCTTCTCTTTCTGTAATTTTTGATCTATAAACTTACATTCTGAACCCTCCAGAAGAGAAGCTTTGTGATATTATTACTCTATAACACAGGTAATTCTTGTTTTGAAATTCTGTGCTATATGTACTTCCGCTTGTTACTTTTTCTATCTTTGTTTCTACTATTTTTACTCTTTAAAATTTTAAGTATTCAAAAAAAATAGGTAAATTAACATCAGTGTCTTTTTGAATATTAAACATCTTACACTCAAGTTGGAATCAGCATTTTCCATCAATCATTGGTATTTTAATAAGTCTATATACAATGTGATAAAACAAGTTACACATTTTTACACAGACATTTAATTTTTATTATTATTATTATTATTATTATTATTATTATTATTATTATTATGGCTGGCTCAGCCTGCCCTAGGGGCAGGGCTGGTGCAGCATGTGGTGCTGGGGATTGAACCTTGGTCCCTGTTGTCTCCTAAGCATTCCTAAGCAGGTGCTTTAGACCACTGAGCCATCCTGCCAGCCTGACACAGACATTTAGAAATCTAAGTATATATAAAATTGTAGCCAGATGAACCTATGGCATTTTTCATAGTCTCTTACTTTCATTTAATACCCTTTTTGTTTTCTTGTAAACCAATCATTTACTTGAGAGAGTATAGCAGTAACTGAAATTACATTAGAAGCAGCATAAATCTAAAAGACAAGAATGACAGGCATCCCACGCATAATTTTGGTGTTACCCACTGCAATCCTCAGTGTGAAAAATATTTTGGTGGGTCTTAGGACTATTATCTAATACATCCTGTATGTAAGTGCCTGATTTTGCTTCTGCCATGTTTCCTATCTTTTCTGTTTGCAGTCACGTCATTGTTTAACACTAAAGTCCTTGGTTTCTGCTCAGCTGTGTTATGCCTTTCCATTTTTATTTCTTTTGAGTTCTTACACGGGAGACTGTACAATATTTACACATGTTCTAAAGTGCTTTGGGGGCCCGGCAGGATGGCTCGGTGCTCTAAAGCGCCTGCTTAGGAAAGCTTGGGCAGCTGCAGGGATCGCAGTTCGATCCCCGGCACTACATGCTGCACCAGCCCTGCCCTCAGGGCAGGCTGAGCCGGCCATAAAAATAAACAAACAAACAAACAAAAGTTCTGAAACAAGAAAATAAATAAATAAATAAAATAAAGCGCTTTGGAAAATGTGTCAAAATGTTAGACATGAGGAATGATCAAAACTGCCCTTGCATGTTTTGTTTTGTTTTGTTTTTGCAGGACTGGGGTTCAAACTCACAACCTTGCACTTGCCAGGCAGGCACTTGTGCCACCGAGCAATTTCCCCAGCCCCAACCTTGCATGTTTTTAAAAAATTTAGTTGCAGTGGAAAATACATGGCCATTAATCACACTCAAAGTCTTCTCCCTCACTTGGAACACGTTGCCACTTGCTGAAGCTGTTCTAGAACACTTCTTCCAAGATGGTTTTCATGTTGTGGCTGTCTTGATGTCTGGAATTGATTCTGAATTTTTACCTTTCCTACTCATTTCAACTTTGAGGGACAGCCAGAAGTTGTGGCTCCAGATCTTGTGAGCAAGATAGATGAGGACACTAATGTTTTAACAAGCCTGTTTTCTATTAGATTGCACTTGGCAACAGCATTCACTGTATTTTTTATCATACCCCATAAAGACACAGAATTGGTGATCAGCCAGAGGATCTAGCTCAGCAGCACAGTGCCTGCCTGACCAGCAGTTCTGATTTCAAGAGCTTATCCCTATAACACACCCTTAGTGCATGAAGATTTAGCTGTATGGTTTAGTGATTCCTCTTTTTGTTTAGAAGAAGTTGAAATGTCTAACAGTGATATAAGCTATAAAAATAAAACTAGGCACATTTTCATTATATATCTGAATCGCTAGTTTTATGTCTGTACTCATAAAAATCAAGACACTAGGTGGGCATGGTGGCACGTGCCAGAAGAAGGCTCAGGTCCTCAGGAGGCCGAGCAGGAAGATCTACATTGATGGTCTTACCACTCATTTTTTACTTGGGGAGGTTATGTTTTCCCATTCCTTCGCAAGTTTTTAACACTGATCAGGGACTATTTTTGTATTGAAGAAAAAAACAAGTTTATTGTTTTTTGGTTTATTTGAAAAAAATATGGAAAGTGAAAAGAAGAAACCAGTAATCATGTTCTCACCAAGTAGAATTAACCACTACTAGCATTTGACCTATTTGCCTCAGTTATTTTTCTTTCTGCAAATTTTAAAAATACACCTAGCACCACTGAAACATTAATTCTACATGTACTAACTCCCTGTGATGACTGTGGTCATTTGTGCTGCACACATGTACCAATAAATTTTGCTTGTTGTGAGACAGAGTCTACGTGGTTCAGCCTGTCATTGAACATACTATATAACTGAGACTTTGAACTCACAGTGACCTCCCTGCCTCAGCCTCTCAAATGCTGGGATTATGGGTGTGACACCACGCCCAGCATAAAAATTTCTAAAAGAAAAGAAATAATCTTGATCAACTTGTACATAATGAGGTCATGCTTAATTTTTTCTTCTTTTCCTTCTACCCTTTTCTATATTTCTCAAGTTTTCTCTGATGAGCTTATTTTACTTTTTCAAGAGATAAACTATAAGAGATAGGATATTTTTAAATGCCAGAAAAGTCTTAGAAGAAGGTAAGCAAGGCTTTGTCAAGTTGAACACATCTTGGAGTAAACCAGGACATCCATGTCCTCATTTTCTTGGAAAGTTGTCCCAATGGCAGTCGCTCAAAAATGTCCCAGTTGGGGGGAAGCAATTGTAAGAAATCTAGACTGGGGCTGTGGGAGGATTAGCAAACAGCTGGCTGGCTGGACCCACGTAGCTGTGTTGAATCAAGGGGAAGGAATGAAAGGAAAGTCGAGACCCTTTAGAAGTGTGTTGAAAGTGAGTGTAAGCTCCTCTACCAGATCTAGGGCTGGGCACAAATGGAGCATTTTGTAGTGAAGTGCTGAACACCACACCATGACACAGGTCTGTGAGCAGGACACAGAAGTCAGCTGAAAAGGCTGCCAATGCAAAATCCACGGCAGTTGTAATATCAGAATAAAGTACCATCAGTTTTATAACCCCAAATATAAATACAAACCCATGAGTCCATAATGATATAAATAACTAAGGCCTAGCTACTTTGTGGTTTTCTCTCAAAAAACAGTAGTGAGAAAGGGAGGGGAGTAATATTTTAGTGGAGAAGCTGGCAGACAACCACAGCCTGGTAGTCAAGGACCCGGTCCACACAGCTTGTGGCCACAGTCTGTTCTTGCTGTGACACAGTGAGCATAGCTCTCAGGCTATGTGCTCTTCCTCCCGTAGCCCATAACCCTCGGATAGTCACAACAGGACAGGTCCCAGGGCACAGGGTCTACAAGATGTCTGCCCAGTGCTCCTCAAGACTGTCAGTGTAACCAAACAAGCAAAGTCTGAGAACCTTCACAACCAAGAGCACTTTAAGGGGACTTCCAGACCAAATATAACACAATGACCTGATGGGATCCCAGCCCTGAAAAAGGACTTTTGGGGGAAAATTAAGCAAATATGAATGTAGATGTGACTTTGGTATAAATTTATAATGAGTAATACACTATACTGATTTAAAATGTCACTGGAAAGGGAAAATATGGGAGACACAGGAACTATACTTTCCTCACAATTTCTCTATAGACTAGAACTTAATAAAAAGTTTATAAATGTGGGTGTGATGACACACTTATAATCCCAATACTTTGGGACTACAGCAGGAAGATGTAAGTTCAAACCCAACCTGGGGTGACCTAGTGAGACACTAAGTCTCAGAAAAGAAAACAAGGCTGGAAATGTAGCTAGCTCAGTGAGCAGGCCTTGGGTTCAATATGAAAGAGAGGAAGCAAGGGAATTTTCTTTAGAAGAATGCAGTAGCTAAAAGATGCACAGCTTTTGAGCTAGTGAGTTGGAAAATCAGAATAATATACTTAAGTTATAGTTGATGGTCAGTAGCTGCAGTGGAAATACAGAGATTCAGTTCAATCCACATAGCACACATAGCCTCTCTTTGTGCCAAACTATTCCATCACTATTTCACTGTGATTTGTTTCATTTCCAGTGTCTTAGAGAACTAAGCCTCTTCTGCTCCCATAGTACTTAAGACTAGACATCTGTATCAAACATTAAAAAGTCCATATGTGAAAGAGAAAGTTACTGTAATCCAGCATGGGCCCTGGAAAAGTGTACCTTGATTTAGTACAGTTGTCTTGTGTGTTTTCTATGTTCGTTGGCCTGTTAGTCTGTTAATCTGTATAAGTGATAATTAACTTTATAAGGACTTACAAATAAATGAATCTGATGATGGGGAAACAAAAACAGTGGAAGGGAAGAAAAAAAATGATTAAGATGTGTTATTTATGTGTACCAATTCCCCACAATGAATGTAATCATTACGCGCTGCAAACATGTACTAATAAAAATGTTAAATACATAAAAGCCCATGTGAGAAAAGCATTGACCCTTGAATAGCAGAGGGAAAACAGCCAGAAGTCAGAGACGCTGGTGTCCTATTCCTAGTCTTACGACCCTGGACAAGTCGTTGAACTGCTCCTGATCAGCTTGTCTCTGAAATGAGAGGGTTGAACTGGAAAGAATTTTTCTATGGTGACTTGCAGTTCTAAAAATATTGTGATTCTAAATTAAGAATTAGGAGCTGCAGCACTCGAAGTAATGGCAACTAAGTTCGACTGTTGATTCCTGGTGTGTGTAATAGCAGACTCCAAGGCAGGATTGGGATGCAGACCACTCTGAGGTTCTTAAGCATTTGTGGCCCACTCCCCGCATTCTTGGGATGAGATTCCACTCATAAACAGAAGGCACCTTCTGTTACAACTCCTTTGTTTTGTAATTGAAGA
This sequence comes from Myocastor coypus, assembly GCA_004027025.1. Taxonomy (NCBI): domain Eukaryota; kingdom Metazoa; phylum Chordata; class Mammalia; order Rodentia; family Myocastoridae; genus Myocastor; species Myocastor coypus. Next base: position 69,600 of record PVJA010000289.1, read on the forward strand.
AGCTGGGCTCCAGAGAGATGCAATCAGTTCCCATCACAAGGCTGCTAAGACCAGGTTTTCTGCTTCCCCGTGAGAGGTTTTTACACTGTAGCATACTCTCTGCGGAACCAGAGCAGTCTTGCGGCAGTGCAACCAGGACCTCATTTGCACTGTCTCCATACTGGTCCTTGGGGGCCCTTGGCTCACCAGCTGTCAGCTCCAGTCCCTGTTGTGGGAATAGTAATTGAGGAGTTGGGGAAAGGTCTCACCTCTCCATGAGCCGTTCCTCTTTGCTTGAGGAGGGGAAAGTAGGAATTTAATTTTTTCCTCCTCTTTCAGTTCTGTAGCTTACCTTTCCTCCCATTGTAATTACATAACCCAAGACATTTTGTTTATAGAAGCCACGTGAATCAGCCAGCTCCCAAAGGGTTAACAGGCCCAAATTATGGGCCTGGGTTACAATAAACAGGATGTCCTCCAGAAATTAAATTTAAACCACTGTGACTCAGGCTGGCCCATCCCCTCAACCAGCTTGTTGTCTGGGGTTATTATCGGTAGTTAATTATACTGTTGGGTTTAGCAGTGGTGCTGGTCAGTTGGGGCCAAGTGGAAGCAGGCTGGGAGAGAAGGGTGTAAAGGGAAGGTTAGGAGGGGGATCCACTTACTTCCTGGGAGGCTAGGCTGTGGAGAGGGGAGCACTACTACTATTCCTATAACTCCTGGATGCTCTGTGTTGGCTTTCTAGCCTGGCCTACATTCTCTCAGTATGGTAGAAATGTAGAGATTTCAGTGCCTGACGAAAGTTGTCTACATTACCTGGTTTACTCCATTTACTTTCTAGAGCAAGAAAGTGAATTCCTATGTAGCAGTTCATGGCCAAAGGGCAGCCTACCTGCTCTGGGAAGTGGAGACTAGGCTAGTGCTGAACTCCCTCCTCCCCCACCTGCTCAGACACCCTGCAGCCACACTGTGCCCCCGCAGCCACTGCCGAGAAGCAGTAAAGCACCTGGTGTGTACAATGTGTGATTTGAGTTGAAGATCTTAAGGGAATATCTCCAAGAATGGTAGCTATTCAGGAAGCCTGAAGCGTCTCCCAGCAGCTCCACACAAGACTTATGGTGGTGGTTGTTAGGGGAGGTCTCTTCCCCACTCTTCACTTGTTCAATGGACCACAGAACATTCATGGAAAGATGCTCTGGGGCAAGAGGTAGGGCCTAAGAGCTGTATGGGACACTAATGATGGGAAAGTGCCCATGGCTGTTTGCCCTCCAGGACTTGGGTACAAGAGCCAAGTAGCCAGTCCCTCCAGTCCCCATCTCCTGGGGTATGCAGGTCCCCACTGCATTTCTTCTGAATCCCCTCCTTCCCCTTTCCTCACACTATCCCTCTTGGTCTCTTATAGGATTCCTTTCAAGATTGGGCAGCCCAAGAAACAGATTGTTCCCAAAACAGTGAGTAACCAGATTCTTTCACTCTTAAGACTCACTTCTGCCTCACATGGCATCTGCATAGAACCAGAGCTTTGACTCAGCACTCTTAGGGCTGGGAAAACAGCAACCTGGGCCTTGTTCCCAGGCGTGTAGTTCTAGAACCTCTCAAAGACAGGGCTTGTGGGGGCCTCCAGGCCTGGAATGTTTCAAGCTGTTACCCATCTTTGAGTTGAAAAGGTGGTCTACCGGGTTCTGTGTCTGAGTAGTACTTCTCTTAAGAGGACTCTCAGACCATGGACCCTGACTAGACACCTGGCCCATACCTTTGCTTCTGCTCACCTGAGCTTAAGACCAGGCATTTTCCTCCCGAGACCCAGGTTCCTTCATCTACACCATCAAAAGCATTCTGTCCCATGGTACAGTCTCTGGGCAGCTCAGAATGCCTGGCTTCTATCCTTCTTGGAGCTCTACAGTTTAGCCCCAGCCTAGCTTCCAAATGGAAGAGGGAGAAATCATAGATCCTAGCTTAGAATGTAAGCCTTCAAAGCTCCTCTGACCCAACCTCCCAATTTTTCCTTAGAGTAAAATAAGGCCCATAGAGTAGTCAAGATTTTCTAAGGTTTGAAATCCCTTTGTTGACAGAGCTGGAGTGAGGACTTGGGTCTGAGCACTCCCTCCCTTGTTTCAGGCTGCCTCTGTCTGAGGATCTCCAGGATTTGAGTGTTCTTGCATGGATCTGGATATGGTCCTTACTCTTAACATAAACTCCCATAACTGTAGCCCTCTCTTATGATGGCTCCAGGAAGCCGAGGGCCTTGTCTTGGCCATCCCAGTCCCTGACAGTCTACTTCTTGCTCCCCAGTTCAGCTCCCAGAACTCCAGGGAAGGTATTGCTTTGGTGTGGCAGGAAGGTTGCACACTCCTGACCAGTACCTCCATCTTTGGGAAATCCAAAGTGAGGTTTTCTTGAAAGGAACTGGGCATGAGTAAAAAAGAGTCCTTCCTCCCTTCCCTCATGCAAAGGCGCATCACCTCCAGCAGGGCTGACCATCTGTGGAAGCTCTGGGCTGAAGCCCAGAGAATCTGGGCGTGTAGATGCCGGGCCCCAGTGGTGGCAGGAAGTGAGAAGGTGTGGCTTTGAGCCTCTAGAATTTATGGCAGATGCAAACGAAAAATGGTTTTCAGAAGCATCTTTTGCCCATTGTTCACTACCAAGAGTGGAAAGATGAAAAACGCTTCCAACCCCCAGTCTTCATCAAAACAGCCTTTGTTGTCTACAGAAAGTCTGTTGTTCCTTAGCTTCTCTAACCTTAGTTTTCTCCTGTGTAAAATAGCACTGATTATACCCACATCATGTATATTGTATGTGTCTCACACTTAAGGTGATACTTAGAAGGTGCTTAGCCCAGTGTCTGACCTGCAAGAAGCCCTTCATGGTTCCCACTGTATCATAGGAGACCAGTTGAAGAAGCGCTCTGCACAACTCCATTCTCATGGCAGTGGGCCTTTGATCTCCTTCAAAGAACAAAAGCCAAGTCACAGCCTGGGGTAGAGCTGTGTGCTTACTTGGCCCTTTTGCCTCTACTCCCCAGGGCACTGAGGTCTGTGGAGCAAGACCCTGCGTCTTGGACCACATGCTCCCCCACCCCCTGTGGCCCACAGAGCAGGCCCAGGCTGCGCAGTCGTCGGCATCTCTGGCAGCTGCCGAGGCTGGTATTGACGCACTCTTGACGTTCTTGCCCAGGCACTCAGGGAGAGGAGCCTATGTGACTGCCCGGGTAACTGGAAGTCATGGTGCCCCTGTCATGGGAAGAAATGCTCATGTTATCTTCAGGGAGTTTCAGGAGATTTTTGGCTCAAGGCACCCAACTGTCAGCCACAAAGGAAGCATTGTGTCTTTGCCCTCACCGCTCTCCTCCTGTGCCCAGGTTATTACGGTACACGCCGCCATTGTCAGCGCTTTGGCAAGAGGGAATGGCATGTTCTCTGCAGGCGCTGACCATGAGCACTGAGACAGGAACAAGCCCCACCTCCTCATCCTACCCTTCCTCAGAGATCCCAGTGGCTCTGTAAAGTGGCCAGACTCTGCCTGCCTGCCTGCCTCCCTGCCTGCCTAAGCCGTGAGAGTCAGGAACTGTTCTAAGTTTTGCTTCCTGTGACCCTTCAAGGTGAAGCCTGCGGGTCTGGTGTACAAAGGACAGCACAGCCAAGGTTCTTCACTGGGTGGGCACCCTTGGAAGCCCCTAGCGACCACACTGACCCCAGAGTGACCACACTGAGCCTCTGCAAGGAGAAAGATTTCATGTACCAAGCAGAGGGATCCTCTGCTTCTCTGATCCCATTAGACAGACTGAGAGGATGAAATAAAGCTAAGCATTTCCTGGCCAGAGTCAAGCTCCTCAGAGCCCCAGTCCTGGCTGAGGTACTGTTCCTGCACACTCACTCCCAGTTGCCTCCTGAGCTGCCCTGGTAGAAGGACTCAGAACATGCCCTCTGCCTGGGCTCTGATGGGATGCACCTTTGCCCTGGCATAAGTGCTCTGGCCCTGCCTGTGGCCTCCTTTTGCACTTCACTGTGAGCTTAAATTTGGGGGCACTCAACCTGTTCATCCACTGAACATTTCCCACTCCATGCTGTGACCTTTCCCTCACACACTAAGCCCAGAGAATGCAAGGAGTGGCTGATGGTGGCTGTCCGCAGCTTGGTCTTCCCAGGGCTACCTGGCCCTCCTGGCCCAGGCCGGCCTGGTTCCCTGACAGTCTGTGCACATATGTTTGCACTTGCGTTTTTGACTGGGCTCCAGCTGCCTTTTTGGCAAAGGCATCAGGCATTCAAAGATGTTCCGATCTCTTCCACTTGGCTCCTTCCCTCAGAAGCCATACCTTGGAATGCAGCTTCGTTGTGCCCTTTTATTCCCTTCCCCATATTCTGAGGGGCTGGAATTCCACTGCTGTCTCCAGTGGCTCTTTTCTCTGTGCAGATAGATGGGGCCAGTAAGCTCCTGGAAGTGGGGCAGCAAAGTGCTGTGAGGTAGCAACAGTTTGAGCAGCCTCAAGTGGAGGCCTGGCCACCCACCCTGCCGCAGCCCGCTGTCTGCATGAGCCCTCTTGTTCTTCATCACCTAGGCACCCCCAAGTTGAAACCCTGAGGTCCTGCACTGTGCAAGTCCAAGCAGTCCCTGTAAAGGAGACCAGGTGTTCCCTGGCATCCCACACAGGAAGCATGCTAAGCACGTTACACAAGAGGCAACGGTGAGCCAGAGGGTGCAGCACCTCGGCAGGCACTCTGGGCCTCAGAGAAAGCTTGACTCTGGCCAAGAATGCTTAGCCTTTATTTCGTCCTTTCATAACTAAAGACCTTTAGTAGGTGAAGACATTGCGCAGCAGCCTGCTCCCTGAGGGAGAAGAGTACTGCAAGCTCAGCCTGGCACATGCGCAGAGCTTTGTGCATAGCATAATAGGCCAGCTACCGCCTGACTGTGTGCTCCATACACACTGCCCAGTTAGGTCTGAAAAAACCTCTGAGGTCGATGGTATCATGGGGAATGACTAAATGAAATGGTCCCATTTTACCAGAGAAGGAAATCTGAGGAATTTTTCAGGTTCCACAGCCACTATCAGAGCTTGTACGTCCTCTGTCTCTGCCCATTCAGAGGAATCCTTTGAAAACTGCCCCTTCCATGCCCCACTGGTGGAAGCTGTACTAGACTAACACTCAAGAAAACAGTAGACTTGGAGTGGCCCAGTTGACGCCCCTGTGCTCCAGAATGGGCTCCCACCTGTAGTGACATACATGACCTTTCAGATCTATTCCAAGCCCACCCAGGCAGGGAGGAAACGGAGGCTGAAAAGGCAGACTTGCTGGGGTCTCCCGCCTTTACACAGAGAGCCAGCCCTAAAGCCCAGGCCACTAGCTCGTCTGTGCCCTGCTGCCTCCTGGGCTGGGCTTCAGGACCACTTAGAACTCCCTGAGTCCCACCAGAGTCGGGGTGAGGAGAAGGCACCCAGCTTGGTACCTGGCTCCATGCAGTGGCAGAACTGAGCCGCAGTCCGCTGTGACTTGCCCAGCTAGCCCCTTCAGGAGGGAAGAACTTCCCAAATCAAACACTTCATTAGTTTGGGAACACAGGGATACTGTGTCCTTAACGATCTGCCGGAGGCTCCCTGCAGCAGGCTGCAGGGAGGGTGTGGAGAGAGTTTCCATGGGCCGGGAGATTTTTTCCACCCTGTTGTCATTTCTCTGTTGATTGAGTTATCTCTCTCTTGTTACAGGTGGAGAGAGACTTTGAAAGGGAGTATGGAAAACTCCAGCAGTGAGTGTCAAACCCTGGAGAGGAGGGGGAGACAGGAAGTCAGGCACAAGCCCCTGTTCCTGCCAGGCCTTGAGTTGTAGGGCCTAGCTAAGAGCTTCTCAGCTGCTGGTAGCACAGCCGCTGGGAGCCCAGGGAGCTCAGGTCGCCAGACCACGCGTTCCGCCACATACACAGCTGTAGGAAGGAGGTCAACTTCAAGCACTTGCCCTCTAGCAAGTGGTGGGAAACACCCCCAGAGAGAAGGTTGCCCCCCTCCCACCTGAGTGGGGCGTGGGTAGGCAGCCTGCATAGCAGCCAGGGCTCACCCTATAGCGGCCCTGGGGAATGGGCTAAGCACAGTAGGGCTGGTGCTCAGGCTACCCCTGCTTTGCAGGCTAGAAGAGCAGACTAAGCGGCTGCAGAAGGACATGAAGAAGAGCACAGACGCTGACCTAGGTAGGTAGCAATGCCCTGCGCCTGGTATAGTGGGTGGAGTCAAGAACTCAGCACACTCTGAGCTGTGTCCCTGAGAAGTGGCCCAAGGTACCATCACTGGTCAGATGGCTACTTCCCCAGAGTGCCCTGCTCTGGCAGTAGATGGGGACCCAAGCTTGTTGGCATTCCAGATAAAGATAGCACCAGCAGAAGCTTTAAGTTATAAGATCATCTACTCCCTCCTTAGCATCAGGGCCACAACCTGGGCTAAGTAGAGAGAAGAGGTAGATATTCCTCCTTACAAAAGTGAGACCCTGGGCCAGTGAGATGGCTTAGTGGTCTAAAGCACCTGTTAGGTAACTGCAGGGACCATGGTTCAATCTCCAGCACCACATGCTGTGCCAGCCCCACCCCCAGGGCAGGCTGAGCTGGCCATAATGTAAATAAGTAAATAAATAATGTTTTTTAAAAAATAAAATATATATAAAGAAATGAGAGCCCTGGTTTTCCAGGAATGGCAGGAACTGAGCTACTGTGCTCCTAAGCTAGCTCTTGGGCTAGCATGTAGGACCAAGAATCCCACAGGATGATTGTGCACTCTCAAAGACACTACAGGGCCTAGTGAGTAGTGCCCTCACGTACTGAGAAACAGCCAGGGCCCTGAAGTCTTATTTGCATCAAAGAGAAAGTAGGTCCAAGAGGCCAGAGACAAAAGTGGCCCTCAATCCAGGGTGTGTCGAGAGGCCATATCCAAGGCTGTAGCCTGGGGAGACTGGGCAGCTGGACAATGAGGGGCTGTTCCTTACTGTCCCCGTCCCAGTCACGGCCCTGGCCCACAGGCCGTCCCTAACTTGTCATTGTCTGTACCCATGGACCTCAGTGAACTCACGGTGTTTCAGTTCCCTAACCTAGGTGCTGCTGGTCCCCACCTCTGGCTGGCCAGACCGTGATGTTGCAGGCTAACAAGCAGCTCTGAGGGTGGCACCAACCCATAGTGACATAGCCCACTGTTGGTGGCAGCAGTGACAAGCCCCCTGGCTGGGTGAACCTCAGGGGCTCCCTCGTGCGGGGGGCACACCTGCATGCCACTTCGGAGCGTCTGTGAGGCTTGGGTTTGGCCAGGTGCCAGCTGTGCTCACTGGACAAGGGCAGATTGAGAAGCACTGTCCGGCAGGTGTGCACCTCGAGACTGGGGGTGCAGCAGTGATGCTAGGGGGGAGCCGCCCCTGAGGGGAAGACATGCAGGTCAGCACAGACTGTGTCACAATGTGAGTTACGTAGGGAGTGCTCTGAGGAAAATCAGGGACAAGGAGTGCAGCAGTGCCGAGGGAATAGGGAACGACAGAGCCTGTGTGTCCTGATCCCCTCGGGCAGCCCTGAACATGAACTGGACCTCGCACCTGGTCCTTTGCTTCTCCAGACTGGCCATGCGACTTTGTCCATTTGTACATTTTAGAGCCACATTAGGTCTGTGTTACTTTGGTGGCACTTGTCCCACTGCCTTCTGCAGTAGACCCCTGTGGCCTCCCGCCCCTCCTCAAGACAGCTGCACTGACTACATGAATAGAGGAAGGCTTTTTGTTTGTTTCAAAGTGAGTCATTCTGGAACCAAGTAGAGTATCAGGGACCCTGAGTAAGGGGCTGTGACTGTGAGATGCCTGGCTTTGGGCAGAGAAACGGTCAGGCGACCGCTCCTGGGGCCTCAGTGGCCCAGGTGAGGAGCAAGCGAGAGTGGAAAGAGGCCCTGGAGAGCAGCCTGTGAGCAAGGGTGCTGCTATAGCATCATAGGTAGCTCAGAGTACAGGGCCTGCCCCAGCTCCAGTTCATCCAATGTGGGGAGGCCTGGCAATGTGTCCCTGCTGTGTTCCCATGTGACACCAGGGCAGTGATGCCAGGGACATGCTGAGAGAGCCACTGACTGTGATAGTTGGCAGAAATCAAATTATGCCTCTCCTGACCTTGCACTGTCCTGAGTTTCCAGAGAAAATGTAAAATCCATAGGCTTTGTCTGGAGATCAGAAAAGTATATATGATGTTCAGAGTGGTCAGGTTTTGGGAGATCTTTAGATCCTGAGGGAGGCCCAAGACCATTGTATTGTCTGAGTTTTTCAAACCAATATACCCATGCACACCTGTAATCCCAGCAATCAGCAGGTTAAGGTAAAAAGATTACCTCAAGTTCAAGGCGAGCATGGGCTACAAAGTGAGTTCAAGCCTAGCCCTGACCTATGTAGTGAGACCTTGTCTCCAAAGCAAAGCTCACCAGCCTTCCAGAGTGTGCGGGGCCATCCTTGCCTTGCCCAGGCCCTACAGAGGCAGAAAGGCATTTGAACTGGGGCAGGGATGAGTGTCCCAAACACAGGCTCTAGGCTGTGCCCCTGCGGGATACACTCTGTGCACTGGCAGTGGCCCAGGAGACACTGTTCACTACTTCAGGCCCTTCAGCCAAGCCTGAAGATGTGAGAGTGCTAGGAAAGAAGAGGAAACCTAGAAGAAAAATCTTCCTCACCTTTAGGAATTGCCCCCTCAGATATGGAGAGAAAAAAAAAGGAGAAGATATCGTTCAACAATGTTTCCAGATTTATCCAGGTTTTTATTATCTCTCAATTATGCCATATGTGGTTATTTCACAATCAAATCAAATTGTGCCTAATGTTTGTTCCTAAACCTACGAAGTCACTTCACAGAATTCCTTCCTCTGCTGCTTCAGTGTCTCTGGGGAGTGTGCATTTCTAGGCTTCTCCTGTGCATAGCCCTTTTGCAGCGCCTGCGGTGCTCTTACCAGGGCTTCGCTTCTCCTGACCAAGTGGGCAGGCAGGGGTAGGGCTGGGCACGGACCTCTATGCCACACAGCGTGGCAGGAAGGGCACACTTCAGCGTGACCTTAATCCTCAGACATTTTTAACATTTAACATAGCAGCAATGAAAGCATTGGGGCCAGGGAGATAGCTCCATGGCACAAGTGCTTGCCTGGCAAGTGCATGGTCGTGAGTTCAAACCCCAGTCCCACAAAAAAAAAAGGAAAGACAAGAAAAAATGAAATTAGAAATTACAAAATTAGGTAGTGTGTCCTAGTTTGATTTGCAGCATATTCAGAGCCCTTGCTTAGCAGGCACAAGGCCCTAGATTGATTCCTACTACACAACAAACAAACCGCAAATGATAACATCTTAAATTTAGTGACATAGCAGTAGGAAAAGTCAGCATTTGAAATGTGCCTCTTGGCCAGGATGATGTATGGGTATAATAATAGCTACTTGGGATGCTGAGACTGGGAACCACAGATTCAAAGCCAACCTGGGCAACCTAGCAGAACTTGCCTTAAATTTAAAATTTAAAAATGAGTTAAGGATGTAGCTCGTTGCTCCCTGGATTCAATCTCCAGGATTAAAAAACAAAAGCCTATTCTGTAAGTTGTCTTTTCAACCTACAGAATAAGAGAAAAATCTTTCCCAGCTATTCATCTGATAGAGGATTAATATCCAGAGAACTCCAAAACTGTAAAACAAAACAAACAACAACAAAAAAAAGTAATCAGTAAATGAGCAAATAAGCTGAATAGACATTTCTGAGAAATACAAATTGTCAATAAATGTGTGAAAAATGTTCATCTTGTTTATTCAGCCGTAAATGCAAAGCACAACTACACTAAGGTTCCATTCCCCCACCCCACCCCAGGCAGGATGGCTGTTAGCAAGGAAAAAAATAGTGAATGCAAGCGCTGGTGCAGAGAGGCACACTCACACCCTGCTGGTGAGAGGGTAACTTAGTGCCATCACTTTGGAAATTCCTCAGAAAGCTTAAAATAGGACTAGCTCTACTAGGTCCATTCAAGAAAGAATCAGAGTTGTCATACAAAAGCTACCTGGACACCATGACCCTGTCCACGACAGCCAAGTTACAGACTCAACCTGTGACACAAATGGATAAAGAAAATATAGTGTATATACACAGCCATAACGGGGATCAGTACAGCCTATGCAGGAAGAGAACCTTTCACATGAAGCAAAATAAGTCAGTCTCAGAGTGATACATATAGCATGTTTTCTCAAGCAGTGTTGGGGAAGGATGGCAGGAAAAAGGGAGGGATGGGACGGGGAGCGGAGTGAGGAGGGGATTGTGGACGGTGCACATCAAAGCGCGTTATATAGAAATGTCACAAACTCATTTGTGCAATTAATATGTGCTAATCGGATTTAAAAATAAGGGCAAAACCTGCCCTGAGACTCAGCCTGGTACAGATAGCGTCCCACACCCAGTCCCTCTCCCCACCCCCACGCCCCTCTAGAACTCTGTTTGCAAGTGATTCAGACCCCAAAACAAGTATGGGATCAAGCACTTCAGCTGTGACAGGTCTCCCTCCTGCCCCCATCGCTGCCCCGTCACTTTCAGGCTTCCGTGTGGCTCATGAGGCCTGAAGTGTTTATTCCGCAAAGTGCGCTCCCCCCTTCCTGCACACTGGGGTGCTATTACCCTATACATGGGAAGCCTAGACTGAGCCTCACATTAGCACCACCTTGTAGACACTTTTAAAATGCATATTCTTAGCCATGTGTGGTGGCGCTTGCCTATAATCCCAGCATTCAGGAGGCTTAGCAGGAGGATTACTGGAAGTTCAAGGTCAGCCTGGGCTAAATAGTAAGTTCAGGGCCATCCTGAATTATATATCAAGACACTTTAAAAAAAAAGAAAAAGTATGTTCCCAGGTTGTGTATTTATTGAATCGTCATCATCATCATCAGAGATACTAAGTCATTACCATCTGTAAAGCTGCTTCAAAGAGCTCCTTGGCTTGGTACTGTGGTCAGCAACACACATTCAGCCCTAAGGGTAGTGCCTCATGGTCATGTGGAACTGTGCTATCCATGGTAGGCATGAGACATTGTGGGGTGCAGGTTCTGGACTACAGGGTGGCTGGAGGGCTGAGACCTTGTGCCTGTCCTGAGACCCACCACACTTTGCTTCTTACAGCCATGTCAAAGTCTGCAGTGAAGATTTCCCTCGACCTACTCTCAAATCCTCTCTGTGAGCAGGACCAGGACTTTCTGAACATGGTGACAGCCTTGGACACGGCTATGAAGCGGATGGATGCCTTCAACCAGGAAAAGGTGATCTGGTCTTGGCCTGTGGCAGCCATGCAGAGGCCTCTGTCCCTCTGAGCCTCTGTTGTCACCCCACCACTACCTCAGCCTAGGCTTCAGGCTCTTCCCAAGGCTGGACTATTCAGAAAGCTGCTCTGTACCCCTAGCTTCCAGGGTGCAGAGGGCAGGGTGACCTGGGCCTAAGCCTTTCTGCACCCTCCCTGTGTTGCTCCAGTCTTGGGTCCCTGATAGGTCTGTCTTCTGAGCAAGCCCAGGCCTCTCCTTTTAGGAAGAACGTGGCTCCCCCATTTTGATGTTGCTCACTTTTTCTTTTGACAGGTGAACCAGATCCAAAAGACGGTGATTGATCCCTTGAAAAAGTAAGATCACCTGGAGACACAGGCCTCAGGGCACTGATGGGAAGGGCAAATGAGCCTTAGTAGGGACCAAGGAGCCTACCTAGCAGCCTGTCCCCTGCGTCCCACAGGGCCTCTAGCCACACTCTGTGGCCCCAGGGCAAGACTCTTGCCGTCACAGACCATGACCGCTGCCCATGCTTAGGGCCTTGCACACCCCTCCCCACAGAGCCAGACGCCGTGCTGGTGGCCACTGCGCGGGTCTGACCCTGGCTGAGTTCAGCTAGCAGAGTCCTCAGCGGATGGACGTGAGCAAGGTTTTTCATCTCAGCTGGCCTGGGAGTACAGCAGCCTGCAGCGCTCAGCTTTGGAAGCGTGGGAGTGGGAAGGACTCAACAGCAGGGTCCTGCCTGGGAGGGTTCCCTCACTCATGACCCATGAGCCCCAGGAATTGTTCTGTAAGGCTCATCTTTGGAGCAGCAGGCCCTGGTTAGCAGTCAGACTGGCCTCTTCCCCAGGTCTCCAGGGTGGAGAGGCTGAGGCCTTGAAGCTCCTGAATCCTTCCTCCAGCCTCTCCCCAGGGGCTGGCCTCAGGAGGCTCCTGCTGCAGCCTGGCAGCTGCACTTCATTACCTCTTCTGCGGTGGTCCCCGGCAGTTGCCGTGTCAGGCCCTGGGGAATGAGGCTCTGCTTAATTACCGTTAGGCTAGCATCAGGGTCTGGAGAGAGATGAAAAGAGTGGTTTTGATCCTCCAGCCCTCAGTGTTGGGGAATGTTGAGCTGATCCTTCCCTGTTCAGTTCCAAAAGGAGGGTTGGGGAAAAGCCCCCCTGACCTCCAGAGCACTCCTTCCCAAGCCAGGCCCACAGTGCAAAGCTTGGAGGCTGAGCCTGGTGCAGGAGGGCATCTCTCCCACCACCTGCTCCCTGCTTCTCCCTCCCCGGGTGGGCTCCCCCAGCCCCCGGGCTCCAGTCACAACCCAGCTCTGTGTTGCAGGGCCACATGGGGAGCTTGGTATAGAACGAATCTTTGCTGGCAGCTCTCAGGCCGGGCCTCCAGGACGAAGGCTCAGAGCTGGGTGGAAGCAAAGCACAGGCAGAGCAGGCCCTGCCTCCAGAGCACCCTCGTGCTAGGGCCTTGGGGGTCCCCAAGGCAGCACCCAGGGCTGGCAGGGACACCAGGGCACCAGCTCAGAAAACTGGGGGGTTGGCTGCTGTCTTGATTTCACAACCGGAGAGGAGGCCTTGAAATCAGATCCCTGGCTTCTGCAGCCACACGGAGAGAAACCCCGGCTGCTTCCCACCAACTTACAGCCCACCACCTGCCAGGAAGGCGGAGGCGTGGCAGGGGGGTGGCCGCCATCTCCGCAGCGGATCTGCTGACCCCTGCATGAGCCCTTGACCACCCTGACTGGCTCCTGCCACATCCCGCAGCCGACATCGATCTCCCCTGACCGCATAAACCGCCACTGCCTCCTACCTCCTCCCCACTCACTGCCCTGTGCCAGGAGAGGCTCTCCCAGGGACCCTAGCACCGGAAACAGGAAACTGCAGCTTTCCTGTCCTCTGATGAAGATCATGGCCACATGGTCACCCTGCCACCCCCAGCCTACCCCCCAGGGGACTCGGACTCTAATCCCCCAGCCCCTGGATCTGTTCACATGGCGGACGGGGATGCTTTCAATTTCCCTTTCCTGGTGGGTGGAAGGTCCCGGGTGTGTGGGCTCAAACGAGGAATGGCAGGCATTCCCCACCAGGCCGGCTGCTCCCAGCCCACCTCCCAGCCGGCCTGGTTCCCTCCCTGCTCCGCCACCCCACGCTTTGCCTCCCCAGGGAAGTCAGGCTGATGCTGAACCAGGGTAGAGTGAGAAACAAGCACCCTGTGGTGAGGGCTTGGGATGGGGCCTGCCTGCCCTGTCTCAGGAGCTGTGGTGGGCCCTGTGCAGCGCCAGGAGCAGAGAGGCTATTCCAGCCGCCGCCACCACCTCTTTCCCCACCCTGGCCTCTCTGTTTCTTCTCTGAAAAGGCAGGGCAACAGGTCTGGGTAGGCCAGGGAGGCAGCAGGAGGTATGATCTGAGTGAGCGGAGAGCTGGACCAAGGTCCCACCTCTCTCCACTGATTATAGAGGCAACAGAGACTATGCAGAGTGAGTCTGGCTTGTGTGGGGCAGACAGTATAGGTGTAGCTATCATGCCTGGGGGACAGCTGGGGTCCCAGGGCACCGGCCTCTGCCCGTCTGTGCCTGGCCATCTGCATGGAAGCTTCTGCTACGGTGGGGGTGAGGCCCTGCTGTGAGACCCTGCTAGTAGGTGTCACCGTCCACACTGCCCACCACATAGACTGCCAAGATGTGTCGTTGGCTGGGAAGGAGAAAATGGGAAGGTGGGATTCTGTGGAACGGGGCAGGAACAGCGCTAGCATCCTGGTCTCCTCTCTTTCCTCAGTCACCTTAGGGTAGGCTTGTCCCCTGACTCACAGTGGCTGGCCCTTGGATATAGATAGGTGTGACACTCGGCCCTCTCAGGCTCCCCATCACTGCCCCAGATCCACACTTTCCCTGTCAGTGTTTGTTCTTCAAAGGCTGCCTGGCTCCTTCCATATAGTTCCTTTACCAGAGCTGAGTGCAGTTGGAGATGGCACTGTGGGAAGGGGACCCAGATGGTGACCCATGGTACCTGTGCCATTGAGGTCTCTGAGGCTGTCTGGCCTCCAGTGTGATGCTCAGCCCTTCTGTGCTCGGACTGTACTTCACACACACTGCCTCTCCCCTATGAGGTCCTTGTCCCAAGAGGTGACCCCAAGTGGTGACGCTGGCCAATGCAAGAAAACGCCTCCTCCTGCCCCAGCCCAAACTTATTTGTTCCCTGTCCCCCCTGCAGCTCCAGGCCTCAGGCACTGGAGCCACCCAAACAGTAGGTCACTTCTGACAAGAGGATTGGACAGCTACTGGACACCTCTTATTCCTTCAGGGTGGAGGGGAGGGCAGCATGGTGGCTTCTCAGGCCCAAACGCACCTGCTGCCTTGAGCCAGACGCTGCCCAGGAAGGGACAGTGGCAACCCTGGCAGCTGAAACTGTGGTGGCAGCTGCTGGGCTTCGCCCCTGCAGACCCGCTTGCAAGACACAGGTGCTGCTGCTTGGGCCGCCCCCGTTCACACGGCACTCAGTGGACCTACAGCTGCCTGGCAGATCAGTCACCTATCCATGTGATCCCTACAGACATGAGCATGGCTGAGGGTCAGCATTCTGGCCGTCTGTCCCTTAGCATGTTCAGTTAGGTGAGAAGCCAATGAGGACACCATGATTGACCTTTGAGGATAAACTCTGTTCCTCCATCATCTGCCCCTTTGGGCGAACTTAGTAGAGAGCATTTAATGCTTGACCAAGTGTATATTTTCTGTTCTCTGCCAAGTGAACTATTGTTCTTAGCCCATATATTCTCTGGGTTTGTTGAGGCAATTTTTGATTTTGGTTTTGGTTTGAGACAAGATCTCACTGTGAGAGTTAACTTAGCCTTGAATTCACTAATATAGCACAGGTGGACCTCTAACGAACCCTCCTACCACAGCCTCCCAAGTGCTGGGATCACAGGTATGCTCTGCTCTACCTGGCTTGTTCATGCCTTTGCATACCAAATTCGCAAGCATACTCTGCAAAGCAGATCTGAGAAATTGTGCTTCCTAAAGTGTTGGGTCTACCAGAAGATGGCCTCCAGCTCCCAGATGCCCTGTGGGCTCCAGGGGCATGTGACTCCTTGGAGGCCCAAAGAGAGGAGCTCTAGCTGTGCATCTCTCTCTCTGCTCTTATCCTTCACCTTATGTGGGTTCCTCCAAACAGATCCAGCTCTTGCGGTCCTGGGTCACGAACTCTGCCTCTCCACCTTGAGTAACCAGGGTCATGGTCGTGGGGCTCCCAGCTGGCGTGGTGGGATGATCTGCTGCACCTCACTCCTCTGCATTGCAGCACACTGCTCCATCTCTGAAGCCTACCACAGTACTACCCCATCTGGCCCTGCCCTCACATCACAGGGGGAACGCAGCTCTGCCCTGGACCTGTCCCCAGGGACCCTACGCTACTGCTTTCTCTGGAGGGCCCACTCCTGACCAAGTCCTTTGGTGATCCTGTTCAGTCATAGAGAAGGGGGAGGTCTTTCTGGGGTCATCTTCGTGAAACATTTGCTTTGTCCTTTTGCCCTTCAGTGGCGATGGCACTTCTGCTTTTCCCATGGTGCAAAGGAATCCTTGGAGGAAGAGGTACCCTTGGCCAGAAGTAGCCTCCAGTTCAGTTCTCTCACCGTGAGGTAGTGGCAGTATTACCAAAGAACTTGGACACTTGAGTTTTCTGGAGTACTTCTGCCCAATTGTGACCCTTGGCAAGTCACATGTCATCTCCCTGGAGCTCTTCTGAAGTGTGAGGTGCCTGTGGATGGCAGGCAACAGCAGGAAAAGGATGTCATGTGTTCTCTGCCACACATTAGCTCAGGCTTGTCTGCTCCCTTGACATTCTGTCAGCCTGGCCCCAGTGAGCCCAAGGCCCGGAGCAAGGACCAGCGCTTAGTAGGTTTGCTACAGTAGTTTTGAAGGAATAGTGGGTCTGCGTCCAACCAGACTGTGCCCTGCAGGTTTGGCAGCGTGTTCCCCAGCCTCAACATGGCAGTAAAGAGGCGGGAGCAGGCATTGCAGGACTACCGGAGGCTGCAGGCCAAGGTGGAGAAGTACGAGGAGAAGGAGAAGACGGGGCCCATGCTGGCCAAGCTCCACCAGGTGCTGCGGGGAGGGAGCTGGCTGGTGGAAGGAGGGCTGGGGTGGAAAGAAAGGCCATACAGCAAGTTCAGTCCTTCGCCTGGGACCAGAAGGGCTCGAAACACCAGCTGTCTCACATTTGCACACCTGCATCCTGACACCCGGCTTCCATCCTCAGGCCCGAGAAGAGCTACGACCCGTGCGGGAGGACTTTGAGGCCAAGAACAAGCAGCTGTTGGATGAAATGCCACGGTTCTATGGCAGCCGCCTTGACTACTTCCAGCCCAGCTTTGAGTCCCTGATCCGGGCGCAGGTGAGGCCGCCAATGTGTCCTCAGCCCAGGCACCATGGGAAATCAGGTAGGGCTAGGACCTTGGCTCCAGGCTCCAGGCTGCAGGGCTAGAATTCCTATCTGGTTTTTTCTGTTGCTTTTGCGTCAGTCCCAGCCCTAGAATGGATCAGGCTCTTTTTCTAAGCATTATTCCCTTGAGTGCTTCCTCTGAATTTTACTGTCAACAACTAGAAGAACGAAATGACTACCTTCAGCTGTCACTTTGGCTAAGCAGGCTCTTTACCCTGGTTCAGGAGAACCAGGAATCCAGAACTTCTAGGGAGGAAGCCTTTTTCTGAGGACCCAGCATTCACCCCCATTAGTCCTTTAATATGAAGCCATAGGGCTCTTAACTTTGAGCTTTTCACTGGGAGGCTAGGGGATGCTCAGCTGCTGCCTCGGGCAGTGGGCACACCATGCCCACAGTGAAGGGTACAGTGGCAGGCAGCCAGAAGGGGGTGCACAGGCCAGAGCCTGGTGTCTCCTGCTCTGGGGTGTAAGAATAGAGTGATACACAGGTCTCCCCCACCTGCACGCTTATCACCAGGCCTTCCTGGAGTGATTCTCCTGCAGGCAGCGTAGGTCAGGTTCCAGAGCCAGGAGCTGGGTACCACACAGACCGTCTGACCACAGATGGCAACATCAGTCTCGGCCTGAATGCCCTGTCCTCCTCTGACCCATCACGAAGTTGGAGGCTTCCCCCACCCACACCCTGCCCTCTCGTTTTTGCCTGGGTGTCTGGCGCCCTCCAGTGGGCATCAGCATTAGCTATCTGTGCCATGGCCACCTGAGACCCTAGAAGCCCAAGTCCTACCCACGACCTAGCCTATGGCTTTGGGGAACACCCCCAGCCCTGAGGGGAGCTTGGCATCAGGACATCTGAGCAGGACTTAGGCTAAATCCGGGACTTACTAGGCTGGCCCAAGTTGCCAGTCCAGTGTTGTCTGCAGAGGGTGGCAAGTCAGAGCCAGCAGTGAGAAAGGAGGGGTCTTTGCTCACCTTCCCTGAGTTGAGGGCAACCCTCAAGCAGCCACACCCTCTGCTACACAGGAAGGGCTCTAGAGGGACAATGCTGCCTTCCCTGTGCTTGGCGTTACTGCCCCCATGTGGCCCCTGCACTACCCTGTGCCCACCTCCAGCAGCCCCTGGGAGGAGGCTGCAGAGGCCCAGGCAGTGGCGTGTTGCAGCCTTGGGAGGCTAGGTATGCCCAGTAACCAAGTAGCAGGGTAGCCAGGGCTGCTCAGTGCCTCACTTTACCCACTGTACTGCTGTTAGTCACTGGGTGAGCATTCCAGGTGACTCAGCAAGCAGCAAGCCTGGACCACCCCCGACACCTCTCTATGGCACTCACCTAGGTTTCTGGCTCCTTTTTTTTTAAAGAACTTTTTATTTTATTTATTCATTTTTTTCTTGTTTCAGAACCTTTGTTTATTCACTCATTTTTATGGCCAGCTCAGCCTGCCCCGAGGGCAGGACTGGCACAGCATGTGGTGCCAGGGATAGAACCGCGGTCCCTGAAGCTGCCCAAGCTTTCCCAAGCAGGTGCTTTAGACCACTGAGCCATCCCGCCGGGCCCCAGGTTCCTGGCTCTTGAGGTGACAGAGATCAACTGGTGCCGCCCTGACCCCGCTGCCCTCAGCCCCCTGGAACTAGCTGCAGTGTCTGGAGTCAGGCACTGCCCAGGACCATTACCACCCTTCTGAGGGGAAGAGGAGGCCCTTTCCTACAACTGCCCAGAGCCAAGACTTGACTGGAGCAGGTGCTTTCAATGACCAGGAGGTGGACACCGAGGCAGAAATGGGCCCTGCCCTCTCCTCAGAGTTGCTGAGTCTCCTTGACTCCTACCCTGACCTTACTTCCTGGTATCCCCGGGCCCTGCTGCTGGGGCCAGCCTGGAAGGACTGTGGATGTGAGCCAGGCCTGAGCTGCCCCCTAGGCTCTAAAGATCACACTGAGGACTGTGAGCTAGGGAAGGAATGAGTAGAAAGGTGTCTTTTTTTTTTTTTTTTTTTTTTAAACAGCTGGCTCAGCCTGCCCTGGGGGTAGGGCTGGCAAAGCATGTGCCAGGGATCGAATCACAGGACCGAACCGAGATCCCTGAGGTTGACTAAGCTTTCCTAAGTAGGCACTTTAGACCACTGAGCCCTCTCACTGGCCCAAGATGTCACACTTCTTGCAATTTTCTTCAGAACTGGTTCTCAGGCCTCTGAAAGTCACCACCTGCAATGTTTTTGCTGTGGATAAAACCTCTGGCTTCTCATGTGGTTTAGGAGACACAGTGAAGCCCAAGGCATGCTGTCCATCCCTCAGCCAGCCTGTCCCAGGCAGGGCATAGCCTTGCCACAAGGCCATCCAAAAGCACAGGGTGCCTGCCACACACCACTGCTGGGGAAACCAGCACTTGCCCTCACCCTACCAAGTCCCTCCAGGCTGCTGAGAGACTGAGGGCAGGAATGGGGCAGAATGGGATGTCCCCTCAGGTCGCTGGCAGTTGCCCAAGAGGTCGAGGTGCTGGGCATGGGGGCTGGGTATCCCCAGGACTGGCCTTGTCAACAGAGCCTGCCTCCTACCAGGTGGTGTACTACTCAGAAATGCACAAGATCTTTGGAGACCTGACCCAACAGCTGGACCAGCCAGGCCACTCGGATGAGCAGCGGGAACGGGAGAATGAGGCCAAACTGAGCGAGCTCCGAGCCCTCTCCATCGTGGCAGATGACTGAACTCGGGACCCCAGACTCCTGAGACACAGGACCTCTGCCCTTAGCAGGTGCTGACAGGCTGGAGCCCGTGGTGGTCCTGCTCTACCCTGGCAGCCCTTTGACCGGAGTGCCTTCATTACCTGGAACCAGACAGCAGAAGGCCCCAGCAGGCTATTGCCCTCCCCACAGCTCCAAGTGTAAGTAAGCAATGTAGAAAAACCCCAGAGGCTTCCCCTCTTCCAGAACCGTCCAGAATACACCCTGACCTGGGCCAGCACAGGCTTCAGCCTGCACCTACCTCCAGGGAAACCATGGCAGGGATTAGCCCTCTTGCTGCTCTTCACACCAAAGGCATGGCTGGCTGTTGAGATGCAGGCGTCAGGCACAAGCCCCAGCTCTTGGGCTCCCGCAGCTCTACCTATCCTGCCACACAGAGTATCGTATCAGTCATGCCTGAGCCAACACTGGGTTTTTGTCACACTGGGAAATGTATTTGGAATTTTATTTTTTCAAGTAAAGTTTCCTATAAAACATTACCTAGTGTGGTCCCATACTGTCCAGAGCAGGAAGCGCTGTCGCAGCTTCTCCAGGTCCTGTGCCTCAGCAGAGGACCAAGCCAGGCTCCTGTGTTCCGCTGTGGGCAGTGACCCAAGGCCTCAAGGCACACACT
>PVJA010000289.1:89710-107987 GCA_004027025.1 Myocastor coypus
AAAAAAAAAAAAAAAAAAAAAAAAAAAAAAAAAAAAAAAAAAAAAAAAAAAAAAACCTTTATATACAAAGTCAAACTGAAACCATGGATTATGGAAAGAGATGGGAATTATGGGTAACAGGGAAAGGCTGGGCCAAAGCCAATGCCACATTCTGAACACAGGGTGGGGAGGGTGCTGGCTTCTCCTGGCGAGTCTACTAAGGTGGCTAGAACACAGTGTTCTACTGATGACTGCAGCCCACACCAAGGGCCTCCTTTTCTAGCACAGGCTCCATTCCACAATGGCCACAGGGTGCCCAGGAACTGCACCTGGAAAGGTTTGCCATCCAGAGAAAGGTTTCTCGGCCCCCGCCAGACTCCACGTCTGTCCCTTCATCAGACCTTGTCACGGGCTTGAAAAGCCTTTCCTCCCGTCACACTCAAAACTGGAAGAGGACAGGAGACAGCACAAGACTACAAGGGCCCTGGGAGAAATTCCAAGGTGAGGGCAAAATGGCATTCTAGGGGTGCAAAAGATGTTGTGTTTAGTTGTAGCTGGAACTGGGGTTCTTCACACATCGTCCACATAGCACAGACCCCACCTGATGGCTTGGCGTCCCCTGCACAGGCTGCACATAGGGCTCAGCCACCCCTGCCTGTGGCTCCCAGGCCCTGCTCCAGCTGTTTTCTGGTACCAAAAGGGCTCTAACATCTTTAGGCTCCATCGCTGACCTCCAGCAAGGCCCCTCAGTTGCTAGGTGCTGGCTCCTCCTTGTCTACCCAGGTATCAGCCTGTGAAAGCAGACAGGACAAGGTTATAAGGGTGACCATCAGAACTGCTCCTGCCAGCTTCCCTAAAAACCAGCGGATGAGGACAGAACAGAAGGCCCAGGCCGGGGATGAAAGGGACTTGAGTGCTGGCTGTCACCTCAAGGATACTCCTCAACACTGGCAAGTTCTCCCTGAAAGAGATTACAGCTGCCCCTCGCGCCGTCGCCCCTAACCTTCTCCACCATGCGCTGCACCTCAAGCTGCAGTGGGCCCAGACGCCTGCGGAACTCCTGCAGCAGCCGCTGCAGCTGGCCCTTTTGCCGCTCAGCCACCCGGGCTGCATCCTCAGCCTCTGTCAGCCTCGCCCGCAGCTCCTGCATCTCTGCAGCCAGTGTCTTGTTCGTCACTTCAGTGGCTGAGAAACGGTTATGGCTCTCCTCTGTGTAGAGAGCCAGAAAATTCAGTCAAGGACAGGACAGATAAGGTCCTGGCCCTGCCCAGCAGTGCCACCACCTCACGCAGACACACTGCACTGTCCCATACTGAGGGCCCCAAAGCCTCGGCCACTCACCTAGCTTCAATTCCAGTGTGTGAATCTTGTTCTCCAGGTAGAGCCGCCCACTGTCCTGCTGCTCTGCACGCTGCAGCAGACTCCCCACATTGATCAGGCTGCCATTATGGGGCACCAGCCCCTTGTGCTCCGTGGGAGCAGCACCCGGCTTTGTACTCTTCCCAGAAGGAGGCAGCAGGTCCAGATTTCCTAGAAACGCCGTGAATGAACATCAGGAGCTGTCTCCAGGAGAAAGCAGCCCCCCCGCCCCATGCCCACAGGCCGAGCTGTGCAGGCAGACGTACCAAAGAGCACCTCCTCTGGAAGCCCGCCGTCCACTGTCTCTGGGCGGCTGTACTGTAAGCTCCGATACTGGCAAATATTCTGCGTCACCACCCTGCTAACCAGCTGCTTGGCCTACAGAAAACACAGCCGCCACCTGCTAGTCACAAGGGGCAAAGCCTGGCTGGGCAGGACCAGGCCTGTGGACTCTGGGAAGACAGGCAAGAGAGGAGCTACCTGCTCTGCACTAAGCCGGATACCCAGCGTGAGGAGGACCCGCTCCAAGTCCCGCCGGTGCAAGTAGCCACACCAGTTGGCATCAAAGAACACAAAAGCCAGAAGACAGTCCAAGGGGAGTACGGCAGAGGGTTCCAGCTCCTTGGGCTGCAAGGAAACATCAACAGCTTTATGTGGCTCAGCAGCTCCGTGGTACAGGACTCGGCACCTGTACAGCAAGCAGCTCAGCCACCACTACTTAGGAGACCCCCAAGGCTGGAGGCACAGGCGGAGCACAGGCCTCTGGGAAAACCTTCCCATAAGCTCGTGTTTGACCCGCCCCTTTGAGAGTAAAATGTTTTTTGTAAGCCAAGAACTACTCATTGATGGAAGAAGTCTCTGTTAGGCACCCTCCTCCCACAGGGGACATCTCACCATGTCCTGGAGCGAGGAGAATTCCATCTCTGACTGGTTTGAAGCAACAGACCGGACCTCCGAGTCCTCCAGCTTTGCTCCTGCTACAGAAGGCCTGAGCTAAACTCGGGGACCCATCCCTGCTCCACAGTCTCTAGAGAAAGCCAGGACAGACAGACCCAGAGAGCCTCCCAGGACCAGCAGCCCCTCGCCCAGGACCTACTGAACTCTTCCTCGCCATCATCCCTCAGAAGCAGCAGCTCCGGGTCCAGGGCCATCTCACACAGCTCCTCAGCTGCCTCACCCCGGGGCTTTTCCTCCTCCTCACTGCCAGAAGAGGGCGGTTTGGACAAAAGCCCATCCTCTTTCTAAGGAAGTAGAGCAAGGTGATGAGGGGAAGGAATGGGGTCCACAGCATGTGAACAATAATGGCCAACACCTGAGGACCACTGTGTGCCAGGCACTGGGCTAGGGGCTCGGTGGGCTGACTTAAGCACATGAGGGTCAGCACACACCACAGGCACTTGGAGATAATCTGAGTCTCTCCTTGGGAGGGAATCTCAGGCCCGCAAGAAACTGCCTCCTTAAAAGTATCCGGGTAAGAAGATTCATGCTTTCAAAAAAGCTAAACAATTGGTCTAATTAACCACCAGGGAGTCCAAACACCTTTCCTCTTCCCAGCATTCTCACTGACAGGGATGTCTGTGCTTTGGTGGCTTGGCAGCCATGCCTCCATCCCCTCTGTGCCCCTCCCTTGCCCTAGGTGTGCCACGCAAGGCATGTGGCCACATGCAGGAGATTCACCACCCAGGCTTCAGTCACGCTAGGTTTGGGAAACATGGGCCATGAGGCAGGCAGTGGAAGACGGGATGCTGCGTGTACGTGGGACAGTGCCTGGCACCAGCAGGGACTCAGAGGGTGTTAGGCACTGTTGCGCGGTCCTCAGGCAAGCCCAGGCTGCCAGATACTCACCAGCGGGGGGTCTGACTCAGCAGCTGTTCCCTCATTCTGTACCTCATCCTTGGACTCCTTGACCACCTGCTCTTTGATAGCTTCCTCCTCTTTAGCAGTTTCCTCCTTGGCCGCCTCCTCTTTCTCAGGTTCAGGGGGAGACACGGCCTTTTCAGGAAGGCTCAGCAGCATCTTATAAATCCTATAGCCGAAATCCCTCTGCAACATCTCCAGAAAGAGCTCTGCTAACACCATTACCTGTTGGAATGGGCAGGAAGAGCCCATGAGTGTCACTGCAGAGTAAGCAGGTCACATGCCACATCCCATCCACAGCCTCCTCAAGACTCCTCCACCTGCCTCAAAAGAGATCCTTTCTTTAGGCCTCCGATCCTCTACAATCACTTGGAGGGACAGGTTGACACAACCGGGACGCGCCATGACAGCTGGCTCTAGAGGGGGTGGGGGGGCCTCTGGGAGGTCAGTGTCCGTTTCCTGCTGCACAGTGGCCTCAGGAGTCTCAGCATCCTGTTTAGAAGGATCTGCTGCTTGCTCTGTCGATGCATCAGGGGCCTGTTCAGTAGGCTCTGCTTCCTGTGACAACAGCCAAAATGTGACCCTCTGCCATGGCAGGGTACTGCTTTGTCTGGGTCCTCCTAAGGCTCCGCTTACCCTTGGTGCCTCTCGTGGTGGTGGAGCTGCCTCTGCAGCCTTCTGCTGACACAGGGCATCCCACTCCTCCAGAGTGGGCATGATGCTCCAGATGTCTGGCAGGTATACTACCACAGTGTGCAGCCGCCGGGGCGGTCCTGGCTGCAGGTACTGAAACTCTGCAAAGCGCCACCTGTTCATGGTAAAGAGAAAAAGGAAGCTGTTAGCTTCACTCATGCAGATAGCACACTCAGAAATTAAGTGTGTCCATTCCAGTTGGGGCTGAGGGGGAGCCCTGTATGCCACATGTGAAAAGTACAAACGGGTGCAAAATGCTCCAAAAACTGACAGGCAGTGGGAGGCACAGAAGCACACAGCTTGGGCACACTGCTGGGGCAGCCTCTCTCAGCACCCGAGCCCCAGCCAGGCTGTGCATGGGCACAGCAGAGTGGGCAGGCCAGAGGGCATCAGCCAGGCCTTGGAAGACACGGCCAGAGCAAACCGGCCACACGCAGGGACGCCACTCACCACTTGGTGCAGGTACTCAAGTCGATGCCAGTCTGGGCCTGCGCACAGCGGATGGCCGTGCGTACCAGCACCTGAGGGTCAGCCTGGGGGTCATGGCCATCCAGGGAGGGAGACCACTCCCCACCGACCAGCACCGCCTCGTCATCTTTCCGGCCCAGCAAAAACTGCAAAGACATTGAGAATGAAAGAAATCTGCACTGCCTGCAGTCATCATGACACAGGGGAGGGCAACAGGAAGAAGTATGACCACGCCAGGGCTCCCTCTCCATCACACAAGCCAGCCACAGAGTTCCTGCATAGGCATTCTATGCTTTTGTAAGCAGGGGCCAAACACCATCAGGGACAGCACCAGGCCTCCTATACCCAGCTCTCACCTTTATCTGCTTCAGAGGATGCTCTGGCGTCTCCCTGGGCTCAGCCATGTCATCCACAAAGAGCATGCAGCAGCGATACAGTTCCTCCAGGCCAGGGGAGGACAGCAGCAGGACCTGCACAGAGGGCAAGAGACACTCAGAGACACCTCCCACCTACCGGCTCGGTGACAGAGCAACTGGCGCCCCTGCAACCGACCTTGGAACTGTAAGTGGGATCACTGTCCACAGGGCTGAGCTCAGCACCAGGGTCTGGAGCCATCTCCTTCTCTGGAGAGACCTGAATCCGGCTGGGATGGTGGAGGGAGAAGGGCTGGCTCAGGGGGAAGGCCGCCAGCCAGCTCAGATGCACAGACAGAAAATCCGAGGGGACCAGCAGGCTGCGGTAGCGGCGCTGCAGTTCTAGGAAGTCACAGGTGGGGCTGGAGGAAGACAGCAGAGGGATCCACACTGAACAAAGCATTAAGAACTAAAACCAAAGGCAGGTGTAACAGCACATGCCTGGGACAGTCCGGGCAACAAGCAAGGCTAAGATGGGTGGATCACAACTGCAATGACAACAAACAGCCAAGGCTATAACTCAGTGACAGAGTGCTCGCCTAGCAGCACAAGGCCCTGGATTCAGTTCCCAGTAGCATCAAGGAAAAACAATACTGTAAAGGGCCACACAAGAATAAATCACCTAGTTTTCAATTTGGGAAACAAGGACTTCCTAAGCAAGATGCCTTGCAAAGGTAACACTGAATCTAGCACTGCTGATGTACAACCTCCTTAGGGCAAAGAAAGTCAAGCTAGAAAAGGAAAGAAATGCCTGCATTATGTGACAGAGAAATGGTCACTTCAGAATTCACAAGCAGTAAGAAAAAGTACAAGCACCTCAGAGCGAACGCGAAATACTGACATCAACAGATATGTAACAGAAAGACTTAAAAAGCTTGTGAAACACATAAAGATGTAGCCAGGTGTGGTGGTGTACACCTATAGTCCCAGCACTCAGGAGGCTGAGGCAGAAGGATCACCATCCATTTGAGGCCAGCCTGGAATCCAAAGTGAGCTCAAATCCAGCCTGAACTATACAGTGATATCCTATTTTAAAAACAAAACAACAACAACAAAAAATTTAAAGGCTCGGAGCTGGGGAGATAGCTCAGTGAAATAAGTGCTTGCAAGGTCCTGAGTTTGATTCCAGAAACACCACCAAGAAAAAAAAAACGCTGGGTACAGGCTAGACCTGCAATGCCAGCACTTGGGAGGCAGAAGCACAAGGACTGCTGCAAGTTCAGTGTCACCTTGGGCTACAGAATGAGTTCAAGGCCAGTTGAATTACACAGTGAAACCTGGACTCCAAAACATAAAAATAAAGATACAAATGAGAGGGGCCCGGCAGGATGGCTCAGTGGTCTAAAGCGCCTGCTTAGGAAAGCTTAGGCAGCTGCAGGGACCGCGGTTCGATCCCTGGCACCACATGCTACGCCAGCCCTGCCCTCAGGGCAGGCTGAGCCGGCCATAAAAATAAATAAACAAACAAAAGTTCTGAAACAAGAAAAAAAAAAATAAAATAAAAAATAGATTCTTTTACAAAAATAAATTTTAAAAAAAGATACAAATGAGAACATCAGTATTCACCAGTTAGACTATAAAGACAAAAAAGCTAGATCAGACTGAAGGCCTGGGGAAACAAGCCCTTCAGGCCCTAGCAGAAGATAGCAATTTAAAATGAAACCACACCAGCTACTCCATTACGATAAGACACTTGCACACCTAGATGTATGGGGAAGGACCTTGTTCATTACTGCACTTAGGATAAATCACCTGGAAGCGGAGAGCTGCTTAAACAAATTATAGTTCATTCATTCAGTGGAAAGGTGCTACTGCTCACCAAGTGAGACTAATAACAGTGTTAACAGAGAATAAATTCTAAGAGAAAATAACCACACAGGGAACTGGGGAGATGGCTCAGTGGTCTAAGCGACTGCCCAGCAAACGCAAAGACCTGGATTCAGTCTCTAGTGCTGGGCCCTCATGGTGCTGGCCCCTGAAACTCGGCATGATGGCACATGCTTGTGATCCTATCCCTGGGGAGGCTGAGACAAGAGGATCACTATGAGTCTGAGCTGCATAGCAAGACCTTATACCAAATAAATAAAAGATTTTTTTTTAAAAATTAAAAAATAATAACCAGACAGGATGCACAATAGGTTTCTGTTGGTTGGCTATAAAAGCTGTCAGAACACACCCACATTTGCATGGACCCAGAGTCCAGTGGCAGGGGCCCGCCCCCTTGGCCTGTGGCGCACCTGTCCACTGTGTAGGGTGTGAGATGGACCCGGTAGGGAGGCAGGTCATGCCTTGGCTTCTTAGCACCCCAAGACTCTCCTCCAGCCCGCTGCTTGCGTTTCTTGGCGTCATAGTCGTCACTGGAGTTGAGCCATCACCGGAAGAAGGAAACGTACTGTCACACACGCATTCAATAAAATGGGCCTAAAAGAAAGAGCTGGAAACAATCTGAATCCCAACAAGAAAAGCTGGGGAGCCAGGCCTGGTGGTGCACGCCTGTGAGCCCAGCACTCAGGAGGCCTTGAGCTCCCAGCCTGGACTACACCGCAGCCTGATCTACACACCAAGGGGGACAGGGAAGGAGGGAGAGGGGAGGGGCAAGCTGACAGCCACACCACAGAGTGCTGCAATGATATTAAAACATTTTCTAAACATGGATGTATAGGCCTTACTGCAATAGAAAAATCTATGTTAAGCAAAAAGCATGATATATACAAAACATTCAGCGATGCCCTCCAAAACCTCTAGCACTAAAAAAAAATAATAAACTATGGTGGCCTCCTTTGACTAATAGCTTGTAAATAATCTTCCCTCCTTCATACTTTCTGATTGTTACAAATTACAGTTAACTAACATGTAACTTTTTTTTTTGGTGCCAGGAATGGAACGTATATATACCCCAGCCCAACAAGTAATTTTTTGAAGTAAAGAGAACTGAATTTTTTAACAATGGATACATATATGGGAGCTTCTTATGGGCTCTAGAAAAGAAGTCTGTCATTAAGAGACAGTTTGTGCTAAAATACTAAAACTCTTTGCTAATAGTTTACTCCTAAAAATGTCTCAAGGGAGTTAATTCAAAACAGAAAAAGAGAGCAAAATAAACAACACATACCCAGCAACACTTGAATTTTTATAGAATATAAACACAATAACCCCACAACTATTAAACAATCGTGCAGATGATGCTACAATATAGAAAAAGTGCTGAAGAATCACGAACATAATCTGCACTCTCAGATTAAAATTGTAAACTATATGTACATGTATAGATAAAAACTAGAAAAGCTCATGGGAAGAAAAGTGGCAGTGATTTTCCTTTTCAGAACTGTTTCCTAAAGTTCTTTATTATCTGAGTGTTAATAGCATTATTAAAGGGAAGGAAGCCAGGCGTGGTGGTGCACGCCTGTAATCCCAGCACTTGTGAGGCTGAAGCAGGAGGATCTGTGTGAGTTCAAGACCAGCCTGGGCTACAAAAGTGAGCTTAAGGTCAGCCTGAACTGCATAGCAAGACCCTGTCTCAAAAAGACCAAAAAAAAAAAAAGAGATAAGAACTGTAGCTTTTAATATTATTTTAATATGACATGCAACTCTATTTTTGTAACCACTTATACTGTTTCTTATGCTGCATCTTTACACATTTCCACAATCATGTAGTAAAGACGGTAAAGAGGGTACAATAAAAGCAGTAAAGGAAAATCTTTACACTCTTCATTATAAAATGCCACAGGGCACAGCTGTGGTAGAATGTTTGCCGTCTCCCACTAGGCCCTGGGTACCACTACACAGGTAAGGGACAAATGCCCGTCACATGAGAAACAGAAAACCAGCTGGCAACTCTGGACACCCAGGAGCTGAGCTGACTCCACAGGCCACACACTGGTGACTAAGCGGGTGAGGCTTCATTCTGTCCTATTCATGGGGGGGATCTCCATCTCCATTTCTCACCTTCTGGGGCTGCATGCTCCTGGGATCCTAAGGGCAGAGCCTTTCCGACCTGCTCCAGTGGCTCTCGCCAGCTCACCAGGACTCAGCTCTGCAGCGAACGCTGTGCACTTCTAGCCAGTCACCTTGCCCACTGGTCCTGTGGACTCAGCAGCTGGCCTCTGCCCTCGCTGGAGTATCTGGAGCAGGTCCCCAGGAGAGCCGGCGGGACATGTTGGCAGCTATGGCAGAGGCCAGCCAGTGTACTGCCCTCAGCTGTTCCACTCGCACAGGCCAATGGGGACACCAGGTGTCCCACAGACTGGGACTCAACACCAACGCTCCACACAAAACATGAGCCTGGCCAAGCCCTTCACAAACTCATGTCATTCCTCCAGCGTCACCTAACTCCTACAAGCTTCCTCCTCTCACTCTGGCTCCTGTCCCATCTCCCTCCCTCCATCCTTTCTCCAGCAGCTCTGCCATGGAAGCACCCTGGCTGAAGTTGGGAACATCACAGGAGTTGGCACACACAGAATGACCCAGCACAGCTGACTACAGAAAGCTCACCTGGGAACCAAACACAGTGAGTCCCCAGCTTCCACCCTGCCCACACTAACCCATGCTGACACTCAAAGGAAGGCTTTCATTGCCTCACAGAAAGGTGGGAAGGTCTTTGAAAATGAAGACTGGAAGATGATGCCCAGGACAGCTGTAGTGCACTCCGTGACTG
Organism: Myocastor coypus; assembly: GCA_004027025.1. NCBI lineage: Eukaryota > Metazoa > Chordata > Mammalia > Rodentia > Myocastoridae > Myocastor > Myocastor coypus. The sequence goes on from PVJA010000289.1 coordinate 99,134, forward strand.
GAGAGCAGGCCGGAGGGTGTCAATGATGTAGACAGCATGGAGTGCCACCCCAGACAAAGCCGCCTCCCACTCCAAATGCACAATACACTATCTGAGGCGGCAGGACCTCGCTTCTGCACAGGCACTGGCTGTCTCACTCTGCCTTGACTTCTCTGAGCTACACATGCTTCTCGAGGTGTTGACACTGGGCTGCGTTGCCTATGTTCCCCATGTAATCATCTACTGGCATCTTCAAGAAGACACATTCCCTTCCTGCACATCTCACATTTCAAAAGAGAACTAGATGGGGGAACTTTCTGGAGAGGATTTTTTTCCATTTACCAAAAATGGCAAAGTAAGATTTGCACTTTTCACTATACAAACTTCACCTTAAAAAAAAAATCAACCTATATCTATTAACCTAAACTGATCTGATGATGAAAATATGTAATATAACCATTGTTAAATTTAAACAATAAAAATATTAAATCATGAAAAAAAATAATAAAAATAAATCAAGGGGCCCGGCAGGATGGCTCAGTGGTCTAAAGCGCCTGCTTGGAAAAGCTTGGGCGGCTTCAGGGACCGCGGTTTGGTCCCTGGCACCACATGCTGTGCCAGCCCTGCCCTCAGGGCAGGCTGAGCCGACCATAAAAATAAACAAAAGTTCTGAAACAAGAAAAAAAATAAAAATAAAATAAATCAAGTAGGAGGCAGTGAGTAGACGGAGGGAAAGGTGAAAAAAGGGCAGCTGATGACATCTGCTGAAGCTGGATAAAGATGTAAGAGGGGTCATGTACCTTTCCATTTGTTTTGCATACATTGACATTTTTCATTACAAAGTTAGCAAGCTGGACACAGTGGCACACACCTGTGACCCCAGCTGCTCAGACACCTGAAGCCAGAGCAAGTTGAGGCTTGCCTGGACAGCTTAGCAAGACCCTGACTTAGGATAAAAAAGTAAAAATAAGGGCTCAATGGTAAAACACCTGTGGCTCACAAAATAATAAGCAAAACTTCCAAGAGGCTAAGGCAGGACAAGGGACATGAGACATAAGCTAGGGACACAACAGCACACTCAGGGCAGTCCCCACAGCCCACAGATGACAGAGCATCGCTAGCCTCTCCCACAGGCTGAAAGCAACCATGCTTGTTCCGCCTCCAGACAACACATTGTAGTAGGCCACTTACGTGGGTATGTACAAAGAATCATTTAAAGCTAGGAATTGAAACATAGACTACAATGTTACTTTTTTGACATGTTACTCAGTTCTTGAAACATTTTTTCCATTTCCATCTTAAGAACTAAAATCTAAAGGGAAATTATGTATCTAAAAAGTATCTAATGTGACACTCAGTGAACTGATTACCAAATTGCTATTTTCCAGCCACTGCATAAAGCTCTAAGATTTGCATATATGTGTCCTGTTTCTAAGAAGGAGACTGGGATCCAGCTGCAGGAACAGAATATCAGTTATCAACAGGTGGCCAAAAAAGGGGACATTGCACCAGAAGGAGACAAAACAAAATATCTGTCCCCCTGACCTTCCTCTTACCTTCGACCCTGATCCAACCGTCCATGAGGGCCCCGAGCAGGAAATCTATTCAGGTGGCTCAGGTGAAGTGTGTGGGATGTTTGGAAGAGACTCAGAGCTACAGAGAAGAAATGGCCGTGACTCAAATCCCTGAAAACCAGCTTTCCCCTCCCACCCTTCCAGTGTATAGGAGAACCCACTTCTATGCTGAGAGTGGCAGCCTGAAAGGTATAAGTCACTCATCCAGAGTACTCCCTACAGCCTCCCCCTACATCCATCCATCCATACCACTGGTACTCACGTTTCTGAGGAAAGAGGGGGGGAATCCGGTGAGGCTGGAAGATTAACTGGGGCTGAGCTCCCAGGATCCCTTGCTTCTGGCCCAGAGCTGCCACATGCAGAAGAGGAGGTGCTGGGGACTTCAGTAGGGGCTGTGGGACAATTGCCAAGAAATTCCAAAGTTGACACATTTACTACTTTGGAAAGATGCAGTCCCACCCCTTGACAAAAATAAGGTTCTTGCCCAGCTATGAAGGCAGAGGGGCGTGCCTCCCTCTCCCCCGACTAGGGCACATGTTTGGTGAGATGAATACCTGGTTGGAGAGTGTTTGCACCTTGACGGCATTCCAGGGCACAGCCTGACCTGGGTTGTACGCAGCCTTCACCAGCACCTTCTCACCCAGCTGGGGTAGCCGGCCCTTCACCACACTTTGAGCACAGAAGCAGAAGACCCCATTAGGCAGAGGACCCTGGCCAAGCCACTCTGATTAGCCCTGGGGCCCTTCCCACTAAGATTCCTCATGCATTGTACGAAAACAGCAAAGTAATAGCTTGAAAGAGGGGCCCCACTGACATGGGACAGAACCAAAGCCAAGCAACACCTCCAACAGGGGACTTAGCTTCAAGTCTACCTGAGCTGAAAAAAGACCTCCTCATCCACAACCCCGAAGTAGTCATGCAAGCTGGTGACAATCCCAGTGAAGACGCGCTGTTTCTCCCCACCCTGCAAGAACAAAGGCGGGTTAAAAGCAATACGGAGCAACCTGAACAAAATCCCTCTCGGCCTCTACCCAGAGCCAGGCTCAGAACCCTGCATCAGGATTCACACAGCACCCATACCTGTGTGCCTAGCGCTCCAAGAGGCTGAGGCAGGAAGACTGCAATTTCAAACCCAGCCTGAGCAACTCAGTGATGCAGAGACCCGCCTCAAAACTTAAAAAGGGCTAGGGATGTAGCCCTGTATGAGCACCCTGTATTCAATCCCCCATAGTGGGGAAGAACACAAAGCTCTGGCTGTTGAGGGGAGGGCTAGTTCTTGGCTTGGAAGATTTTTCTACAATTTTCAATTCTTTATTCCCAAGAAACACCCTAAAGGTTTCTCTAGAGGTAGAACTTAAGACTGCCCAACCTGAGGAATGTCTAGTCACACACCACCACCCTCAACCCACCCTATGAGGGCAGGGGTCAGCAATGCGACCGCTAGAACATAAGAAATGAAAGGGCATCAGGAATGTGCACGAGCCGAGACAGGGTCGGGGCTGAAATTCCCCAGAATGAACACTCAACCTACCTGAAGGTGCCTGGCATTTTGTGACAGGTCTGTGGCCACAGGAGGAGTAAGCAAACCAGGGGGAGGACCCAGAAGAGATGTTGAAGCAGCGCCTATGGGGACGGAGAAGCGATCTCCAGAAACCACATCTACCTCCTAAGCTCTGCAGGCAGCCACGAGGACGCAGTAAGCCAGGGGCAAAGTACTCCCAGCCGGGTCCTCCTGGGCCTCCCTGGCAAGCACTGCGCTCATCTGCTGTCCTAAGAATCCACAGCAGCAAACCGCTCACCACCAGGGAAACCGCAAAAGCCACACTTCGGAACACTTAATTCCAGTGCGTACACATCCCAGTGAGGGCACATAGGAAGAGCGTAATCACCTGAGAAGTTGCGTCCCCCTGGAAGCGGGCTGATCCGCTGGCGCTTAAACTGGGACATTGGGAATGCTGTCCTCTTTCGGAATCTTGGGCAAACCTTTGGTCACAAGAGAAAGAAGTTAACACCTCAGATGGAAGCTCTTATCCCAGAAAAAGAATCTCAAGAGTCCTCACGGGAGGTGGCAATGTGGGCACTAAGAATGGCGAAACAGCGAGAGGTTACAGAGGCAGGAAATGAAGTCAGAAATGTCATTGTTCCAGTTTGCTCTCAGAGAAGCCTAGTGGCAGGTAACACTGACTTGCTGCTTTACAGGAAAGCAAGCTAGAGACCAGAGAGATCAGGAGACTCGCCCAGGCCGCAACACCGGGTAGTGACACACCGGGACTCACAATGAAGTATCCTAACAACTTAGGCTCCCTTCGCCCCACCCCATGCCACCCGCAGAGAGGTTAGAGAGTGGGGGCTGCAAAGAACTTCGGTGACATTCATTCATTCAAAAACATCTGCCAAAACGTTCCAGACGGGCCCAGAAAAACGGAGAAGGCCAGTGCAGGCCCTGTCCCCGGAAGCTCGGCCCGTTGTCGCCCAGACCGGCAGGTGGGAATAGGGTTCTCCGGGCGGCCCAACGCCGATCGGACCCAGGGCCGCCCTCCTGCTCCCATTCTCCGTCCTCCACTCCACCCCAGCGGCAGCCAGCGCGCCCTCCAAGGCCAGGCTGCAGTGAGGCCACCGTGGGAGGACGAAGGCGCGCGATTTCTCCTCCTCCCACCCGCCCCCGGGACCGAGGCCGTTGCCAGGGAGACGAGGCTCGCAGTCCGGAGGGGGCTCTGCCCGTTGAGTGTTCCAAGCATCTATGCCACCCGACCCCCCACAACTCCTCGGCCGGGAGGGAGGAGAACAGACAGCGAGGCTGCACAGGGCCACCCAACCCACCTGCGGGCCAGGGCCGCGACACTGGGGGGACAAAGACACCCGGAACCACCAGAGACGCTGCTGCCGCCGCCACCGGAAGCGTCTCTCCGGAAGTGAGACCACTGGTCGGAAGCTGCCACACTGCCGGATATGGTCCCTCCCTCGCCTCCACGGGTGTCTCCCTTCCCCCACGCCCGCCTGCCATCCCACTGCAACAGTGGAACGGAAGTGCGCCTTCTCGGATCGGATGCGCTGTCACCAGCCGCGCCTGACTGGTGTCCTTGCTTAAGTGTCCCATCACAAAAGTAGGCTTTGGAGCACTGGTTCCTGGTCCAAAGATAGCAGAAGCTGTACTCTGACACACGGGGAGGGCATACCACCCACACACACCCGCCTTACTGTGGCAGCCCTCAAGACTATAGCAGCAAGAGAACTAGCCTCACCTAACTGGACGCGGGGCATGCCTGATGAGCAGCCCTACCTAGGAAACATTCTTCTGTATGACTCAAGGCAGTGACCCTATTCCTATCCCTGTCCTTTCATTGACTACAACAGGTAACAACCTTAGGGAACAAGCACATCAAGAATCCATGCCCTAATTCTCAAATATGAAGCCTAAGAGGTTTCAGCTAAATGACTTGCTGCAAATCCTGCCAAGGAAGTGGGCCGATCCATCCAGTTCCATTAACAATCCCGCCCCAACTCTTGAACCTGATTTCCCCATCCCCCTCCAGTCCAACCTCTCTCCACACCCACACCCTCCTCATTTCCTTTGCACTTAACATCCACAGCACACTCGAAGACAGTTTCATCTCATTTTATCGTCATAACAAGCTTGTGAGGTAGGTAAGGCAGATAGCATTATCCCAAGTTGAAAGCTGTGGCTCAAATATTGAGGCTTTGTCAAGGTCTAACAGCTATGCAGTATTAGCTTCAGGTTTCAGCTCTGACAGGTAAAAGCTAGTGCAGAGTAGAGCTGCTGAGAGCCCCCACGGCCCCTGATCAGCCCCTATTCCTCCCCATTCTTTATACAGTCTTCAGTGGCACCAGAAGCAAGGCTTTAATACAGAAGCAGCCGAGACAGAACTCTTCTTTGTGCTGGAGTTGCCACTTCAGGTGTGAGGAAGAAAGCAGGAATCCAGATCAGGAACTTCCCTGTGTGGAATGAAGCCCAGCTCCATCCTTCCAGTCACCCAGCCCTTTGGATTCAAGATGCCAGCAGGAATAGCTGATGCAGCCATTAGCCACCCTAACAGTCCCATACAGTTGTATCATCATGCACGAACACACACGGGCAACATGCAGAGCCCAGACACCTTCTCTTGCCAAGGTATATTGAGGCCTGATAAATAAGATCATTCATGTTGTCTGGGCCTAGGGATTTCTAGTGGGGGAAGCAGAGCTCTGAAGCTGCCATGCCCTGGAACCTCTCCAGGAATTAGGGCTCCTCTGCCATCGTGCTCAGACGAGACACCCAGTCCTCGCCTTGGAGAAGGGCACACATCAGTAGCCTTTCCTGGCAGTGCTGAGAAGCCACGACAGGGGAAAGGACAAGGAAGACTCTTCAGCAAATCTCCTCCAGCGCCACCAGCTACACCAAGGCCTCAACATACAGAAAGGTTTTTTGCTCGTTGCTTCTTAACTACTAATGATGGCATCAAAGTCTTCCGTCGGGGGCAGCCCTGAGGAGTTCCAGGGAAATTCCTGGACTCAGTCCTGTTAAAAAGAAAAGCAGTCTTCCAGCCCCCAAGAAAGAATGGCTCCAAAGTTCACAGAGTGCTGCTTAGCTGTCCTAGGAAGCCTGGGGATATTAAATGGTGCTTGGCCCTCTAGAGAATTAGTACCAGCACCGAATACGATGGACCTTACCAAAAGTGAAACTCTGCCTGGGCTTTGACCTTGCTCTCCCCACAAACCCAGGGAGCTGGCCTAATTTAATTTAATTTCAGCCTGAGGGGAGGAGGTATTACAGTGAGATTTTCCATAATCTGGTCCTGGCTGAAACTAAGTCACTCAGTAGCTTTGAGAAAGCCACAGCCTGCAATCCCACCCTGGCCCCAGCCTGCTATATCTGTCAATGGGGCATTTCAACAACTTTCTCTCCTTCTAGCAACCCCTCCAACTCATCTTTCAAGTTTCAAAGGGACAAAAATGACACTGGCAGGACAATCTCAGCATTCTACTTTACCAGTCTCCTCTCCTCCCTCTTCTGGGTTGGGCACAGGGCTCACCTGGGGCCACAACTATCAGGAAGGACAGCGGGCTCAGGGTGTCCAGGGCTCCTCCAGTGGATCCGGTTGAGCAGAACCTTAACCTTGTCCCAGTGGGAGGGATCCTGCTGAGCAGATGGTAAGGGGTCATCAGAACCCCTCCATACATATATGTCCCCCACCCAAACTCCCTGATAACAGGGGTCATCTCCCCAACATTTTCAGCTTCAGGGTACCCACCACCCCACCATCCCCCAACCTATCACATGCCCCCAAATATGCCCATCACTACTTTGTGTCCCTGAGAGGGCAGAAAGCTGTTGGTTGGTTCCGCTGGGGCCCCTGGCAGTGGGGAAGGGTCAGCACTGAGCATCCCAAGCTTCGAGCATGACGCTGCCTCTGTCCCTTCAGAAAGAAAATCAGGTTACCTGGGACCAGGAACAAACAGTGACCCCCTCATGCCCATGCTTGAGGCCTCTGCTGGAGGGACCCTGAGAAGGCATCTGAGGCAGGTGAGACCCAGAGGAAGACAGAGCTGCCCCTCAGCTGGGCATGGTGGTGCACCCCATAATCATAGCACTCTGGAGGCTGAAGCAGCACTGCTACACGTCAAGGTCAGCCTGAGCTACACAGTGAGACCCCATCTAAAAAAGAAAATTGCCCCTCACTTGTCTCCTTCGTTGGTCTTAGCAGCTCCTCTGACTCCTGCACCACACTGCCTGAGGCAGGTGAAAGGGAAAGTGAGGGCGTCGGGGCTGGCCTGTCCTCTCCTGGCTCCTAGAACAAGAGATATGGGGCAGTCAGGGCCTGATGGGACAGCTGTGATCGCTCCGGAAGCAGTGCCGGTTCTGGGGTCCTGCCCTCTGTCTCTTCCCCCTGCTGGCCTGACTGCCCTACCTAGGGGCTTACTCACCTCTGGGGGCCGCTGGGTCTGCAGCTGCAAGTAGAGCTGCTGCAGTCTCGCCATCTGCTCCAACACCAGGCACAGGTGCTCCAGGTAGCGAAGTCCTTGCCCAGGGAGGCAGGCCCAGGCTCTGGGCACCACTGCCACCTGGGGAACACAGCAAGTAGTGGAGACCCTGGGCAACCCGGCTGTACCCCACCAGCAGTTGGAGTGGGTCAGGCAAGGCACCCAAACCTGCCCAGCTCCCCCATGAAGGCGGCCATAGTTGGGATTGGCATAAGGCAAAAGTAGAGACCCAACCATCAATTAGGGGCAAAGAAAGCCTCACTCTGAGAGAGCTCCAGGGAGAATGAGAGCAGGTGGGGATCCCCAGCAGCCCCAGGTATCCCCCACCGCCCCCACCTCATACTTTCCCCTGCCCCAGGTCTGCACTCACCACCTCTGCCTCCACTTCTGGCTCAGCTTTGGCCTCAGTGGGCTCCTGTCCGGCTCCCAGCATGGGCATAACACAGCCAGGCCTGCTCCTTGGTGCTGGTGGCCAGGCACAGTGCTGTGCAGACAGGTGGGGAGGCACCTGGGACCGCTTCAGAACCTGCTCCAACTTGCAGCTGGCCAGCAGCCGGCCCAGCTGGCCAGGGGGCTCCGGGGCAGCAAGGGCTAAGGGCTCAGGGTTCCCTGAGGGCTTCATGTTCAGGAAGCCCTGAGAAAGTCCTGGGGCAATTGCTGGGGGGCTGTCCTCCACCACCATCTCCACTCCAGAGTCTCGAGAGGCCAGCTTGGGAAATGGCACCTGCCTCTCAGGCCACCTTGGTTTGCTCTCTCCTGGGAGGGCCCACGTACACCCACAAGCCAGGTCTGGGATCCGTCTATAGGTACTGGTGACCCCAGGAACAATGCAGCTGTGTGCCAGGGTCTTGCCAGCCCCGTCTGCAAGGAAAGCTGGAATCAGGCAGGGCAATCTGTCCTCAGTGTTCCTGGTGTTCCTGGCATCTGGCAGCATTCGCCTGAGGAGGTGTGCCCTCAGGCAGCCAAAGTCCCATGTCCACAGTAGGGCTCCAGCCCTACCTCAGAGATGCCTGAGTGGCAGACATCCATGTGGTAAGCAAAGTCCTTGGCCACACTCCTTAGATACCATACAACCTGGACAGTCAAGCATGTGCACACACACAGACACACACATACACAGACAAACACACACACACACACACACACACACATACACACACACACCATCTTCCAATTGGAGAACCCTTTCCCAACGAGAAAATTGGGCTTTGGAAGGGTAGAAGGGACACAGCATGAAGCCTGGGATCTAGCTGTTGTGGGGGAGGGCCCTGACGAACCAGATGAGGACTCTCCTGGAGCTCATAGAAAAGCAATGAAAATAG
>PVJA010000289.1:108087-170848 GCA_004027025.1 Myocastor coypus
AGAAGAGAAGAGAAGAGAAGAGAAGAGAAGAGAAGAGAAGAGAAGAGAAGAGAAGAGAAGAGAAGAGGCAGCTATAACCATTTGAGTCTTTTGTTTTTTGATGTGAAGGTTTTGTGAAGAATCTAAAAGAAACAACTTCAGCGAAAGAAAGTAAGCATCCTTGTCTAGTCGCCTTCTGTAGTCCCGTAGTGCCATTGAAAAGCAGAGGTGGAGGCCGCCCCAGGGGAGCCGGACGCGCTCCCCTTCCACAAGACTTAGGGCCCGCAGGGGTCACCGCTTGAGGGGCTCGGGAATGGGAGCCTGGTGAGGGGATGACGGAGCCGCGCGTCGTAGGAGGAGCGGGGACCCCCAGATGGGGCGGCAAGGAGGGAAGGGGACCTGGCGGGAGTGGGGCGACTCACCCCGGCCGCCGAGAGGCTCCACGGCGAAGACGCGGCGCCGGCCCAGCATGGCCGCTCCCCGCCCGCGCGCGCCCGGTCCCGCGCGTCCTCGCTGTGTCCCCGCCCCGCTGAGCGCGCTGGTCCCCGCGGCGATCGGACCGGACCGCAGGTGAGCCAGCAGGCTCCGGAGAGGGCACCACTGGGGCACGGGGCGGGGCGACCCCCGCCCTATCAGGCGCCAGCAGAGCCGTCCTGGGGGCGGCGCGCCCTGCCCCGAGAGCTGTCACCCCCGGACCCCACCGCTGGTGGCTCTGCGGTGTCCCAAAGCAGGGATTTAACCGGGTGCGAGCGGAGCCTGGCCCCACGCCCAGGAGCAATAGGGCACCGTACCAGCAGAGGGCGCCCCCAGCTGTCCGGGCGCCGAGAAGGGGGTCGTGGTCTCGGAATGCTTTACCACAGCTGCGGGGCGCTCTTGGTCGGAACCCTACTCCGCTCACCCTTCCTTCTAGTCGGGATGCCCGGAAGGGCGAGGGCTTGGGAACTGGGAAAAGGGGAGCTGCTCCGGTGTCCCCACCCCACGCCTCTCAGCCGGTGGGATTCCATCCCCAGCCCCCCACTGTAAGGGCAGCCGGTGAGAACAACAGCCTGGTGACCGGATGGGAGCTAGCCGACTCTGAGGAAGCCTCCCCTCTGGAGGGAGGGACGGAAAAACTCGTAGGACCCAAGTCCCGGGGGCAGACAAGGGAGCAGGCGGACGTGCAGAGGCGCACCGGGGACCCTGGGGGAAGGCGGGGGCCACGGCCGCGGGAAGAAACGGCGGCCTTCGAGCCCACCGAGGATCCGTTTTCACTTTTTTAAAGATCGGGAAACTGAGACCCACAACCAAGCCCTCAGATACCATTAACAGCCAAGTAACCCAACTTAACATCGCCTGCCCTGTCTCAGTGCCCTAATGTGCAGAGCCCAGGAAGTTATGGGCACCAGACTCCTGGGCCAGCGGGTGGCGTCCGCCTGCCCGGGTGAGCGCGTGGGAGGTAAAGGGAGGGAGCCTTTGCCAGACCGCGCCAGAATCTGGAGAATGTGGGGCCCGGATTCCAAGCAGTCTCCGCGGTGACTCGCGGGCAGGAATGCCTCTGGAAAACGAAGTCAGTCGGCTGGAATGCAGTGTCTCAGCACAAAGCGTTGTGTGTGGCTCAGAGACAACCCCTCCCCTACACCCCACTCGTGCCAAGGTGCTGCGGCCCCACCCCGTGCCCATACTGGGCGCTGGGAGCAGCCACGCCCTCCTGGAACCAGGTTTGGGGCGCTCCCCTCCTGTGCCAGCACAGCCACTCCAAGCTGAGCGGCCAGTAGAGTTCCGGACCTTCTGTGGGCCGGGCAGAGTCGAGAGCCCAACGGGCAGAGCCTACGGCCCCTCCACCTCCATCGAGGAAGCCCCGCTTCAGGAAGTTCGCTTCCTGCAAGCTCAGCGCAAAGCTGGCCCTGGGAGAGGAAAGGCAAAACCAAGAGGTTGAGCAGCAGCTGCCAGGCTGGGGCAGCCAGGAGGGGCCCGCTGACCTCTGACCCTGGCCAGCACTGGTGGGGCTGTGCCTGAAAGGCTGGCTTTGGCAACAAAGGACAGCCCCCCCCCACGCCACCCCTGTCCCCACTCCCAGCAAGCCTGCAGGGAGGTTCTGGTTCGGTTCCTGGCCCCTGGCCTGACTAGCTAGAGTCCTTGGACTCGAATCCTAACGTCCCCGTCCTGTTCCTTCATCTGTGACAGGAGAGTGCTGGCAGCCCCTGTCCTGGAGCTGTGAGGAGGCCGTGAGGGCAGTGAAATGTCCCCAGCACATCTGAAGTGTTCCCGACCTCAGCCAATATTCCCTGTGCTATTCTGAGAACTTTTTTCCCAGCTGTGTCCAAAAGGGGTCCTATAGATGCTCTCCTGGGCCACTTCGCAACAAGTCAGTCATTTCTGAACTCCTCCCGGATGCAGGAAGGAGGCACCGCGGGCTCAGAGGGAGGGGCGTCACGGCTCCCTGGAGCGGAGCGTGTCGGGGACAGGGGTGCCTGCTGACAGTCTGGCTCGGCAAATGAAGCCCTCTCCCGAGGAGTTCGCTGCCAGCTCTGAGCTGGCTGTGTGGCCCCGGAGAACCTGCCCATGTAAACCCTTGAAGCCCACTGGTGGGTTTTCGCTCTGACCTGTTCCGCCTTCGATGGCCATACCCACTTCCTAGGTGTTTGCCCCGCCCACTGCCCTCCTCCACTCTTGTGCCAGCCTGTGACTGACTTGTTCTGAAGGGGTCCTAGCTTATCAATAGTCCAACCCATCCTTCCCAACAGTCACTTCCCTGGTTGACGTTTTCAAAGTGTCCCCAGGGCCTGAGGTAAAGACCAAACAGCTGGTATCTGGGGCTCCCTCAGAGCGTCAGCTCAGGATCCCCGCAGCTGCTGCTATAAACTTCACATTTTTTATTTAGTTCAAGATTTTTTCCTTTTTTTTAAGAGAATAAAAAGTAGGTTTTTTTGTTTGTTTTTGTTTTTTTGGTTTTTTTTTGTTTGTTTGTTTTTGAGACAGGGTCTCGCTATGCAGTTCAGGCTGGCCTTGAGCTCACTTTCGTAGCCCAGGCTGGTCTCGAACTCGCACCAGTCCTCCTGCCTCAGCCTCCTGAGTGCTGGGATTACAGGTGTGAGCCACCACGCCCGGCATAAAGAGTAGTTTTAAAAATACACTAGAAAGCCGGGCGTGGTGGCGCAAGCCTGTAATCCCAGCACTCGGGAGGCTGAGGCAGGAGGATGGGTGCGAGTTCGAGACCAGCCTGGGCTACAAAAGTGAGCTCAAGGCCAGCCTGAGCTGCATAGCGAGACCGTGTCTCAAAAGACAAAAAAAAAAAAACACTAGAGGGGCTGGGAAGATAGCTCAGTAGAATAAGCACTTGTACAAGGGCTTGAGTTCAATCTCCGGCTCCACAATAAATAGATAGATAGATAGATAGATAGATAGATAGATAGATCAGAAATGGCGCTCGGCCTTTCTCCCTCTTTTGCGCAGATGGCCGCTGCTTGTGAGTCCCAAGACAGCCCTCAGAGCCCGCTGCTGGGCTGCACTGCGTCTTTCGTGCCAGCTCCGTTGCTGCCCCGCCCATCATCTTCAGGCTGTACTTCGCCTTCCCGCATCCCCACCATTGCCAACGCAATTTCCTCTCCTGAGCTCGCTCGCTGCCATGGATGGCACTAGACACAAGGTGGCGCCAAAGAGACCACCCATTTCCCACCTGGGCCAAGCAAGCCCCAGAGACTCCTGTGCCAGCCAGACTGCCCTGATTTTTTCTATAAAAATAACAGCTGGTGGTTGGGCAGCCATCCAGGTAAAAGGTGAAATGATTATATCGAACTGTAAATTATATCCACAGGTGCCATAGAAGGTAGCACACTAAGTCTGCAGCAAGATCCCTGCACCAAAGAGCCAGCTCTGATGACTGTGAAAGTAAAGCTGAGGATGCCACCATCCTGGACCATCAGGGGTCCAGGGCAGATCTAGAACACCCAGAAGGTTCTTAAGAACCTTTGAAAGCCCGTTGTGGTGGCATACTGCTATAATCCCAGCACTTGGGACTACAGTATTTGCGAGGCTGAAGCAGGAGGAGACTGCATTGAATTGCAGGACAGCCTGGGCTACATAGTGAGTTCAGGGCCAAAGGAAGTGAACTGAGAGGGAACACAGGAGACACATTCTCGCCAGGGAATGAGAGAACGGGAAAGACACGCATCTGCCTGTGTGACGCATATACATATATTCATAGTGTGCCCAATGTCTTGCACAGTGAATACTGTTGGCCTCTGGCCCACCCCTCTCTTTCTAGATGCTTCCATCTCTGTCCCACCCTGTACACAAAGTATCAAATGTGGCAACCACTTCAGCCTGTGGCAAGGCACCACCTACAGGGAAAGGCTGGGAGAGGGGAACTACCCCTGGCCCCCAAGCCCCCAGAAGGGTCCCAGTCCTTGGCCTCATCCAGCAAGGACTAAGGGGTCTTGTGTCCCAAAACTTAGTTCACATAAGATCCACCCCACTGCCTCCTTCTCTCTGCCCACTGGCTCTCCACTGAGCAGTGCCCAGGGTGTCCCAGGCTCAGGGCCGAGAGCTGAGGGCAGAGGGTGCTGAGTAGCGCTGGCGGGCGTGCTTCTCACAGTACAACTCGTCGCCCACCCAGAAGTGGCCACGCATCTTCAGGTTCAGTCCGCAGTCTGCACAGGTGTAGCAGCCCGGGTGGCGGTACCGGCCTTCCTGGATACGCACAGCCTGGTTCCTGTGGGCAAGGGAGGATGGATGAATGGGCGGGGATGGGACAGAAAGCCACTGCTCCAGGGAGCCTGGTCTCCAGGCAGAGTCTGGGCCTAGGGCACACAGACCCGCTCAGGGACCTGACTCTGGGGCCTGCCTCAGGAATCTCACTTCAACAGTCTCCCACACACACATACAAAACCAAATACACTTGTGCATCACACACACACAGAACACACTCATATGCACACCCCACTGGGATATCTGACCAACAATGAAAATGTCACTCTTCCCCCATGCAAAGATGGATAAAAATCCAGCATCCTGGACTCTCAGGGGAGCTGTGATTCTCAGCATGGCCCCAGGAGCAAGACCCCCAGCACACACATCCAGGAGGCAGCCAGATGTGCACACTCCAGACCCGAGGATTCCTGGGCCAGAGACCCACTTGCGGTGACTTCCTGTCTCTGTGCGCAATGAGCCTGGGTCTGTCTCCCTTCTTGAGCCGCAGCCAATCCAGGTGACGGGTTTGTCTGCACTGTCACCTGACTCTCAACAAAATCTTGGAACATTTACCTGAGGGGGCTGGCAATCTTGTAGAGACCACACTCTACTTTGATACCACCCACTGAGAACAAACCCACCCTGCAGACCCAGCCTACTTACTCCGTGGGCCAAGGGAGGGAAAAAGAAATACTGTCCAGGAGGGGCCTCGTTTAGGGGCAGATTTGGGAGGCCCAGAGGTTGCAGGGGGGAAACCACAAGCAGCAGCATTTCTCATCCCCCACCAGAGGAGCGGAAGTGGGGAGGAGGGGAGGAGGAGGTGGCCAGAAGTGCCAGCAGCAGTCTTTGGAAGGCTGCAAACAGCCTAACCCCAGCCACCCTGTATTGCCTCCAGGGTCCCCACTACCCCGCCCAGCTCTGTCAGAGGGAACCCTGCCCCTGTCCTGTCCCTGTACCCCACACTCACGTGATGCTGGTGCTGCATTTCTCGCAGTTGTGGAGCTTGGGCGGAGTGGCAAGGGCCTTGGAGGTGGGCAGGGAGGACTGAGGGCTCAGTGAGCTGGGCACGATGGCAGGCATGCCACCTGTGGGGGGAGGGCAGACACATCTGAGCTCAGCCGCCAGAAGCAGCCCTGTGTGTGTGCTCACTGATGCCAGACGTCAATCACCCTGGGCCACTCCCAGATTGGCTGCAGAAGGTCAGTGTAGACACAGACCTCTGCAGTACCAGCAGGTGTGGGTGGCCGTGCAGAGGATGGCTGAGGGTGGCCAGCCAGGCCCTTGGATGAGGCTGCTGGAAAGCCAAAAGCAGGAGCAGGCCCACCCTGCCCCCCTAGGGCACTGGAGCATCTGTGCCAAATGCATGCTTGTGGCCCAGCCATGATGCCCCCAACAGAAATCAATCCAGCATGGTCCCAGCACCAGGAGCCTCTGTCCAGTCTTCAAGGGGCTTTTATATGCGTGGCTGCACATGGGCCGTGAACCACTGCGCTGGCTGTTCTCCCCTCCGTTCTCTCTCCTCTCTGCCCTTTCTGCTAGTCTTGGTCGCTCAAAGAATATCCTGCTTCCCACCACAGGGGCTGGCTGGGCCTGTCTGAGCCCACGGAGTTCCTTAGGGGCGGGCTGGAGCGGCGGCCCCTTTTCATCCGCTGCCGCACACTTCTGCTCCATCGACAGGCACATCCGTGCTTGTAAAATGAATGACTGTGATCAGACATGGCCTGCATTACCAACTGCGGCATCTTACCGAGTGGGAATGTCTACTCTACATTCCCAGGGCAGGGGTCTCCTCGGCCTGGCCCCTGAAGCCCTGGCCAAGCTGTTCTCTTGTGCCTACACCCAGAAGCCCGCTGGCTGCCACGTTCCCCAGTGCTCGGCCCATCTTAAGGCCATTTGCTAAAATGTAACTCTTGTTTCAGGGCCCAGTTAGAAGCCCTCCCTCCCAAGTCCCGTCGCACCCCGGGTCCTGTCTTGGTGCCAGCCAGCGCTGCCAGTCGTCACCTTCTGTGTGTACACCTCGTCGAAGACTGGAAGCTGCTCTGGGTCAGGCACCGTGGTCACCAGGCACGTAGGAAGCACCCCTCCCCCAGCCTCCCTCCCGCGGAGCCTGGGGCCTCACCTCTCTCCTCGGCCTCCAGGGCTTCCTGCAGGAGCCGAAAAGAGCTAGACTGGCGCGGGGCGGCCCGACCCTCGCGGTTTTCCTGCAGCATCTTGAACACTTCTGAGTCCTCCTCCAGCTGGAGGCTCCCAGCTTCGGAATTCAGGCTGTTGCAGGGAGAGGCGGCTAGGAATGAGGGTCCGGAGCAAGCGCCCCACCCAGGGAGAAGAGGACCACCGGGGACTCTGGGCCTGGGCTTGGAGGGTGGGGACCCATCCCCTCGGGAAAGCCCATAGTCCCCCCCGCCCGGCCCTGCCCTGGCCCTTCTGGAGTCTCCCCTCCCTCCAAGCACCCGAATCCACAGGCTCCACCGGTACCTGATCCTAGGACTGGGACACCTAGGGGACAGCACCCTCACAGCTGAATCGCCCCCACGGCTCTGGCTGGCCTGTGAGTGGAAGGCGGTGGGGCGGAGTCAGCGGCGGCCCCGGGGTTTAGCCCAGACACAGCTTCCCGGCTCCCACCAGGGGGCGCCCGGCCCTCGCTGCCCCAGACCCGCCACGGGGCACTCAGAGCCAGGCACCCAGGACGCGGGGCGCAGAAGACAGCAGAGGCCACTCCCAGCGACGGAGGGCTGCCAGAGGACTGGGCTAGGAGCAGCTGGAGGGCAGCCCTCTGACAGGTCCTCCAAGAGGTCCACCCTGGGCCAGCTCCGACGTATGGAAAAGCCAGGAAGGAGCCTGCAGTTAGTTGTTCTGCCATGAGGCCAAGGGAGAAGGAAGCGCGGAGCTGTGCACCAACCCCGCTCCTCTTCTAGAGCGGGCCCCTGGGATGCCCTCTCCCTAGCCCTGGGAGGCTCTGGGTAACCCTCCATCCTGAGGCCACACCCTGGCCCCAGGGCGCTGTCCTGTAGGGCCGTGGCATTTGCTCTCCAGTTGGAAATCTCACCTTGCGCAACTGTGAACCTGGTGCTGAAACTAGTTTCCTTGCGAGTGCGCTCCTTACCCTCACTCCACTAAGTGAGGAGCCCTAACATGGTGGCTGCACTCCTGCTATCCTACCTAGCTCTCTGGGAGGTTGAGGCAAGAGGATCACAGGTCCCAGCCCCACCTGAGCAATTTAGCAATTTAAGTGAAACCCTGTCCTTGTCTGTCTGTCTGTCTGTCTCTCTTTCTTTTTGGTACCAGACATCGAACTCAGTGCTTCATGTTTGCTAGGGAGGTGCTGCAATTAAGCTACATCTCTGGCCCTAGATCCTGTGTTCTTGATTCACACACACACACACACACACACACACACCAGGGATCCAACTCAGGACCTTGCACTTGCCATGTAGGCACTTAAGCTGCTGAGCTATAGCCCCAGCCCCTCTAGACCCTGTCTTAAAATAAATAAATCAATAAGTAAAAATCGTGGCCAGCAAAATTCCTGATGAAGCCTTCTCAGGCCACCCAGCCCACGTTTCTCTCTCCCCTTCCAGCAGGCCTCCCAGGGATCAGAGCCGGGGAGACAGTTTCGTGGCACAAGTGCCTGCCTGGCAAATGCAAGGTCGTGAGTTCGAACCCTGGTCCTGAAAATATATATATAAACCAAACCAGTAGTTCGCACTAGCTCTGGACTCACTGTGACGTACTACCTAGCCCGTCCCCCTCTGCTCCTGCGGTAAAAGGCCCTATGTAAGGGGGCTGAGGGGCAGGAGGGCACAGTGGCTTGTCCCAGCAAGAGGGAGAAGTGCTTCCTCTAGGAGACATGGGCTCCATGAGGCATGCGCCTGCCCTGCAGGGGCGAGTCATGGCTCCCAGAGGGCACCCTGGGCTGGTGATATCTTGCAGTCCCTGTTCCCTAAGACTTCGGCCAGCCAGAAGCCCACAGCAGAGTCAGGCGCCTCTCCCACTCCAGCCACAGCTCTTCCCTGGGAGGCAGGGGTGCGCAAAACGCTCCCCTGGAGAAGGGCTGCTTCTACCTCCCTCCCTCCAGCCCAGGCAGCTGGGGCCCAGACCTGACCCTTCATCTCCAAGTGCGGGAAGTGCTCCAGCTCTGCCCTCCAAGAGCCATCTGCAGGGAAGGCCTCTAGGGAACTTGGGGTGTCATGGTGAGGGAGATGGCAAGTAGCGGAGCAAGAGGGGGGTTGGGAGTTGTGGGGACACCAGGAAGAATTCTGCAGTTCAGTCAGCTTTGGAAATTATTCTGGGCTGGGGATATAGCTCAGCAGCATAAGCACCTGCCTGGCAAGCACCAGGTCCTGAGTTCAATCCTAGGTACCCCCCAAAAGGAAATTATTCTGATCAAATATCAAATGTGCTTCTTTCTCACAGCCTTAAAGCCTCTGAGACATTAAAGTGCAGTGATCTACAAGAGGGTCAGGACCCTGTGTCTCCTGCACCCATCCCGCACCCTGTCAGGCTAGGAATTCCTGTTTGTCCATGAATGCATCCCCAGAGCCCAGTGGGTGCCAGACGAGAAGCAGCTGTTCCATAAATATTTGCCAGCGGAATGAGAGGAGTCCTTAGGGTCAGAGGAGGGAACTTCACGCCTTGTCTGGTCTGGGGCTAGGAGAGAGGAAGGAGGGCCTGGCCCATGCCCTTAGCAGAAGTGGGACAGGCCAGTGTCCCCAGGCCCCAGCCCAAGCACCCCTTTCATGGTTGGACTTGTGCAAATGCGAGTTGCTGCCTGACACCCTACACCCCCTTCAGCAAGTCTAGGTTGGGCCTGAGAATCGACATTTCTAACAGGTTCCCAGATTTTGATGACAGTTTATGTGTGGTAGTATGTGCTTATAATCCTAGCACCTACAAGGCTGAGGCAGGAGGATTGCTGTAAATTTGAGGCCAGCCTGGGCCCCATAGTGAATTTAAGGTCAGCCTCAACTACATAGGAAGTCCCTGTCTTAAAAAAAAAAAAAAAAAAAAAAAAAGAGCCACTCTGTACCACCTATGTACCTACAGCCCCCCTTTGCCAGGGTCAGGGGCGCTTCCTATAGTGTCCCCTAGGGGGCTAGAGAAAGGCAGGTAGGATGGCATAGGACATAGCAGACTTCTAGCCCCAGACCAAGTGCACTCCCAGCCTGCCTGGGTCCACAACTTGGGTCCACCCTGGCGCAAGCCTTGCAGGCCTCACTGTCTTCCTCCATCATCACCCCACCCCTTCTGCCCTTTGTGGCCAGCAAAATTCCTGATGAAGCCTTCTCAGGCCACCCAGCCCACGTTTCTCTCCCCCCTTCCAGCAGGCCTCCCGCTTTTGTAATTAGTACCACACTGCCGGGGCTGAGTGGTTCCAAAGCCATTTCACATGTTCGACTTATCTAACAACTGTGTCCTACACAATTAAAGAGAAGCATCTCACAAAGTACATCACAGCGCCCACAATGCCAGCTCGCTGGTTCTCAGGGGCCCCCTCTGCACAGTCACCCCAGGCGCTACCCCAACTCTCTCTGGAGCCCCAGTCCCTCATCCCCTCCCCCACCCATCCCCAAAAGCTCTGCTCCCTGGAATGCAGCACCAACCCGAGGTGAGTCCAGCAGCTGGGCCTCATCCCCTTCACCCCTAAGGCCAGACACGCCCCTGGCAGCTGCAGTCAAGGCTGCTGGCTGCCTCTCTCTCCCCTCTGCCCTCAGGGAGGAGAAATGCCACTTGGGTTAGGCCATCACCAGTGGGCCTACAGACCTGGGTGGACGAGGGCCCAGCAGAGCAGAGAGGGACAGACAGATAAGAGCAAGCCACTCTGGACTGTTCAAAGTCCTCAGGGGCTCCCAGGCTGAGTCAGGAGCACAGAGGGCGCAGGATGGGAGTCGGGGGCTCCAAAGGGGAGGAATGTGTATGAGGGATGCCGCCAGGGCCTGGAGGGAACCGTCCCAACAACAGCAGCAAAACTATGTCCGTCCCAGCCCAAGAGAAACACACTGGGAAGGGTGGAAGCCAGCAGGAGGGAGGCAGACTGGAAGGAGCCCACACACCCTGTTGCCCTGTCGCCCTGTCGCTAGGAGATGGCCCTACAGGTGGCACCAGCTGCCTGCTG
The DNA here is from genome assembly GCA_004027025.1 of Myocastor coypus. Lineage (NCBI taxonomy): Eukaryota > Metazoa > Chordata > Mammalia > Rodentia > Myocastoridae > Myocastor > Myocastor coypus. Next base: position 118,847 of record PVJA010000289.1, read on the forward strand.
CCCCAGGAGCACCACTGGAGCCTGCGAATCAGGGCACCCCTCTTCTTCCCCAGGGATCCTCACCTGGTGGCCTGTGGGGCGGCTCCCAGGGGACAGGCAGGCCAAGCGCTCCACAGCAGTGCCAGGGAGGGTGGCTGAGTAGGTCAGGCTCTGGAAGCTGAAATGGGCAGGTGACAGTGTGGCCTGCAGGACAGGGCCCCTGGCTCCTCTCACCACAGCTGGGACTCAGTCTGGGGCCACTGCTGCTCACCTGTGGCCAATAGGTACCTCTCTGGTTGGGCCCAGGGGGCTGCTGGGAGGTGGTGTGAAGGGGCTGCCTGCCCGGGGGCTGAGGGAGGCTGGGCTGGAATAGGAGGACCACAGGGAGGACTGGCTGTCGGGGCGTGTTCTCAGGGAGCCCTGTGGGGAGAGAAAGAGAGCCTGCAGAAAGAGCTCTGCTGGTGCCCCTCTACCCACCCCAGCCAGAGTCCTCAGGGCCCCCAGCTGGTAGCACCAGCTTACCTGGAAACGAGTGGCCAACACTTCCAAGGAGCCATCACCATTGGTCTGCCCGGGAGAGGCAGCCTGAGACCTGAGGAGGCAACAAAGGGGAAGGGTGTCACACAGGTCCCAGCACCCCAGACCCTCCACAATGAGGGGCTGTCCTCGCACCTGGTCCTCAGGACTCACAAAACACCCAGGCCACTGATGTTGCACTGTCAACCTGATCTTTTTTGTGTGGGGTGTGAGGACTTTTAAGACAGGGTCTTGCTATATAGTTCAGGCTGGCCTTGAACTCACAGTGATCCTTCTGCCTCATCCTGCCAAGGGCCGGGATTACAAGCATGTACCATCAGCCCAGCTCACACTGTTGACTTTTAACTTTGCCAAATTCAAAACAAACAACTATTACCATCAACCATTCTTTTAACACTTTGTGTGTGTGTGTGTGTGTGTGTGTGTGTGGTACTGGGAATCAAACTCAGGACCTTGCACTTGTCAGGCAGGAGCTTATGCCACTGAGCTTTTTCCCCAGCCCTATCAACACATTTTTTTTTAAAAAAAGAACAAGCTGAGCAAAGTGGCGCACACCTGTGTTTTTTGGTCTTTTGTTTTGTTTTTGAGCCAGGGTCTCACCCTGCACTTCAGCTGGCTGCCCTTGAACTCACTGTGTAGCCCAGGCTGGCCTTGAACTTGTGGCAGTGACCCTCTTGCCTCAGCACCCTGAGTACTGGGATTACACCTGTAATTGTATACTCTGGGAGGCTGAGGTGGGGGATGATAACTTTGAGACCCGTTTGCATCATTTAATGACTTGTTGAGACTCTGCCTCAAAATAAGAAAATAAAAAATGGTTGGGGATATAGCTCACTGTGAAGGCCTTAGGTTCAATACCTGGAGGAATAAAGAGTAAGAAGGAGAGGAGGGAGGGGGAGGGAGAGGGAGAGGGAGAGGAAGAAGGAAGGAAGGAAGGAAGGAAGGAAAGAAGGAAAGAAGGAAAGAAGGAAGGAAGGAAGGAAGGAAGGAAGGAAGGAAGGAAAGGAAAGAAAGAAAGAAAGAGTAGGAAAAATCAGGACCAAAATGAGCATGATTTCATAAGTATAATTTCAACAAAAAGTCCCATAATTCAATTTGATTACAAATTCCTACATTATCCCCTTCCTTTTTCTTCTTTTCTCTCTCTCTCTTTTTTTTTTCCATTTCACCTAGACTTCACCGTTGGAGAAGTTGGTTAATCTTCTGTGAATAATCCTATCGATTTTAACTTGTGGGGAAACCCAGTCCAGAGAGAGTGAGATTCCCAAAGCCCCCAGCTGTCAGCACCCGGGCCCAACACCCACTTCCTCTCATCCACAGGTTTATCATCTGTGAGCTGCCCCTGACCCCCTGATGCCCTTGCAAATGTCTCTCCCCCAGTCTCCTCCCCGGTAGACAGGTGGAACCAGCACCTATCCCAACCACAATGCCACTGCCCACACACACTGGTCTTAGCAGTCTGGCCCCCTCTCGAGAGACTGGGCAGCAGGAGCCTTTGCTGTCCTGAGAAGGGACAGGTCAGAGCCATGGGAGCTCGGCTTGAGCTCCAGCCCAGCACCTACCTTCCTGTCTCTGAGCTTCTAAATACCACAGAAGTCTGGGGGAGGGGTGCCAAGGGGGTGCAAGCCGAGACTTGGCAAGGAAAGAGCCTTGGCGTGACTGGTGGAGCTGGGGTGAGGTTGGAGGCCCAGGGGTAGGTAGGGTCCCTCCAGGAGGGACCTGGGAGGTGATAGAGATGTCCAAAACTGCCTCTCCTTCCCTGGCCAGACTGTGCCCCCTCATGGCCCGGTCCCTCTCCCAGATGCCATTAGCCCCTCTGCACCCTCCTCCTCAGTCCTGCAGACTCTCACACTGGCACAAACAGAGGCAGTGCCTGTGGGGAGGAGCCTCTGAAGACCACAGCGAGAAGCGAGAAGCGGTAGGGAGGCAGGGTCCATGAGGGCCTGACAGCAGGGGTGGTGGCTGGAGGCAGGAGGTGCCTGACTCAGGTCCCAGGCTTGTCCAGAGGGCTCTCCACACTGGAGGATCCCCCCACATGCCTGAGCAGTGAGTCACTGCCATCCCCACCCTAGACAGTCACCTGTTTCCCCCACAACCTGGCACTGAGGCCCAAACCTCATGAGCCCAGGATCCGCCTTCCCTCAGAGCAGTGATGGAAGGAATGGATGAGCTCCTTGCACAAAAAAAAACCCCAAATTCCTCTCCTGCTGCCTCTGACAGGAAGGGGTCCTGGAGCCTCAGCCCAGGGAACACCTTGTCCAGAAGTTTCCCCTCTTCAACCCACTTCATGCCCACACCCTGTACTCTGTACACTGTTGGGAACCAGTCAGACCCGGGCTTCCAGGTGACTGGTGCCAGCTCGCCCTGCCCAGCCTGTGGCTGCACGCCCAGCCTGTGCCCACCTTCACCTAGCTAGCCATAAGGGCATCCTCAGCTTATCTTGCCTCCCACTAACTCTGGGACAGGCCCAGAGTGGACCTCGTGGGAGATGCACCAGAGCCCAGAGAGGCCAGACTGGGGTGGTGGCAGGGGCAGAGCAGGCCTACCTGTCCAGCTGCAGGCGCAGAGGCGACGAGCTCTGGCGGATCTTGCTCTGAGCCTCAGCGTGAAGCATGCCCTCTGCACTCTCCCCATTGATGGCCACAATGATGTCACCAGGCCGGAGGTCAGCAGCCTCAGCCTTGCCCCGCTCATTTACCTGCAAGGATGAGGACCCAGTGAGCCTTGGGTCCCCATGGTGGGACATGCAGGGAGGATACCCAAGAAACACAGCTAAGCTACTGATGCCCTTTTCTGGCTACCACATCTGCAAGCTAACCCTCTGGTCCCTTCCCAAAGCCCCAGAGGCCACTCTCACCCCTGCCTGGCAGGCTAAGGGAGGCCGCCCATGGAATGCATGATGGCAGGCTTTCAGGTCTTGAGATGGGAAATATTTTTGGATAGAGAGTCCCATCCATGAAAATCACACCTTGTCAGTGGCTGCCTGTACACTGCCCTCTGAGTGCGCCCTGGCCTGGGCCACAGAGGGGACACTGCCTGGGACTCCCTGCTGTGACCACTCAAGACGGCTGCTGGCAGGCGTGCAGCTAGTGACCAGGGAGGAAAGGACAGGCTCTCCTGGGCCTATTCCTTCCACGTCCCAGAAGCTCGTTCCTGGAGTGCCTACCACACTCCACCTGACAAGTCCTACATGCATACCCATCAGCACTGCCAGCCACAGGCCCCAGGCAGCAGAACCAAACCAGAATCGCACCCAGGGGACCTGGGAGGTCAGAACAGGCCTGACTTTCAGGATAGCTCCTGTGACCCTGGAGCTGGCCCTTACCTTGGTCACCACGATGGGTGTGTGGAAATCCCTGCCCCCAGTGATGCGGAAACCCCAGGGTGCCGGCCCCACCACATCTATTGTCAGCACCATACCTGGGGAAGAGAGGTCAGGATGGGGGGCTGTGTCCACCCTACCCAGAGGCAAAAGAGGAACGTGAGTGATAGGTCCCAGAGCAGCCCAGCAGGGCTGGGGTGTGCAGGGTGGGTAGAGGAAGTGATTAAGTCCCGCCCTCCTCACCCCTGAGTTTCACTTCCCCCCACCCTGGGAAGCCATGACTGGGTGCCTAGGCTTCATGAGCTTCAGCTGGGCGGGCAGCTGTCCCACTATGGATGGAGGCTGCTGGAGACGGGTGGGCAGGAGCGCCAATGGAGGCAGGCCCCGCACTTCCTCCCTGTCACCTCCTCCGCCAGGAGGGCTGCATACATGTCTTTCTGGTGTTTGCTTCCTGTCCTCAAAACTGACAGCACAAGGTACTTCCTCCCCACTGAGCGAGGGGGGGGAGGCAGGCCGGTGGCCCAGGACAGCAGACTCTACCGTGTAAGGGATGGCAGGAATGGAGCTTGGTATGCCAAAAGCTGACCACCCTGGGGGCTGACTGGGGTCAAGTCAAAGTGTTCAGAGGGGCCTGCTGGCTGGTGCCCACCCTGATAATGTAGTTCAGATGGACACCCTGGCTCCCAGCAACCAGTGCCCAGCTCCCCAGGGCCCGCTGCCCTCTGAACAGCCCAGGCCTCCTCTGCCAAGCAGAGCACAAGCACCCCTGGCACCGACCTGCAAGGCGAGCTGCCTGATGCTGCCTGTCAGCTTCTATGGCCCCCTCTGCTGGGCATGGGAGTGTCCATGCAGACCAGGCCCTTGTGGGACTTCCTGAGCTTCGAGGTCTGGAGCCAGGAGCCAACCCTGGCAGGAAACTGCAATGCCAGGCTGGGCACACCACCCAGCCCAGCACCCATCCTGGGGCTGACCTCGGGGAGATCCAGAAACCTCACTTAGGTCTGGAGAGAGCACTGCCCTGTCTCTCAAGAACATCAGGGAGGGAAGGAACTCAGGCCATCCGTCTGCCTGTCCCACCCCAGCCAGCTGGCTTCCCCTTTCGCGCAGGCCCGGCCATGTACCTCCTCAGGTCCCCAAGCCAGGAGCTACCCTGTCTCTCTGAGATGTCCCAGACCTTTGAGCCGGCCGATGGACTCCGAGCTGCAGGCAAGCGCGTGGGGAGGAGCCCAGCCCTGTCGGCCCGGCTCTCCCAGTTCTGGAGCCTTTTAGCTCCGAGGCCAATGTAGCTCCGTGGACCTGGCCAGAGCTGGTAAAGTCCAGGACACGGGGCCGCGGCCCAGCAGCTGCAGGGGAGTCAGGAGGGAAGCGGTTGTCAGGGACCAAGGGGCGCGCGGGCGCGCGCTCGCCCGGCTCTGCTCACCTGTCGCGCTAGGCAGCTGGGCTGGGAGCGGGGCGAGGAGGGAGCCGGGAAGGGACACCGAGGACCGCCGCGCCGCCGCCGCCGTCTGCCCGACTCTCGGGAGAGCGCGCCGGGGCTCCGGGACCTGCTCCGCCCATGTGATCCGGGGCCGCCCCTGCCGCGCCCCTGGCCCGGGAAGCCGCCGCCTCCGCGCCTCCGGGTCCCGCGCTGCCACCTGGCCCCTCGCGGAGACAGTGACGGGACAGGAGCCCGTGTCTCTCACGCGCCCGGAGCGCAGAGCCACCGCTCAAGGGTCAGCGCCCCGCCCCGGCCCCTCCCAGATTCTCCTAAGCCGGCCGGGCTCATCCACCACTCAGCTTCTAGGGGTCCCTGAGCCCCGCGCCCGGAACCCAGACCCGCAAGGCGGCGGGGGGGGGGGTCAGTCTACGACCCGCTGGGTTCCTCCACGCACGCCGGTGCGGTCTCACACCCACAAATTCCAAACTAGCCAGTCCTTCCGTTCCCCATCCCTTTCCCGAACTTGAGTCGGCCAGCCTGGAGCAGCCTTCGGGCTCCCTGCTAGAGATACCTGCGAGCAGCTCTCCCGCAGGCCCAGCGGCCACCAGGGTGGGGAGGAGGAGAAGGGTGATGCCTGCTCCAGGCTACCCCTGCCGGGAGTCACACTGGAGGAAGTCCCGACCAGTTACCACCTGTGGCCCGACCGCCCTTTCTCAACCACCTGGTACTCAGGCTCCGGGCTCTGAGATGCAGGCCAGGCCAGGCAGGGGCCTAGGGGTTTCCCAAAGCCATAGCTGGCAACCCTCACCCTGGGGAGCTCCGGGCCCAAGCAGCCGCCTTCTTCCTCTCCTGACTTGGCTCTCTGGGGCACGCATCTGCGGACACAGCTGTAACCTGCCTGGCTCAGGTGAGTCATCGCTGGCGAGGTCCCTGGGGAGGAGCGCCCTTGGCGCCCTGCTCACCGCTTCAGCACCTCCACCACTCCAGCCGCTGCCCGATCTCCTCCCTGCCCACCTCCTGCAGCCTTGGTCCTGGGAGCGGAAACCACTCTTCACTCTCTCAGGGACTAGTCCGAGCCTCCTGGTAGCCACTTGGCCTGATGCACCTGCTCTGCTGCCTTATTTGGGAGGGGAGAGGCACTGGGAATGGATTGAGGGCGGGCCTGCTGCACGCTAAACACACGCTCTGCGCCCCGCCCTTGGAAACCCCTTGAGGGAGCAGGAAGCCACAGGGAGCACAAGCGGCCTTGGAGATTGGCAGACCTTGACAGATGCCACCTCTGCCTCTCACTGTGTGACCCTGGGCAATTTCCTCAGCTTCTCTGGGCCTCAGTTTTCCTATGTAGTAGTGCGTAGCCATATTGTCACTCTGGCATACGCAAAGTCCTAGGATTGGGTTGGCGGGATGGATCAGGGGTCTAAAGCGCCTGCTTAGGCCATCAGCCACAGCCGAGGGGGATCAGGAGACCCCTGCTCACCCATTCAGTCCCTGCAACAACGTTCATTCCACAAATCTTTATCTATTTTTATTTACTTTTTGTTTTTGAGACAGGGTCTCCATGTTTAGTCCAGGTTGGCCTTGAACTCACTCTGTAGCCTGGTCTCAAACTCATGGTGATCCTCTTGCCTCATCCTCTAGACACAAATATTATTTTATTTGACTTTTTGAGGTAGGGTCTCTCTGCCTAGTCCAGGCTGACCTCAAACTTTCGATTCTTCCACCTCAGCCTCCTCAGTGTGGGGATTACAGCACCATAGAGACTTCACAAATATATTCACAGAGTAATTCTGTGTCAGAAACTGCTGGGCAGTTCTCAGAGGGACCCTCCTCCCACAGGCCTTGGACAGGCCCTGTCAGCTTGTCCAGGTCCATCCTCAGGGTGTCCTGTGCCAGGAGCCATGGATTTACCCAACCCTCCACAAAGGCACATCAGCTGATCCAGGTCACCTGTCTGTGACAGAAGGGACCTGTCCCTCCCTAAGGGACTCTGTGCCTCAGAGTGAGTCATCCTCAAGGGGCCTTGACCTTCTCTTCCACTGCCCCCACATAGACCAAGGCCCAACCATGGCACAGGTGGTTTTGGCAGATGGCCCTGGGTGAAAGGTTTGCTGCATGAAAAGCTCCAAGGCTCTGCCAGAGCCAGGGTAGGGGCTGGGTTTCTGTCCAAAATGTTCTATGTGAAGGGAGCTAGGGTGAGAGACCCTGTCTAGGCCAGTGGGTCCTGAGGAGCAGTCACTTCCAGCAAGGATGGCCTGGACCTCCCACTGTAGGGCCAGGCAAAGGTGTGCAGCATAGAGCAGAGAAAGCAGGGCTTGTAGGTCTTGCTCTGCAAGCTGTTCAGCCTCCTTGGGGGCCAGGGCGCACCTAGGCTCAAGGAACCCATTGGGACCAGGTCGCCGCCCTGTGGGCTGGGCCCTCTGTCCTGACAGGGCTGGCACTGCACTGCTGTCCTTCACCACAGTCACTGGCTCTCCCACCTGCCTGGGGCAGCAACACCCTACGTGACAGGGGGACAAGATTAGAGTCTTAGGAAGAACATGAGAGCACCCTGCCCTGGGCCACCCTGATGGCCCAGCCTACGCAGACCTCTGCAGTCCATACAAGCACTGTGTGCCACTGGGCAGAGCACAGAGAGAGGCAGAAACAACCTCAGCACGGAATAACCCTGTGACTCAGATACTGAGTCTCTCAGACCTCTTTCTGCCCAATTGAACCCTAAGCAGCTGGTCACAATGCCTACATTAGGGGACACAGGTGCCGCCTTACTCTCTGCCCACCTCTCCACAACAGCCCAGGAATGGAGCTTTCCTATCTCAGAAGGAAAGCCAGCCCCACCTGCCCCACTGCAGGGGTCCCCCAGAAGCTACCAGACTTGTGGCTCTAAAATTTCAGGGGAGCAGAGCTGTCTTGGCTAGCTGGGCCCTGCCACTCCCAGCCTGTTCTCACTGATTGCTCAAAAACTTGAGCCCAGAGAGGAAAATAAACAAGCACACAGGCTTCAGTGAGGAAATGCAGTGCCCAGAAGGAAAACTTCAGCAGCAGAAGTTAGAAATGTTATCTTCTCTGATGACCCCACTGTGGCAGCCCCCAAACAGCCTGCACACAAGGGACAGAGCTCTGTCCCACAGCTCTGGTTTTTCGCTGGCCCTGTGATGTCCCCTCAGTACTTCTGGTCTGACAGCTACCCCTCCCAGGGCTGCTCCACTGGGCCTGCACCGAGGGCTGAGATCTTAGCGATTGCCATGGGGGCCTTTCAGCCTCCCCTCATAGGCAACCTGTCTGACCTGACCAGTGCAGCCCACTGCAGGAAGGGCCCCACAGTGCCAGCAGGAGGAAAGGGACTCTGGGGCCAGGCTCTAGTACTCAGGTTTATTTTCTGTTCTTGTCCAGAGGAGCAGGGATGCTGGGGGAGATCTGGGTGGATGGGATAGCAAACCATGCCCCTGTGAACCCTTTGGAATAGGCCCGGTGACTGCTGGGAAGAGGAGGCCCTGGAGGCTATGAAGATGACACTTGTGTCTCCACTGGTCTCCCAGCCTCTGCTGGAGGCCAGAGGCAAAGGGACAGCAGGCAAGCAGGAGGCCCCTCCAGGTACAGGCGTCCTTCATCTCCATCAGGTCAGGAGGCTGGTCCTAGTTAGAGGAACCCTGCGGGGGTGAGGATGGATCTGTCCCCAGCTGAGGGACCTCATGTGCGCGGAGGGCGGGACATGGGGCCCGGATCTGCTCTCAATAAGCCCTGCAACAGTTTCCACTTCAAAGCAGACCTCTGTATTTGGGGAGGGGAGAAGGCAGAGGGCCTGTCAGATGCCTGTGAGCTGTGGGTGGGAATCAGTCCAGGGGGCTCCGAAGGGGCTCTGCACAGAGGCTGCTCGGGTCTTCGCACAGGGGAGCAGTGAAGTTCTTGGGGGAGGAGAATGTGGGGGCTTACTCCTCAGGTACTAGGCTCCCCACCCCACCCCAACATGGCTGGCTCCACGTTGCCATAGAGACCATTCACACCGGGGCGACATAATTTCCAGGAAACGTCCCAAATTTCTGGGTCCTTCGGGAGACACCTGAAACAAGACAAGAAAGTGCATTTTCCCACAGCCTGAACTATGAGAAGGGGTTCGCCGCCGCCTGCTGGCCTGGCCCAGAACTGCAGGTGGGGCCTGGTTCCCATGAGGAGAGACGCGATTTGATTTTCTCAGCCCTGCCCCCTGATGACAGCAGCTTAGCTAGGCAAAGCTCAGCTTCCCAAATTCCAAAATCAAATAAGGTGCAGCCAAGGTGCACAGCTGTGCACAGTACTAAATCACCCCATCCTCCTCCTCCTTTTATTCTTTCTTGATAAGGTTTTGCAGCGAGCTTCAGGCTGGCCATGAACCATATGTACCAAGCAAAAACTGACCTGAGACTCCTAGCCGTCTGCCTGCCTCAGCCTACTGAGCGCTAGGATTCTGGGCATGCACCACCACACCCACATCCCCACCCTTCTTTATGTAAGCCAGAAAACCGAAAGATGAATCACACAACTTCTGCCAGCAGCAGCCTCACTGGGCTAGGATGGCGGTCTCATTCCAGAGCAGGGTGGGTGAGACCCACAAGAAAGCCAGGTGAGCAGCCCAAAGCCGCTGATGGCAGGGGCAGAGCTGGGACCTCAGACAGAGCCATCTGCTGCAATAGCAAACAGCTCTGTGTCCTGGGCGCAGGATGGAGAGGCTGGAGCGCTGGTGCCCCTGGGCCTCCTCCCGGCTGCCATGCTGATGTCTGCCTCCAAAAGCCTGGACCATGCTGAGCCCCACCTACAGGGTGCTCCTAAGTTCTTCCTCTGCCCATCCAGTCCTAGCACCCACTTCCTCCAGGAAGCCTGCCCTGCCCTGCCCTGCCCAGTCCAGCACTGGAAACCACTGGCCATGTATGTAGTAGGCACTAGAAACATGCAAGTGTGATACAGGGCTCGAGCTCTGTATCTGCTTTCATTTTAACATGTGTACATTTGAGCAGCTACAGGAGCCAGCAGCTACCACTCTTGTGGGTACAGATGCCTCTGAGGACCTGGGGAGTATACCCCAAGAGTCTGTATAGATTTGCAAACTTTTAGCAGCAGCATAAAAAACTCAAAAGCAAAGGCATACAAAGTAAAATAGAATGTGTCCTCCACTCTACAAGTAAGGCCTATCAGCAAGTTATCGTTTAGCCGTTACTTATGTGGCTAATTATGGCGGTGCTTGCTGAGATACCAGCATTAGGAAGGCTGAGGCAGGAGGACTATTACAAGTTCAAGTCCAGCCCAGGCTACATACCAAGACCTTATCTCAAGAAAAAAAAAAATCGCTTGTGTATTAGAAATGTGGTTGGCACTGAAATATTGGGATTTAGATCAGTAGGGAAAGATGCCACATCGAGGGTGGCTCTGTTGCCATCCCTGCCCAGGCACCCCCTAACTCTTTGGGCCCTAAGGTCTGCTGCTTGTTGAGGGGCAGAGTTTCTGGCTGCTTACTCCCATCTTCACCGGCTCTGTGAAGCTGAGACATGAAGGGGCTCCCCTGCGGGGGTAACACCTATGTGGAGCCTGGCTGGAGCCCACCAGAGGCTTCTTATATTAATCCTGTGTCAGGGATGCCCTGGAACTGGATCTCTTGCTATGCCTTCCTCTTGCCATGTTAGAGGCAGGGCACACATGGGTGTGGGTTTGTGTCCTTCCCTCCAGGAGCCCTGCCCTGAGATGTAGCAGAGGCTCTACTGGGACCCTGGGGCAGGCCCTCTGCAGGGCGTGCGACAATAGGTAACAAAAAGGCTGGCCTTGGGTGGGCGGCCAGGGCCAGGTGGGGAGCTAGGTGGGTGCGGTCAGGCTGGCAAGGCAGCAGAAGCCCACTCAGCAGCCCCTAGAGGCCCTCCCAGCCCACCTGCCACCACTGCAGCCCACATACCCACAAACCAGCCATCATCACACCGCTGCATGACATCCACGCGGTCCCCTGCACGAAGCTCAAGCTCATCCTCGTTCTGCGGTCTGTACTGGTACATGGCCCGGTACCTGCAGAGGACACAGCAGAGCCAGAATTTGCTTTGCCCCTTCCCCACCCTGGGCCAGAAGTTCAGGCTCAACCACAAGCCTTCACTCCCTGGGAATGTGATCAGTTTTCCCCAGGGCACTCCTCTCCACACCTAAATCCCTTAGGTCGTGGTGCAGCAAGAGGTTTGTATCATTAAAAGGTTCCCCATCAGTGCTCTCGAAGCCCTGCAAGGTCAGGTGCCGCCTAGAAGGCATTTCCAAGCCCAAGGTGGAGTCAGGGGCTCAGCGCTTCCCACAGTGACCTGCCCCAGAACAAGTGCCGTTGGGTGGTAACTCACGGGGTCCAGTGGATCTGCGTGGTGTTGGTTGAGATGTCCGGGGGATGGCTGAGGCCTGGAGGGTGCAACACAGCTGGCCCAGGGGTGCTGAGGCCCTGGAGGGTCACAGGAAGAGTCACCCAGAAGCAGCACAGAGCAGAAGAGAGTGAGGCGCCCCCCCCCATTCTTATGCATCCTACACACTGCAGGTCCTGCCTCACAAGTCCTCAGGCCCAGGGGTCTGCTGGGATGTTTTCCCTCTCATGGGTGCAGGGAAGTTGGGTCAGGTAGGGTAAGTAACTGTGTCCCCCACCCCCCCTCGTGCTGGGGAGTGAACCCAGAGCCTTTCCACTGAGCTACATCTCCAGTTGTCTTTTTGAGACAAGGTCTCACTAAGTTGTCCAGGTCGATCTCAAAATGTGATCCTTCTGCCTCAGCCTCCCAAGCGGTGGATGGCAGGTGTCCGGCACTGTGCCCAGGTACGTGACTGGACTTCTGAGTGCCCACATGGATGACTCTGGGACTCCCAGGGACTGCACACAGGGTTGTGCCTTCTCGGGGGGGGGGGGGGGATGCCCGGTGAACAGGTGCTTGCATGGGCCCCACAGCCCCAGAGACCACACCAGTCTCTACGTGGGCTGTGATAACCTTCCATTCAAACCCACTCACCTATCCTCTTGAGTAGGACTCAGAATCCTCACTGCTCCAGGGAGAACCCAAACCCAGAGACCCTAAGTCACCTCCCCTGGGTGACATGGCAGGCAATTTGCACCTGCTGTGTAGCCCCGCCATGCCCCAAGCGGGTGGCACAGGAGAATAGTGTCAGAGTGGCTGGCATCTGGAAGGCACCAGGTCTGGGCTGGCAATGGGGTCCTACCAAGGCAGGCTGGCTGAAGTCTGAGGTTCCCAAGGCCAGCCAGGCTCTGCCAGTGCCCCCTCAACTCCTAGGGGGCACCAGCGCCGGGGCAGGACATGGCCACCTCACCTGGACCTGGGCCTGGGACCTGGGCTCTGAGAGGCCAGGGCGGCGGGGCGAGGTGCGGCTCCCCCAGTCAGCTGGATCCGTTGGGCTGCGAGGGGCCAGGCGGGCAGCAGGAGCCAGGCGGGGGGACGCAGGCAGCTGGGGGCCATCCTCACAGACGCGGAGCCGGGGCTCACGGCACACCTGCACATAACTGGCAGGGAAGATGCCCTGGCGGCCCGTGCCGCTGATGCGCCCCTCATACCAGTTGTCATTCACCTTGCGGATCAGGCAAATGCGCTCCCCCTGTGGGAGGAAAGGGTCAGTGTGTCTATCCTTTTTTTTTTTTTTTTTTTTTGTCTTTTTGAGACAGGGTCTCACTATGCAGTTCAGGCTGGCCTTGAGCTCACTTTTGTAGCCCAGGCTGGTCTCGAACTCACACCAATCCTCCTGCCTCAGCCTCCCAAGTGCTGGGATTACAGGCGTGAGCCACCACACCCGGCAGTGTGTCTATCCTTAACCCTCCCTCCTGACCCAGACTCAGTCACTCACAGGGGAGCCCGTGGCTGGTCACACGGATGCAAGCCTGGCTCTGCCCAGACCCCACACGTGGCCCTGGGAGAGATGCTGGCCATCTCTGAGCTCCTCTCTTCCTATGTCAAGTGTGACCAGAGGTGCAGACCTGGTGTGCAGCGGACTTGGGAAAGCAGTGCCAGCCTGAGGTGGCCGCTACTGCAGTGACACAGACCAGCGCCTGCCCCCCTGTGGGGCCAGCCTGTTAGGACTGTGGCAAAGCCACTCTCCCCAGGAAAAGTGGTGCCCTCCAGCCCCCAGCTGGCTGCTGTCAGGAGCAGACACCCCCTGGCGGGGGGCTTCCTACACCCTGTCCGCCCTGTCCAGCCACTTGCTTCCTCTCTGTCACTGGGGCTGGGTCCTCTGGGTGGCTCTCACTGACCCACTCAAGGACTCTGCTCCAGGAAAATACCTAAGGAGACCAGTTTCTTACTTTCCAGGGCAGCACTTTTCAAAATATCGTCAATCTGGGCTGGGGAGATAGCTCTGTGGCACAAGTGCCTGACTGGCAAGTGCAAGGTCATGAGTTTGAACCCCAGTCCCGGAAAAAAAAAAAAAAAAAAAAAGACAAATAACAAAATATCGTCAATCTGTATTAAGTAAAGAAGTCTGCCAGGAATGTGGCTCAGTGGCACAGTGCCTTCCTGGCAAGCATGAGGTCCTAAGTTCGATTTCCAGTATCGAAAAAAACAAGTGAATTACAAAAATGCTCTGTAGCAGGGGCAGCGCTCACAGGCATCTGCCTCAAGTCTGACAAGGTAACCCCCTCTTGGCTCTTGGGGGCCTCTATCCTGAGCTATGGCCCCAGCCTCTTTTTTTTTTTTTTTTTTTTTTTTTTGAGACACAGTCTTGCTAAATCATCCATGTTGTGCTCTAATCTAAAATAGGAGTGTCTTCCTACCTCAGCCTACAAGAGGGCTGGGATTTGAGGCTATACCACCAGACTGGGCTCCTCTTTCTTACAGCTTTTTATTCCAGTGCTGGGGATCAATCACATCCAGGGCCTCATGCAGGCTAGTCAAGTGTTCCATCACTATTCTAACCCCGCCCAATGAAGCACCCTTTCTACATAGAATGCAGTCTAGAGGGCTGGGGAGATAGCTCTGAGACATAAGTGCCTGCCTGGCAAGTGCAAGGTCATAAGTTTGAACCCTGGTCCCACCAAAAAAACAAAACAAAAAAACCCACCACAGAATGCAGTCTAATACCTTTACCTATTCCTGTAAAAATACAAAGCATGATCCTTACAACCTACTGACATGCCACTTAAAAGCAAAACTCTAGAAGTTGGTAACAATCTTTTAAAAATAGATTAGACTACAGGGGACATATCCAAGGCACCAGGTAGAAATCTGAAATGCTGCACACTGATGTGCAGACCTGTTATTTTATGTATTTACTTTTTGTCTTTTAGAGACAGAGTTTTATGATGCAGTTCAGGCTGGCCTTGAACTCACTGTGTAGCACAGGCTGGCCTTGAACTCACAGAGATCCTCCTGCCTTAGCCTGCTTAGTGCTGGGATTACAGGCCTGTCCCTCCACACCCTGCCTTCCTGACCCTTTAAAAATTTTTTCTGTTCTTTCCCAGGTATCTTGCCCTATACCCACTACTCAACACTCCCAGCCACCTTGCGGAAGGACAGCTCCACCTCCAGGTCCCCCTTAAAGGTATACTGGGCCACGGCTTCTCCATACTCCACCACTTGGTAGGTGGGAGGCTTGATGGGCTTGGGGACCTCATCGTCAGGCAGTATCTGCAGGAAGGAAGGCACAACCCAGCTGTAGTGCTGGCACCTGTCCGGCACACCTGGGCCTCCCTGGAGGGGCAGAGGTGGGATAGGAGTGCCCCTGGCCAAAGGGAAGACATGGTCTCCAACATTGAATAAGACACGGCCCTGGCAGTGGCCAAAACCAAGGGGGCTGAGGTGCAGATTCCAAGGCTTCCCAGCTGGGGGTGGGGGCACACACCTGTGACTCCAGCACTTGGGAGGCTGAGGCAAGAGGGTTGTCATGAGGTCCAGGCCAGCCTGGGCTACAAAGTGAGTTCAAGGCCAGCCCGAACCGCACAGTGAGACCCTGTCTCCGAAAACCAAAGAGGAGGAGGGCCAGGATGTAGGGGAGGAGAAGGCAGAGGAGTGGCATCTTCCAGGAGGAAGAGCCTCAGTGAGGTGCTAGAGCAGCAAGCAGTGGTGGGGCGGGGAAGACAAGGAGCAGAGGCAGAAGCTCACCCTACTGGAGAGTGCACTGGCTGGCAGCCGGAAGTAGGGGCTGAGTCACTGGGAGCGCCTGAGGGCCTGTACTAGGTCAAGGCTTCACCTTTCACCTCAACCAACCCAGAGCCCTTGGTTCAGCTTCTCAGCTCCTCCCCGACCTGGTGCCCAATCCCACTGCTCTCTGGTTCACCCTGCTCATAAAAATTAAGAACCCAATCAACTGTTTCACTAAGATAGAAATAACTATCTGGGAGTAGTGGTGAACACCTGTATCTCTGCGCTCGGAAGGCTGGGGCAGGAGGATCTACGCAAACTCTAGGCCAGCCTGAACCAGGTAGCAAAGCCCTATCTCATAAAGCAGAACAAAATAAACAGAATAGGATATAAATAACTGATGGAGTAGAATCTTGTATACTGTGAAGTTTCAGCATAAGAGAGGTGACTCTGGTAGCAAGGGAGGCCTCAGATGCCTATTACATCAAGAGCCTCAATTAAACAGCCTGACCCATGGGTCAAATGGGAAGCAATGGAGAAATGAGATAACTCAAGTGAAGTGAATAGAAATCGACACTTGGGAGATGTAGCTAAAGCAGTGTACAGAGGTAAACTTAAAGCACTGAATGGTCATTAGGAAAAAAGCTTTAGGTCAATAACTACACACACTCTCTAAGAAGCTGGAACAGAAAGGAGAAATTAAATCTAAAATAGGGCTGGGCCAGGCAGCTCAGCAGACTAAGCGCCTGCTTAGGCAGAGTACAGTGGCTGGGGTTCAATCCCCAGTATGTCACGCCGGCCTTGCCCTGCGAGGACAATTGAGACTGGACATGGTGGCACACTCCTCTGTCATTGCAGTGCTTAGGAGGCTGAAAACAGGAGGATCGCTTAAGAGTCTGATCTTTGTTGTGAGACCCTGAACACTCTGTAGACCCTGTACCAGATACATAAAAAAATAGAATTGAAAAAAAAAAAAACAAACCCTAAAATAAGCAAAAGGGGAGAAAGGATAAAGAGGCAGAAATCAACAACAGCAAAAGAAGATGTGCGATGTCCAGCTCGCCAAGGAATGGAATCATTATGCACCACAAACAGGCACTAATAAAAAAATTTTTATTTTATTTATTTATTTATTTATTTTTTTGGTAGGACTGGGGATCGAACTCAGAACCTTGCACTTGCCAGGCAGGCACTTGTGCCATTGAGCTATCTCCCCAGTCCAAATAAAAAAAAATTTTAAATTAAAACAATAGAGCTTGAGCCAAAGTATAAATTGACAACATCAAAAATGAAAAACAGGGGCCTGCAGCTTAGCTCAGTTGTTTAAGTGCCTGTTTGGGCAACTGCAATCAGTCACAGAAGACTGGGGTTCAATCCCCAGTTCCACAAGCCTTACCTGGCCCACTGTTAAGGCAGCCTGAGCCAGCCAGGGAGTGTGAGGGGGGAAGTAAATAAATAAATAAATAAAAATGAAAACCAGATCACACTTTACAGACGCTAACAGGACACTAAGCCAGGTGGGGATGACAGCCACAGCCCAGGATCCTAGCACTGGGGGAGGCTGAGGCAGGAGCACCACGATTTTGAGCTCCGCTTGGACACTTTATCAACTTGCGCAGAACCTGCCTCAAAACTAAAAATTAAGAGGGGCTAGGGAGGTAGCTTTGGGCTCCAAGGCTTGGGCTAGCTGCACAAGGCCCAAGTTTTAGTCCCCAGTGCCACTAAAAAAGTTAGGGGTGTAATCAAGGACTATCAGGAGCAACTTTATGCTAATAACTTTATTTACTTATTCACTTTTTTTTTTTTTTTTTTTTTTTTGCAGTATTGGGGATTAAACCTAGGGCCTTTGCAGGATGCCATATCCCCTGCCTTTTTAAAATTTTTTGAGACAGGGTCTTACTAAATTGTCCAGACTAGGCTAGAACTTGAAATCCTGCCTCAGCCTTCCGGAGTTGTTCAGAATACAGGCATGTACCACTACGTTCTCAGAGACACAAATACTTAAGATAACCTATGCTAGTCTAGGCTTCTGTAAGTTCTAGAACTCATCTCTCTGGAATGCAGAGAGCTGCATTATTTAGTAATGTCTCACTGAAATTCTGAAATGCATCTGTAAAATGGGAACAATCTATGCCTCCCAATCAGTGAGAGGAACAGAGGAGGTTAGCGCACCTAAGCTACTATTCTCATATGGTATCTAAATTGGCAAACACTTCGAATTCTTGCTAGTTACGATTAGGATTATGTACTTCCAATGACAGCTTTATTTTTTTATTTTTGGTGTTTTGAGATAGGGTGTGATTTCCCTATGTAGTTCACATGGGCCTTGAACTCCTATGTAGCCCAAGGTAGTCTTGAACTTTTGGTGATTGGCTTGCCTCAGCCTCCCTAGTGCTGGGATCACACACCTGGCTCAAGGCCAGCTTTAGAAAATGGATTGGGAATGGGAAAAGTGCAGGATGGGATGGTGGCTTCCAGATCAGGCTCTGGGCCCCAGGATGCTCTCCTGGTCTGGGCTCTACAACATCCAGCAGCCCAGGCTTATGCTGAGCAGCAGCCTAGGCCTGCAGGGGCAAAGCCACTCTAGAGAGGTGGCATCCGCCCCTCAAGGAGGCTCGGCACCCTAAGGCTCTCGGTGTGGACAGCAGCCCTGCCTGGCTCCTGCTGACCCCCAGGGTCCTCTCACCTCCACATAATTAGCAGGGAAGATGCCCAGCCGGCCATGGTGCTCCCCCTCCAGCCAGTTCTTGTCCACCTCCTTGTGGATGTACACGATGTCGCCCTTCTGTAGACTCAGCTCCCTGCAGGCCGCAGCCCAGGGCACGGCACGCTGAGGCCTCCCAGCAGCCCTCCCTGCAGCAGTCCTGCCCAGTGAACCCGAGTACCCCCAGCCCTGCCAGGGTGCCCCTTGGAGTCCTGGCCCCCACCCAAGTCCAGGCGCAGGGGCTGCCCAGGGCTGACAGGGCCACTTACTTGGGGGACTGTGCCTGGAAGTCAAACTTGAGCCTGGCAGCCTTCCTCTGCGCAGGGGAGAGGGTAAAGCGGGCCTTCTCAGTTGGGCAGGGGCTATGGCCTGGGTCACCCCGCACCCTGACCCCAGGGCTGCCTATACCTTCTTCTCTTCCTTCCTGGCTGGGCTGCTGCCCCTCTCGGGCACAATGGGGTCTGTGGAGAAATATTTCTCAGAGTGGGATGGCCCCGTGTGTGTGTGTGGGGGGGTGCACCTCAGGACAGGCCCGGGGAAGCAAGGGGCTGTGCCCTCCCTGTCCGCTTGAGGACGCAAAGCTGATCTGGTCCTTACCACAGACGGAGGACGGGTAGACAAAATCTCTACGACCTAGGAAGGGGCTTCCTCCTCCATCCGCCATTCTGTGGGGGCTCAGGGGTCGGGAGGACCCCAAGTAAGGTGCGTGCGGGGAGCTGGAGCTCCAAGCCGGGGCGGAGCTGCAGGAACGCAAGGACTGAGCCACCTGTCTAGGACTTCAAGCTCCACCCTGGACCCCCAGATCTCCCGGGTCCTGGGCTGGCAGCAGGATGTCCGACTTCCCGAGCTCGGCTCGGCCGGGGCAGGAATGGGCGAGGCCAGGGCGGCTAGAGGCCCGGGCAGGGAGGGGAGCGTGGGGCTGGGCAGGGCCCGTGTCCCGCCACTCAAGGGCTGGGGCCCCGCCGCCCGGGCTGTAGGTGCGGGTGAGGGACGGCCCTGCGCTCCAGAATCCCACCGCGACCCTCGACACCTTCGCCCTCCCAGCTCCTCCCCGCCCGCCCTCGGGTCCTTCCCAGCGCCACGTCCCCTCCTGCCGGGCCGCGTCCTGTCCCGCACTCACCCAGCCGAGGGCCGCTGCTCCGGGGCTCGTCTGGGCACCTGCGAGTTCTGTGCAGGAAAGACCCAGCGCAGTGAGGCCCTAACCAAGGCCACCTCCCCCGGAAAAGTTGGCTGCCGGCGGCAGGCGGAGGCGGGAGGGGCGGGAGGGACGCGGGGTCCTAGAGGCGCCCGCGGGAGGGGAGGGAAAACAGGAGGGGAGAGGGAAGGCAAGGGGAGAAGAAGGGGGCGGGGAAGGGAAGGAAGGGGAGGGGAAGGGAGGCGAGAAGGAGAAGGGGAGCAAGACTGGTGAGGTCAGGATTACATGACAGGGCCAGGCCTGAGGTCAGACTGAGGTGGAGTGGCCTGCGAGGGTTCCTAGGATGCACTGGGAAAAGTGTTTTGGACAGAATACGGAGATGACTTCGCCCAAGGTTACTACAGACTCCCCGTGCCCCACCCAGCCTGGCCCCACCGCCAGGGATCCCTAGGAGGAACCAGGGCACCTAGTACCTTGGGGGATGGCAAGCGAGTCTCAATGGCCCGCAGGTCCTTGTCCAGCTCTGCACTCAGCTTGGCCAGTTCTCGCTCCAGCAGGACCTGGGGGTGGGGAGACACCAGGCAGCAAGGGGCGTGCACTGTGTGAAAGTGTGTGTGTGTGTGTGTGTGTGTGTGTGTGTGTGTGTGTGTACACGTGCGCATGAGCACATGTGTCAAAGACTGGCCAAGTCACCATGCTGGGATTTAGGATAGCTAGAAGCTACAGGGCCCAGGACAGTCCCCCACCTGTGGGCCTGGGGGGCAGATGTGTCTCCAGGTGTCAGGAAGACACTCCTGTCTCCCTCTCCACCATGCACTCCAGGTTCCTGCTATGTCTTCCTATCAGTTTTGCTTTTGTTCCCTGGAGTAACTTTCCTACCTATAGAGCTGTTGCCTTGCTATCTTCTCTTCAGCATTCCTGGTACCAGCCAGGCTGCCCCCATACTGCCCATCCCAGAGGGCTGAGCATCACACACACACTTGCAGGTGCACATGCAACCCCACCACCACCACATACACTCTCTGGAGCTAATTCCAGCCCACCCCCACCCCCGCCCCACCCCAGTTGGTGACAGAACCCAAGGGCTCTCCACCACTGAGCTCCATGCCTAGCCCTCTTAAAAAAGTATTTTGAGACAGGTTTTCACAAGTTGCCCAAGCTGGCTTCAAACTTTTGAGTCCCTGCCTGAGCCTCCCTGGAGCAGTGCTCAGGCTGCAGGCTACACCACCCCACCCAGCTGCCCTCTGATCTCTTTGGACCTAGCTGCATGACATCATGAGGCTACTTCCGGAAAGCCCCACTCCACACTGCCCACGCCCTGCCCTGCATGAAGCCTGTGTTCGGGATGTGTTTATCAAGTGCCTGTTGTACAGCAGGCACCTTCTGGGTGCTGGGCTCCCGGGGAACTTATAGGCCTTGAGACGCAGCCTCAGGTCTGTGTGCATGGTCCCTGGGCTCCACATAAGCCAGCATCTTCCCTGCATCCTGAGTCCACACTCACCTCGATGGGCTGTGTGGGCTTCTCCACAGGCTCATCCACCAATGGCTTCTTGGGCTGCAAGATGGAAGGGAGTGTCAGGGGCAGACCTATTTCCCAAGTGCTTCAGCTGAGGGGTACATCCACTTCCAGAGCTCTGGGCCAACACACACCTTCTGCCCAGTCTCTAGTTCTTGCAGAAACTGGTTCCAGGAGTCTTCTGTCCAGACATTGTCCACCTTCTCCTGGCGTCTGGGCACCTGCTCAGATGTGGGTGGTCATCAGCTTGAAGAGCGGGCACTGGCTCACAAAGCAGGCCCTTGGGCCCCACCCTGCCCCCACCCATGCCCTCTCTCTGCCTGATAGCAGGCAGCTGGGCCCTGGTAGGAGCTTGCTGGGCTACCTGATTTGGACGTTGCACTCCCATGGAGACTGCCCTGGGAGCATAACTGAAGGTGCTTCTAGGTAGCTCTTGGCAGTGACCCCAGCTTCTCCTGCAGGACAGGAAGGATATACTTTTGGTTTTCTTTTGGGGAAACTAAGGAATAATGGAGCTCACAGCCCTGGGAAAAGGAGCTGCACCCCTTCTGCCACCCGGCTCCATACCTATGGAGGGGCATAGGCTGCCTTCACCTGCCCTGGCCCCTTCCTTCCTGTGGAAATGGCGCTTGATAATGGCCAGGGTTCTAAGCTCCACCACCTAGCAGCAGTGCAACCTTGTGCATTTTAGATGGTACCTCAGGCTCAATCCGTGGGAGACAGAAGGAATGTGACCTGGGTCCCCGAGAGAAGCCCAGATACACACCAGCTTTAAGGGGTTATCAGATCAGGCCTTGGGTAAAACCAGCTGCCATGGCTGGGTGGTCCCACCTTGTGCCCTCTCCTACTCCTTGGGCAGCCCTGCCTGGAGTCCTGGGCCAGTCACTTCTGCTCCCAGGGCCTTGGTTCCAAGGCAGGTAGGTGGGGCTGGGGAGACAGGTGCATTCAGTGACCTCAGCTGTGTGACCACCCCAGCCACCACGGCACTAGTCTGACCCACCTACCCATCCCCCAGGTCTACCTTCTGGCTGACTTTAATGCCCCACTCAGTTTCTAGTTTGAAAGTGTCTACTCAGCGGAAGCACCATCACATCGAGTTCATCAAATCATGAGGGTCTATGTGCACCATCAGGCTCTGTGGGGTGCAGTTGTGACTCTGCTCTGACTTTAGTGATGATAAAGGAACCACAGGAATGGAATGTGTCACTGCTGATCTGAGGAGGCTGTGGTCCTCACTGAACCTGAGACACTGCTCATGTGTGGGCACAGTTGCTGTGTGCCAGGCTGGCACAGGGTGTCTCCGTCTCTCAATCCAGCCTCAGCATCCCCCAAAGGACCTCACCCATGAGAGGGGCATGCCAAGGCCAAGTGCAGCTACAGGCGATGCACTAGTCAGAACCCAACTCTGGGTCCAGTCTGGAGATGCCAATGATTAATCAGGAGACGGGCCAATGAGAGCAGTGCTGGTGAACTGGCGAGTCCAAGCAGCCATGGCTCCTGCTCTGACAGCGAAGCTCCCAGCAGTCTCTCTTCACTCTTGCCCTGCGGCCGCATGCAGGTCAGCACAGAGCCCATCCATGCCTTTCTTTTTCTTCACGTGTCAAAGCAGATGACCACAGGTCCAGCTGCCCTCAACAGCTCTGTCCATAGGGCCCTGAACCTCCCACTCCCTAACGTGGCCCATGGATCTTTGAGGGTGTGGGCTCCTTCTGATGGGCTACAGACTCCGACGAGGCAGTCTTTCCTGGTTGGAAGCAGCAGCCTTTCCCTTTTTGCCTTGGAGGGTCAGAAAATCAGGTGGTGGAAACTTGGGGCCCAGAGGGAGCCTTGAGCTAGAGCCAGGCCTCTGTGTGGGCCATGGCCACGAGGGGGCGCAGGGCCCACAAAGAGCACAGGGCCAGGGGCACCCTTGCCCATGCTCACCTGCTGGAAGTTGCTGTAGTGCCAGTACTGCGGGCAGATCTTTCCTGGGGCCCAGGATGTCTGGGCTCTGCTGAGGGGGCGCGGGAGATCACTGTGGGTAGAAGACAGGCAGGGATAGGGTGCAGAGGGGACTGTTGATAGTTCCAGTATAGCGCCACTTTCACCCTAGCTCCTGAGGTCAGTGCCCAGGGACACCCAGGGACACCCAGGTAGGCTTTGTGTTGCGGGCTTCCTCTCTTTACAAAATCTTCAAAACAGCTCTAGGGTAGGTGGTGGCCCCATGGCACAGGAGAAGAAAGATAGGTCCAAGGAAATCTGGCAGGGTATGGTAGTGGGACTGGGGCTCTGGCTGGCTGGCTGGCTGAGAGAATGTCTCACTATGTAGTTCAGGCTGGCTTTGAACTTCCTATGTAGCTCAGGCTGGCCTCAAACTCCCAGCAATCTTCCTGCCTCAGACTCCCAAGTGCTGGCATTACGGAGGTGAGTCACCACATGCAGATCACACCAGGGCTCTTAATTACCACCTGGCAGGGAAGCTGAACTTCCTGAAAGTCACCAACACCTTTCAGGCAAACCGAGCCACCTGCCCCACCCTCAAAGGCCACTGCGGCTGTGCATCTCACCCCCGCATCAGCACCAGGCTGGGGTGACAGTGAGCCCGCACCCCCTCACCTGTGGGTGCATCCTGGAAGGTCCAATCCTGCTGTAGGTCTGGGGAGCGGAGAGGATTAGGTCACAGGTGGGGCAGAAAATGAGCCGGGTGCCCTGGGTGGCTGCTGGGCTGCTCCCAGCCTCCCTCCTACCTCCCAAGGGGCTGAGGGCTGAGTCAGGGCCCCAAGAATGTTCTGAGGGAGGGAAGGAATCAGGAGACCTGGGCGGCAGCTCTCGGGAGAGCGCTGGCAGCCGACTCTGCAGGCCTTCTCCGCTGTTCCCCATAGGCACAACCTCTGGACCTGCAGGCCTTGGTGTCCTCTGCGCCTGCCATGCAGGCTGGGAGGCAACTCCCCCTTGGCTCTCACCCTGCCTTCCATGTGCCCTCTTCTGAATGCTCTCTTCCTCAGGAATCTCCAGCAGGCCTCGTGGGAAGAGCTGCTGACCAGCCAGCTACCGTCCCTCAGCGCCCCACGGTGCCCTGCTCTGTGGGCAAGTGCCCCGATTTTCCTGCTTCTCCCAGCAGGCTGACTACTCAGGACCTCTGCAAACCCCACCCCCACCCCAAAGATCTTCAGCTCGCTCAACTCCAAATGTCCCATGGGCAGCAAGTGTCACCTCCTTTTTAATTCCTTCCTCACCTGGCTGTAGGGAGAAGACTTTGTTTTTCTCTACCTGCTGAGCTGTGTCCTTCTGGCTGATATCTGAGCATCTCTGGAACTCCTGATTATCCATCTGCCTAACAGCTCAGTCTCTTGACTTCCCTGAGTGGCACTGACTAGTCCTAAGTGCTGGGGACCAAACCCAGTGGAACTCCTGATTATCCATCTGCCTAACAGCTCAGTCTCTTGACTTCCCTGAGTGGCACTGACTAGTTCTAAGTGCTGGGGACCAAACCCAGTGCCGCACACACCCTAACCGCTCCACCCAAGTGATCTGTGTAATCTCTCTCTCTCATTATGGCCTGCTCATCCTGCCCTGAGGGTGGGGCTGGCACAGCATGTAGTGCCTGGAATCAAATTGTGGTCTATACGGTCGCCTAAGCTTGCATAAGCAGGTGCTTTAGACTGCTAAGACATCTTTTTTTTTTTTTTTTTTTTTGCGGGATCGGGGTTCAAACTGACGACCTTGCACTTGCCAGGCAGGCACTTGTGCCACGGAGCTATCTCCCCAGCCCCTGCTAAGCCATCTTGCCAGCCCATTATTCTTCACTTGCGACAGGGTCTCACTGAATTGCCCAGACTGGCCCTGAATTTAGGATCCTCCTGCCTCAGCCTCCTTTAGTAGCTGGGATTACAGGTGTGTGCCCTCCCCTCAGGTTAAGGCTTTTAAAATCAGCCAAACCTCTGTATTCACAAATTCTTCATCTATAGACTGAACTAAACCATAGACAGAAAATTTTCAGGAAAAAAATTACATCTGTACTGAACATGTGCAATCTTTTTGTCATTACTCCTTAAAAACTACAGTATAGCAACTGTGTCCATAGCACTTAGCTTGTGGGGATTTTTTTTTTTTTTTTTTTTTTTTTTTTTTTTGCGGGACTGGGGTCAAACTCATGACCTTGCACTTGCCAGGCAGGCACCTGTGCTACAGAGCTATCTCCCCAGCCCCCATAGCGCTGAGTGTGTATTCAATCCAATAAGCAACCAAGAGTTGCTGGAGGATGCACGGAGGTTGTGTGTGAACACTGTGCCATTCTGCAGTTTGCCTATTCAGATGACACAGTAGGGTGAGGCTGGAGCTGTGCCATGTCACACAGGAGATTTCAGTGTCTGGAGGGCTCCTGCATGCTGTCCCACTGCCCTTTATTCCCACAATCCACTACCTTGGCCGCACGTTAGAATCACCCTGGGAACTTTCAATCAAAAGCTCTTTTGAGGGCCTGGCGGGATGGCTCAGTGGTCTAAAGCGCCTGCTTGGGACAGCTTGGGCGGCTTCAGGAACCGCGGTTTGATCCCCGGCACCAGATGCTGCGCCAGTCCTGCTCTCAGGGTGGGCTGAGCCGGCCATAAAAATGAGCGAATGAACAAATAAAGGTTCTGAAACAATAAATAAATAAATAAATAAATAAATAAATAAATAAATAAATAAATAAAATGTTTTTAAAAAATCTCTTTTGAGAGAGTCCCAGGTATTTCCATTAGCAACTCAAGCCTTGTCACTGAAGTATAGTTTTGAATTCTTAAGTGCCCACTGGACATCTTCACTCAGATGTGACATAGGTTGAAAAACAAATGCCCCTTAGCTGCATTCCTCCAGGGGCTAGATGCGCTAGGACATGCTGTAGTCCCTATGATCCCAACACTCGGGAGGCTGAGACAGGAGGATCACTGTGAGTTTGAGGCCCCAGTGGGCTACAAAGTGATTTCAAGGGCATCATGAACTACACAGGAGACCCTGCCTCAGAAACAGAACAGCGGGGCCAGGGAGATAGCTCCGTGACACAAGTGCCTGCCTGGCAAGTGCAAGGTCATGAGTTTGAACCCTGGTCCCACCAAAAAAAAAAAAAAAAAAGAAAGAAAGAAACAGAGGGCCCGGCGGCGCCATATGCTGCACCAGCCCTGCCCTCTGGGTGGGCTGAGCCGGCCATAAAAATGAGTGAATAAACAAACAGGTTCTGAAACAAGAAAAAAATAATAAATAAATAAAATAAAAAATTCTTAAAAAAAAGAAACAGAACAGAACAAAACAAAACAAAAAGCACAAGTGCTCCTCCTGCAGTCCTCTCGGTCTACAGACAGCATTCTGCCCTTCGACTTGCCCAGGTTTAAGATCATCCTTGACATGCCATATGCAATCCATCAGCAAATTCCAATTGCTGTCCCTGGTACACAGCCAGAGCCTCACCCTGGCTCATCAGGCCTGCAGCTGGTGCCTGGCCCAGCTCACTGTGGTCTTGAGCTTAGCCTAAAGCAGAACTTTTTTTCCGGTGCTGCCGAGGCAGGAAATGGGCCCCTGCTTCCACCATCTCCTGTGCACCCACAGCCTGACACGGCCTTCCCAGTCACTGCTATCTGAGCACGTGACCCACAGCCCCAGCCCATGCTGGCCCATGCCTTCCCGCTACTCTCTGGTGCCCTCTCTGCTGGGGTGCCCCTGGCTGCTCTGCTGTGTCCCCTGCAAGCCCAAGGCTCTCTGCTGTAGGGTCACCTGCAGAGCTGTGGCTGAGCCAACCCCCCCTCCAGCCTTTCTGTTCTCCCTGGCCTTCCCACTAGGCCCACCCACTGCCACACTGAGGTCTATCTGTCTAGCCTCTTATCTCCCCTTTTACTGTTTAGAACAGTGCTCAGCACACAGGATGTGCTGCATAGGTAGACAAGGGTGACAGACAGGTGACCCTGTGGTCACATCACAGGCACACAGGCCACAGGCTTGGCTATACTCTCAGTTGTGGAAGAAACCAATGCTTTGGGTCTAAGGCTGCTGCACTCATGCTGCGATTTCAGTCCAGCAAGAAAAGAACAGACTTTGGGGAAGGACTACTTCCCTGTACCTTTGGAGGACACCAGGGGACAGCAGCTGGTCACCGTCTGCCCCAGGATGCTCTGGAGGCCACTGTTGGCCCAGAGGAAAGGGAGGGACAGTGAGACTCCTTCTTTCTTTCTTTCTTTTCTTTACTTGTTTCTTTCTTTTTTGCTTTTTGGAACAGTTTCACTATGTAGCTTGGGCTGGCCTTGAATTCATGGTGACCTTCCTTTGTCAGCCTCCTAAGTGCTGGGACTACAGGCGTGTGCTGCCTGGCTCCACTCTGGCTTGGAGAGATGGCACATACCTGTGATCCCAACACTCAGGAGGTTCAGGCAAGAGGATCACTGTGTGTTTGAGGCCAGCCTGCACTACATGGTAAGACCCTGCTGCAAACCTTCCCCTACCTTTTTTTTTTTTTTTTTTTTTTTTTTAAAAAAGCAGGGGCTGGGGAGATAGCTCCGAGGCACAAGTGCCTACTGGGCAAGTGCAAGGTCGTGAGTTCGAACCCTGGTCCCACCAAAAAAAAAAAATAAAATAAATAAATAAATAAATAAAGCAATCTCCAGAGCCCACTCTGGGCCCTGGCAGGATGTCTAACCTGGCAATTTCCGATGAATCTGCTGAAACATTCTCCGATACCAGTCCCTGGGGCAGTCCACACTCTGCAGTCAGAAACCACAAGGTTAGGCTTTCCTGCTCACCCAGCCTCCCCGGAAGGAGCCCTATGGAAGCTTCCCCTCCTGAGTCTCTTCTCTGGCCCCCCATGAAGGCATGTGGGGGGCTGGGGAACATCTCTTGTGGCACCTTCCCATGCACTAAGATGCAGCATGTCACCTGTGAGTTAGACACCCCAAGGTTTCCATCAGTGTATATGGCAGTGACCCCTCCATGATAAGATTCCGGGGATTAACATTTTTCCTCTTTGTCTACTATTCCTAGTATTCCATGAAGCGCACATATAGCAAGCGGGGAGATGGCATTTTATTTTTCATCATCCACTTCCACTGAGCCTGGGGTGGCAAGGGGACTTTATGCGAGTTGCCTGCTGTGGGTCTGTGGCTGCCTCGACAAGCAGGCGGTAGAGGAAGGGCAGTGAATGGTAATGCTGGGTACCTGGACCCTTCCGCACCTTCTCACTCAGGACTTGTGCTCTCAGTTTGCCAGCCTCTGTTTGTGCCCCTGACTGTGCCAAGCCCTACAAAACTAAGAAGAGTAGGGTCTCTGCCAGGCACGGCTCTTACAATGGTGGCTCCTTCTACATTGGAGGAGAGCCCGGTGGGAATTCTAGATGTGCAACTCAACACAGAGTACCCATAACTTTATAAGGTTCATAACTCTCAAAACTCATTGTGGTTAAAGCCCTGCTTTAGTCTGGAATAGCCAGGGGACAGACTTTATTATCCTGCCCAAAATTCAACTGATAAAAGTGACAACTTAGCGCAGGTCCCAGGGCCCCTGTCTGTGACACCTGTAACCCTGGACTCACAGATCGGGGGGCGATGGGCATGCCGCTGTCATCCACAGGCCCGATGCCCTCATACTTGACCCAGCGCTTGTCCCGATGCCGGCTATCCTTGGTCCACGTGGCTGACCAGTTCTGGGCATGCCGAGAAGTAGGGGTCTTTGAGTTCGAAGAGGCCCGGCTCCGAGGGCCCGGCCAGGTCTGGTACCAGGCAGGGTCTGCAGGGTATGTGCCAGACAACATTAGCTGAGGGCAGGGTCCCCACCTGACTGTGTTGTCCCTTAGCTCCTTGGAACACTGATTCCTGTGGGTCCAAAGTTTCAACATGCCCTTGTTTGTTTGAGCAGATGACGCAGAAGCTACAAAGCTCATCCCCAGCAACGCTGAGATATTCTGTTTGTTTATTTATTGAAGTGAATTAAAACAGATTTTGTTCTGAGAAATCTGTGCTGTCCCCACCCCATCCTGCTTCCCTGGGACTATCCTAAAAGTTTGCAGAATGATATCTGGGAATCAGCACTTACAGAGAATGCTGGGGACAACCCCGTTGGGGAGTAGCAGAAAAGATACCAGGCTTGGAAAGAACAGACCTGGATTCACTGCCCGTCTCTGCAATCTACTAGCAGTGTGATTTTGCCACCCTCTTAGTAGGTGCCTCAGTTTTCACTTCTAGGAAACAAGCATAATCACAGCTGAGACTGGGTGGCATCTGGTATGTGTTCCTGGCAGACACAGCCAAAGGACCCTCAGTGAGGACAGAAACTCGTTCCTGGGTCATGGCTGCTATGTTACCAGCTGCCCCAGAATCTCTGGCCTCTAAGGTGTGAACCAGAGGACATAGGACCAACTGTCCGTCTAGCCTTGGCTACTGAGTGGCTCTGCGGCTCCCACTTGGCCACCAGGATAATGTTGACGATTGTACCTGACCTCTCAAGGAGGCAGAGGAGTGAAGTCAGATTTGTAAAATGTCTTTACAGGACCCACAAGCTGTATTCTGAATTACTTGCTAAGCAACTGGAAGTCCCTTACTCCCGGTCTGCCTCAAGGGAATACTCTAGAAAGGACACCGCTGCCTCAGGACAGGCCTGCACCCAGAAGTTGCTGGGAGCTCTGGACTAGGCCCTTGGGCCACCTCACTCCTTCCTCCCAAGGAGCGGGCCCAGAAGGGGACTGTCCCCACTCCTTCCTGCCAGCATTCCCTCTATGCCTGTCATTCCCAGTCTAGTCCAAGCAATTCCTTGACTAAGCACGGGTGCCATCCCCTCCCCTGGCACTGGGGGGAGGGTGTCAGTGTCTCTGTCATCTGTTTTCTCTTACTGAGTCATCGTTCTTGAACAGGGAGGAACCCAAGGTCCTCCTGGTAGCCAGAGACCCTCATGCCCCCCCTGCTGCCCATTGCCTACCCACCCTCGCCCACACTGGTGCCAGACAGCAGGTTCCCTTGGGGCCCTGAGCACCTGTACCTAGATGGACTCACCGGGGTGTTGGCAAGCATCTCTTGCTGCTGCTGGGATATGGCCATTGCACACAGTCCTGGGTGCGGGGTCATGGAACTGGAAATTAAGGGTGTTGGAGCCACCATTCCGGATCACAGGCACCTGCGGGGCAGGCCGGGAGCAGCAGCTCAGGGCCCAGAAGGTCCCATAGGAGGGGGGATGGCTGCTCGGGCTCAGCTGCCCCCACAGGGAGGTCTATGGGCTACATGAGCTTTCTGTGGGGAGCTCTCATCTGAGCCCCTTCCCTCCCTCTTCTCCCTGTCATCCTCCCCTATACCGACCCCCCATCATGGGCCCCCAGTGTGCCCTCTTCCTGCTTCACTCACCCGCATCCCCCGGGGGGTTGGCTCTATGTGGGCCCGGAGGTGGCCTGGGATGAAGTCGTCCAGGCTGAGCCCAGCAGGAAGGCTGCAGGGCGGACCTTGCATGCTTGGGTCAGGGTTGGAGGACACTGAGTGTGCCAGCTGCTCCTGTGCACGTCCCCTGTGGATAAGGAGGAAGGAAGGGAAAGCCCTGCTGGGCTGCAGCGCCCGGGCCCTCTGGGCTCTCAACCCTAGGGTGGGGGAGGAGAGCTGGCTGCGGGGGGTGGGGGAGGCGTTGGGACCAGCTGGGTGGGAGCTCAAGGACCCAGGAAACAGGCCACTCTGGGTGCCCGCCTGCAGGCTGCCAGTGCAGGCTCCCAAAGGCACAATGGGCTGCTTGTTAGACCAGGGCAGGAGCTTCGGGTGGGAGTGGGGGAGGGGGAGGCCTGAGCCAGGAGGAGGGGAGGGAAGGCTGGCCAGGAGTAGGCCTGCAGGCCCACTGGCCAGGCCCTTGGGGCTGCCCTGCCAGCAGCGGTGCAGGCTGCAGCCCCAGGGGGAAGGCGCTGGGACCTGGGACAGCTGGCAGCAAGGGGCCTGGGCAGCAGAACTGTTTCAGTTCCTCTGCCTCCCTCAGGCCTGCTGCGTCTGCATGTACGTGCCCACAGGCACAAGAGGTTCCGCAAACCTGGCCAACAGCAAAGCCACCGATCCACAGCCCTTCCCAGCAGCCAGCAGTGCCCTAACTCCTAACAGGGCCTGGGAGAGTGTGGGGGGCATTGCCAGGCAGCAGAAGCACCCCTGGGCTCAGATGAGGCATGAGCTTCATTCTGGCTTTCTTCACTGCCTGCAGGCTCAGAGAGCTCTAGGAGCTAGCGAGGGATGGGGTGGACAGTCGCATCATGGGAGCAAAGGCAGAGGAGTCCTACTCCTGGAAGGTTGGTGCTGAGGACTCTCTGATGCACTCTTATGTGTATGCACACGCGTGTGCACACACACACACACACACACTTTAACACTTTATCCTGCACCTCCAGGCTCTCTTGTTTGCTTGCTTTTTCGAGATAGGGTCTCTTTATGTAGCTCAGGCTGGCTTTGACTTCACTGTGTAGCCCAGGCTGGACTCAAACTCCCAGTGATCCTCCTGCCTCAGCCTCCCAGGAGCTGGGATTACAGGCATGCACCATGAAGTCCAGCTAACATCCAGTCTGTTTACAATGGAGGGACCTCCCTGGCAGCACTTAAACCAGACTCCACAGCAGATTCCTTTGCCCCACGCAAAGGTCAGGGGAGGGGAGCCCAGGTCAGGGGAGGGCAGCCCAGGAGATAGCAGCCTACAGGAAGAGAGTTCAGAGGCAGACATCCTGTGTTGTGTTGTCTAAGGGGGCTCATGCACCCAGACAGCTGTGGGGAGGGGCACCACCTCCTTGCCTCTGCTGTTGCATGGGGCCAGAAGTGCACCAAAGCCCTAAGGACAACAGATGCTGGGATGCCCTGACATGCATGGTGGAGTGAATACACATGCAACATCATGAACAGCACTCCTGGGGGTACCATGGGGATCGTGTGAGCAGCCTGGGGTAAGGGACGGGTGTGTCTGGATCTGGAGCATAGGTATAGGCAGCAGTGGTCCTGTGAGCCACACAGGCAGAGTGGAGATGGAGGTCCAGAGGGGGCTCTGAGTCTTCTTCTGGACCCAATGCCTGCTCAGGTGTTGGACTGGCAAGGGCACAGGGAACGCTGGGGGTGGCACCCTGTCTTTGGTCTGGCTTTGTGGGCATCATGTAGACATCTGAGCAGTCTATTAAGCTGCAGCTTTTCCATGCCAACCCCTGACAGGGGGAGCAAAAGAGTGAAGCAGGAGGAGGGGCAGCTCAGCAGCTGGACTGAATTAGGATTCTTACTAAAAGCAAAACATGCAGACACACCCCAGTTCCCACACAGGGCCTCCCCTAGCAGGGAAAGTGAGGCAGGGCAGAGTGGAAGATCAGGGGCGCAGGGCACCAGCTCCCAGCAGCCACCCTTCCTGCCGTGCTGACTCCGGGGCCAAGCTGTGGGCTCAGCACCAGCAATGCCGACCATCAGCTGACCAGGCGTTCCTCTGAGTGTCTCGGCCCCGCCCTTCATGCTCTGAGATAAATGCCCTCTTCTAAGATGGACAGGTCAAGGTCTCACCCCACCTATGCTCAGGGGCTAGTGACCCTCTGAGCCCCAATCTGCTCTTCCCCAACTCTGTTCATATGACTGAAGCACCTCCAGGGAACATGGAGGGTTAGACACAAAGGGGGTCTCCGTTTTTTCTTGACAGCTCTGCCAAGAGACATTAGAAAGACTCCAGGAACAGGCCCCATGTGGGGGTGCCTGCCTGAAATCCCCGCACTTGGGAGGCTGACACAGGAGGATCAGTGTAAGTTTGAGACTAGCCTGGGCTACAAAAGTGAGTTCAAGGCCAGCCTGAACTGCACAGTGAGAGTCCCATCTCAATCAATCAATCAATAACAGAAAGATTCGAGGAGGATGGAGGCTTTCCAGGGAACTAGTCCCTGCCTCACAGAAGACAAGGGGTATCAGAGTTCTGGAGCTCTCCCAGAATTCAGGCAGTCCCGAGGCAGCCAGCTCCAAACAGCTGGAAGAAGCCAATTAGCTCTGCTGTGGGTGGCACACTGCCCCACCTCTGGGCACAGCCTGACCTTGGGACTTGGCCTTTTGCTTTTCCAGGTATTTTTCAGCTACCAGTGGACAGGGACAGGGACAGGCACGGGGACAGGCTCGTTCTGGTTTTGCCTTCTCTCGATGGACAGTGGAGGAACTTTTCACAATTCATGTTGATGTTTGGGACAGGGATCCTGGGGAACGACACCGTGCCCTCCCTTGGGCCGACTTCCTCCCAGGGCGGCATCTGGCCTCCCGCCACCGGCCTCCCGCACCTACCTTCAGCGGCAACCAGGCGGTAGGGCTGGTGGCCGCCCGGGGGCTCAGGAGCATCCCCTCCGCTCGGGATCCTGCCTGGCGCAGCCGCGCGCCGGAGGCGGAGAACAGGGAGGCGCGGGACAGCACGGTCTCGTGACCGGGTCAGGACGCTGGGCCACCGGGGGCGGCGCGAGAAGGACGAGGGTGGCCGGGCCGTGAGATCGCGCGCCGGGAGGGGTTTAGGGTCGGGATCCGGACTGTGGGCCGCGGCCGCACTGGGTAGCGGAGGGGCGGGCTGCAGCCTCCCTCCTCCGTCGGGGCGCGCCGCGGGACGCCGGTGGCCCATTGCCGAAGGGGCTGGCCCGGCCGGGAGGCGGCGCCGGGAGGGGCCGCCGAGGGTCCCCGGGGAGCTAGCTTGGGTTCCCAGCTGCCTTTCCCGGGCCCCCACCGCAGGGCTGGCGTCGGGAAGGGGGCGGGCAGGCCGAGAGGGCACTCAGAGTTTCCAGCGACATTTCCAGGGTGTGGGAAGCGAGCTGCTGAGCGGCGGAGCCGGGGCAGGGGAGCACGATGATTAACGAGAATGAGCCGTGAGTTCCAGATACGCCTTTTGGCCGCCCGGGTGGGACCGAGATAAGGGAGTGCTGCAGGCGCGGTGTCCCGGAAGGCCCGGCCGCCTTCCCTTCCCCAAGCCTGGGGACAGTGTGTGCCCCACCAGCACCGGCTGGGTGTGCAAGCAAACCACGCACGCGTGCGCCGGCGAAGGAGCGGATGCGCACACACGTGCAAACACGGGGAGGAAACAAACCGGGGCTGGGCAGCGGTTCCCTGAGTGAGCCGCGCCCCTAAAGAGGATGAGGGTGGGATCCCACGGGCGGGGAGGAGGTTAGAGGGTCCCGGTGTTCCCATACAATGTATTTGTTTGATCACCGGGCTTTTCCGCTGTTCCCGCGGCTCTGACGTGAGCCCTAAGGCCCCGCCCACTGGCTCCCCCATTCACTCTGTCCGCTCCCCAGGTGGTACAGGGCCTGTTAAAGAACCGGGGGAGCTTAATGAATACTTATTTACTGACAGTGGGAACAGTCCGGAGTAGTGCCAGCTCCGGACTTACCTCTGGGATCCCCTTGCCCCAACAAACCGACTACGAGTAGTTACTGAGTGACTTCAGTGTTGGGAGCGATTGGAGATACATTATGGAAAGAATGACTACGTATCGGTATCTACTGGCTATCCCTTTGGCATCTGGGGTCACCATGCAATTTAGAGTGCCATTCAACGGACCATTTCAGTCAAAAGTTGAGAAGAAAGAGAATGGAAAAAAAGATGAAGCGGTTCTGGACCCCTGCCTCCCTCAGTGTTGTCAGCTTATCTCCTCGCAGCTCGGTCGTGTGGGAACGGGCACACAGAGGAGGGGCTCGGGGCAGGCATACCAGGGGCTCCCGGTGTCTTCCTGTTGCCCGTGGAGACCGGCTGCGCTGGCAGAGGGGTCACTGGGAAGCAGTTCTAGGCTTCCAGGGACGATTTTTGTGATGACTGGGCGCCAAGTCTGCCTACTGTGAAGGAATTTTACAAAGGCGACTATTTCACGGAGTGGGGCAAACTTACAAGCTTCTATTATTCTCTAGGGCTCTGACCTGGACTCCAAGATAAATATTTAATGAGATCACAAACACTGCAAATCTCTTCTGCCTTTCCAGAGGAGCGGAAGGGCTGAGCCAGCTGCGGTGAGCAGCAGTGCCCACAGCAGGCTGCTCCCCCAAGCGCAGGGCTGCTCGCGCAACCTGGGTACCAGCCTCTTCCCACCCTACGGGGAGAGTAAGCACCCATTTCCGTAGTCCTGGTTTTCCCACCTGTCAGTGTGCTTGGCACTAAGAAGGGCCTCATCACTTTCATGTTCTTCCTTGTGCTCCAAAGGTGAAGCCGACGCTCTTTCAACTCCAGGGATCCTGGTCATACCCCTCACCAGCGTGTGCTTCTCTTATTCTCTAGGGCTCTGACCTGGACTCCAAGATAAATATTTAATGAAGAGTGTGCTGCTGAGCGGCCAAAGGCCCCAACTTCCTGATTCTCACAAAGGGAGGTGGCAGCTATGGGCCAGGATCTGGGGCCTGGCCACTAGCTCCATCGCTATGGGGATGGGGAGCTCAGTAAACAGCTTTGGAGGATGGAGGAGGTGACCTGTGGGAGGCCCTGCTGGAGACTGGAGCCTTTTTCTCAGCCGCTTGGGACCCACTACCCACAGGGTCCTGGCCCTGCCCCTCAGGTCCAAACCCCACTGTATTTCCTGGTAGCCAGCTGGCTTTGCCGATGGCAGGATGGAAGCCGGATGGGGCCAAGGGGACTGGGAACCTAAGGAAACTTGCCGCATTCCTCCTTTTCAGCCCTGATTTAGGGAGAAGGCCTCCTTTTTGAAAAGCAGATTAAGGGGGTGGAGAGAGCCAGGTGCAGGGACTGAGCCAAGACCCAGGTTTCTGATTTCCCAGCTCCTCCCCTGAGTCTCAGCTTTGCCTCTGGCCGGGCCTCCACAGCTGGCGTGGCTTCCGGGGCCTGGCTGAACACAGACCGGATGAATGGTCCGGGTCAACCTGGAGCGGATTCCTCCCATGCCTGTGCGTCGTCCTGTCCCCTGCCCACTGTCCCATCTCAAAGAGAGCTCTCTTTCCCTGCAAGTGTGCTACATGACCACCTCTGGCTACGCCTACAGTCCCTGCCGCCACCACCTCAGCCACCTGAGCCGTAGTAAACACAGTTATGTAACTGCTCTTTTTCCTAGCTATCTGATTCCAGTCACTAAGGTCCCCGCCCCTGGCTGAAGCTGCCAACTTTTGTTCTGCAAATACCCTACCCACCCAGCACTCCTGTCCTCAGTCACCAGCCCAGGGCATAATCAGCTACCCATAAGTATTGGGGCTCCTCACACTGAGAGGGAGAAGAGGGCAAAAAGCACTCTCTGGCACCAAAAGAAAGGATGAGTGAGCCGAGCTCTCAAGTTGCTTTTTCCTTGCTCAGTCTAGCCTTGAACTCAACACTGTAAACCAGGCTGGCCTGGAACACAAGGCCATCCTCCTGCCTGAGCATGCTTTACCAAACTTGGTAACTCTCATTTCTTGAGTGTCTTTCTCTAGCGTTGGGAGTCTACCATTTGTGTCAACCACACTCTGAGGTTCACCCACCCCCACTCTGGACCCTGGACCCCATGTTAGAGGAAAGACAACTGCTGTCCCTTTTCTGGTAATCCTGGAACATGTTCCAGGTAGGCTCCCAGTTTTTATGTGTCTACTCAGAAGAGTGTTTTCTTCACCCAGCCCAGGAGGGGTAGCAAAGAAAAACCCAGCAGTCTGGAGGCAGAGCACAGTGACATGGCTGTAAGAAGCCAAAGCAAGTCACCTCCTTGGATATGTCATGCAGACCTGGACTCTGTTTCATCCCCTGGGCCCCATCCTCTCTCCTGGGTCCTCTCCTGATTCTAGCTCCCGCAGTGCTGCCAGCCAAGTTCTACCAACAACCCTTTCTGGGCCAGCTACTCATGGGAACAGGGCAAGCAAGGGAGGATAGTGTGGGTGACCCACTTTGGGGCTTCAAAGGCCCTCCTTTGCCAATAGTGGCATGATCTGGCCCATCTGGAATCCACTTTTTTTTTTTTTTTTTTTTTTAATAGTCCCTGCAAATGAGGAATCTCTGTGAGAAATCAGTACTGGGGCCAGCAGCCAGGTCAGAGGCATGGACCCCATGGGAGGGGAGGAGGCTTCAGGTCTACCTTGTACAAACCTTTGCATAACACACATGTCATGCCACAGGCTTCTATTCTGGGCTCTTGGTTACTCACATCCAATCCCCAAGAGTGGCCAGAGAACTCAGGCTTTTTGCCAGGTTTTCCCAATCTGTCCCCCAGAAAGCTGTGACATGGTCACCACACCTACGGCTCTCCTTTCTCTTCCTTTATACAGGTGAGGAGATGAACACAGTGCGTAGGTGGGGTGACTTTGAGAAGATCTCAGGAAAGATGAAAAGCCCAAGTGGCTATCAGCTCTTTAGAAAGCAGATTTTATAAGGAAAGAAAGAGCACGGTGATCTCAGAGGGGAACCAAGCCAAGTCAACTCAGCCACAGAGAAGGGCACAGACCCAGGTGCTGGAAAATTAGGTCTACTGTGGCCTTCCTTCCCTGCTCAGGTAAACTGAGATAAGGAAGGGGAAAGGCTGATTGGCTGGCCAGTGCATGCCATAAGGTGGTGCTCTGGCTTCTGAACAAAGGATAACCTGTCTTCCCATCTCCCTGAATTCTGGATGAAACACTTCCTTCACTGCATCAACATTGAAAAAGACAATATACCAGTAAATTATAAATCCCCTGTATCAACAATAAGTAGACTTCCTGAAAGTTGATTCTCTAACAAATTAGACCACCCAACAAGCAGGGACTAGATCTAGGTCTAGTAAGAGGTCGACATGAATTCTCCTATCAGCATTTCATTCCAAGGCTCTTACCAAAGCTTTCCACAATTCTGTAAATAAGGGCAATGATTACTTCACTTTACTGAGATTTTAGCTAAGGGAAAGAACACTGCTAACCTAGAACACTGGGATAACAGAACCCAACAAGCCTCCTCAGCTTTTGTAAAATTAGAAATCTGGGCTTGTTTTCTGGCCTGTACATTACACTTGTAGCCCCTTATTGGATGTATTTGATGTCCAGATGTGCAGTCTGGGCCTGGCAGTGCTGGATGGGGCCCTTCCACCTTGGCACCAGGACCTGCAGTGTTCCCTCACCGTCACTTGCCCAAAGGAGCGGATTCATCCCCACGAACGCACAGCACCACCTCACAATATTTCCCTTTTGCAGAGGAAGCACAAAGCTGGTCTGGTACTTCCTGTCCTGAATAGTTCAACTCCCTTTCACCTTCTAGGGCTTCTTTGACTCCTCCCACATTGGGATGTGGCCATGTCTATTGTTAGGATCACATCGAGTTATTAAATTACTATAATAAAATCCTATTTTTGACCTTTGCAAAGACTGTGTGTTCTGGGTTATCTTTCTTTTCTTCATGTATAGTGACCTCTGGTGGAAAAGCCACAGGGGTGGGGGCTTCAGAAAGAGATGGTGGTGGGCAAAATGCCAGAGTTGAGGGAGTAGTAAGATTCTGAGAGGGGAAAAAATCCCAAGGTGGAAGTAGCTGCCAGACAGCTTAAAACTAAAGAGCCCAGAGAGGGAAGGAAAGAGGCCTTTTTTACTGTGAGGGGATTCCTCTTTTGTGAGGGAAATTCCTTGATACTGTCACTGACAAGGCCAGACGAGAATAGACATTGAAAGCCAGGCTTTCCCTTGATTCCTAGAATTATTATTGTTATTTATTGAGACAGAGTCTCCTGTGCAGTTCAGGGTAGCCTTGAACTCACTTTGTAGCCCAGGCTGGTCTTGAATTAGCATCTATCCTCCTATCTGAGCCTCCACCTACTGGGATTACAGGTGTGTGCTACCAAGCCTGACTCCTATAATTATTAAATGGGTAAAACCCAAGTATCAGTGCCTCAACCAGAAAAATAAAAACACAGGGAACCAATAAGTTACTGAATTTAAGCGTCTTTTCTTCTTTTTATCTTAAAGATGACTTCTAATTTTTTTTTTTTTTTTTTTTTTTTTTTGGTGGGACCAGGGTTCAAACTCATGACCTTGTACTTGCCAGGCAGGCACTTGTGCCACGGAGTATCTCCCTGGCCCCGATGACTTCTAATTTACAGTAACAAAGTTCTAACAAATTTCTTGTTCACAAACAAGATGACTTCTGCTAATAAGTAACATCTCCATTTCTTTAACATCACTAAAAGAAGACAGTCTTAAAATTCAAGTAAAGCAGGGCCTGGCAGAATGGCTCAGTGGTCTAAAGCACCTGCTTAGGAAAGCTCAGGCCACTGCAGGGACTACAGTTCGATCCCTGGCACCACATGCTGCGCAAGCCCTACCCTCAGGGCAGGCTGAGCCGGCCATAAAAATAAATAAACAAAAGTTCTGAAACAAGAAAAAAAATTCTTCAAAATTCAAGTAAAGCAATCTATCATTCAGAAGAACCTTTACAAAAACAGTACCAACTAGCCTCACAACTTACCCACCACATGCAAGAAGAAAAACCAGGAACTTTTCTTGGAAAAGGTGTCACAACTACAACAGAGAAAGAAAAAAAATGTGCTTGCAATGGTGTGTTCAAGAGACACTGTGGCAGACAACAAACTTTATTGCCCAAATCAAAATCTATGGCTGCCTCTTCCTTACTACGTACTTCACCTTAACATGCAAAAAAAAAAAAAAAAAAAAAAAAAAAATTTAAAAGGTCTTTGGAGAAAACTGATGAGGGGGAACCCTGGGCCAGAACTTACGGAGAAGCACAACCCCACTTCACAGCTGCACCAATGGACAGGCCATGTCCATGTCCTTGCTTCTGGATCTGCAGCCACCTAGACTTGTCATGAGGGTGCCGAGGAGAAGACACTTGACCCGGTCTCAAACAAAGGTGTTACTGAGCAAGGCCCGCCAGCTGTGAGGGCATGTGCCCCTGGCTTCCCAGGAGGGAATATGCTCTCCCGTATCATCTTTGCCTTTGTGACTGCATAGATGAAGGCAGTCACACTGACCCCCTTCACCCTAGCTGGCCACACAGAAGCAGGGCAGGTCCCAAATCCCAGTGTAATGTTGTCTCTTTCCCACTCTCTGTCAATGGCACAAAGTCCCATTGTTAATACAGTTCACTGCTGGCCCTTCATATAGCAGCAACACCTTTGTCCTTCCAACACACGACTTTCTTCCTATACATACATCTGCTCTTTCTTACGGCCTTCCTATGAGTGTCTGATTGCAGAAGGCTGAAAAGGGACTAGGGCACTGTCACACTTTAGAGGTGTCCTCCATGTAACTCAGATTCTTCTAGGCTGTGAGATTTCAGAAAAGATGTGGACTAGATGTAAGACAAGGTAGAAGTAACATGGTTATAATCCCAAGTAGGAAATTGGAGGCTCATACCCACAACTGGAGCTCTGAGTTCTCTCTCCTTCTGGCATCTGCCTGGGTAAGAAAAGCTGAATGATTGTGTGTGTGTGTGTGTGTGTGTGTGTGTGTGTGTGTGTGTGTACTAGGAATAACTGAACTCAGGATCCTTCAGCTTGCTGGGCAGGTGCTACACTGCTGAAGTGTATTCCTGGCCACTTGAATACAGTATTTTTGTTTTTTGTTTTTTAAACTGAGATTCTATTATTGCCATAACAACTACAATAAACGCTGGAGATTCTAGAATGCTAGCTCAACAAGTCTTTCTGGATTTGTGTATTACTTCCCATAATCAGGGCAAAGTACCTAGCACTTGCAACTTCAAGAGGTCTATTTGGCTCACAGCTTTAAAAGGGTTCACTCAATGATCAGCAGAAATGGCCAAGGAGAAGAGTGTAGTGGGAGGCAACTGCTCAACTCAGGCAGCCAAGGACCAGTAGGAAGAGTCATGGACAGACACACATTTCCGGGAGGCAAGCCTGCCTCCAGGGCTATACCTCCTGCAATGGACTCCACCTGGTCCTAGCACATTCAACTATGCACTTGCCAATGCATGAATACCCTATCCTCGTGATCGAGTCTCTCCCAAAGCTCTATGTCTTTAATGTGAATGCTTTAGAGGATATTTTATATCTACTTTATTTCTATTTATTTATGTTTGCTACTGGGGATCGAACTTGGGCCCTTGTGCTTGCCAGGCAGGTGCCTATGCCACTGAGCTATATCCCCAGCTGACATTTTAGATCTAAACCATAACATTAGCAAAGAATTTCAATGGGAAGGAAAATTTGGCAATTATTATAAAGTAAAACTATGAAATCCATGTGGGGGCATTTTCTTCCTAAGCCAGTTTAACTGATTACCCAGGCTGGTTTAGATGAACTTAACTGTAAAGAACTTTATATTAAGGGATATAGTATCATCAAAAGCTCTTAGAGAAGCTGTAATATTTGTATAAAATAGGGTAAGGTAGATGGCCCAGATTTTCACCTTCTTCATCCTGAAAGGCTAGAGAGACTCCTGTGTAATGACCATGACAGCTGTACCTCACATGGGACATACTAGTTTGATCCCATGTTAGAGGTAACTGCCTCAAGCTTTGGATGTTTGTATGTGTGTATTGTCTAGGGAATCAAACACAGGCCCTTGTGCTAGCTAGGATGGTGCTGAACTATACCCCCACCCAGCCAAACTTCATATATTAAGATCACTCAGAAGGAAGGGGTAAGGGACAAACGCCAAGGGTGAGACTCCCAAAAATAGTTTAGCTTTTCAGAAATCCCACTCTTGCTCCTTAATGACATTATATAATAATATATTTGAATGGCCAACGAAAATATGTTTTTTCTATTTTGAATATTGCCATGGAATCATCCATAAGTTAACATACTCTTTACTATCCAGAGAAGTTTACAACAATGAAGCTCTATAGAATAAGCACTTGCCTGGCAAGTGCAAGGGCCTTACTTCAATCCCCAGTTCCACACACAAAAAAAGATACGAGGGGGACCCTTCACTCAGTCCCCCTCCTGTCCTCCTCCAATAGCTTTCTTTCCCCCAGTAAATCCATTCTACTCACAAAAAAAAAAAAAAAAAAAAAAAAACAAGGACATGAAAAATACTGGTATTTCCAGACAGCCAGACAGTTCTATTCCTCAGCAAGGAGAGTTCTAGGTGTGATCAAATCCATCAAAGCATGATCCAAAATTTTTACTTTTCTGGTCAAAATCTAGTCACAAAAGTCCAGCATACTAGCCATGTTTCTGCAGTTTCACCTTGAGGTTATAAAGAAGATGGAAGTTGGCCTTGTGGCGTTCTATTAAACATACAGGTACACACAGGTGTACTGCTTTGTCTTTGTGCTAAATATTCAAAATACAAAGACTTAAAAGGGAGGTTTTGAACTAGTAAGAGATGAGTTTTACATTTTTCATTTAAAAAGTCATCTGAAGGGCTGGTGAAATAGTTCAGTGTTCTAAAGCACCTCCTTAGGCAAGCTTAGGCAACTACAGGGACCAATGGTTCAATCCCTGGCACCATATGCTGCGCCAACCCTACCACCAGGGCAGGCTGAGCTAGCCATAACATAAATAAAAAATTTAAAAATGTTCTTTAATAAATAAATGTCATCTGATATTTTCTCTAAAAAATTTCTCATGATGTGCATGTGACCAAATGTGAGGACCTGTTCTTGTGAGGCATCACTTCAAATGGCATTTGAGGAAAGCACACAGGGTGTCCTCAGACATACACGGGAACTGATGTCAGAAGCAGCTGATCTGTGCTCCTAGATGGGAAGAATTTCAGAAAACAAAAGGTCCTTGTGGACTTTAATGTGAATGAGAACAAAAGGAAAGTAATTCTACTATCTGTAGAACATGGGAAGAATCTAATAAAACAGAAGAGGATTTGAAAATGTCAACACTGCAAAGCTTTGACAGCAATTACAATGTTTTTTCACAAAGATGGTTCTTGGCAGAAAGAACAGACTGAGGGCAAACCAAAGTGGGCATCTAGCCACCTTAGAAGCTGCTGTTTAGATTCAAATATTCTGAAAATGTTAAAAGCCTTTAGTGAAACCTAAAGTGAAGAAACAGGACTGTTATTGTAAGCTCTCTCTCTCTCTCTCTCATACAGTTTAGCCTGCCTTTGAACTCACTGTGTAGCCCAGGCTGGCCTCTAACTCTTGGTGATCCTCCTGCCTCAGCTTCCAAAGTGCTGGGATTATGGACATGCACCACCATGTCTCACATTAAAACACATTTCAAAAGCTGATGCATTCAAAACTGTTATGAGTCATAGATACAAATGTATAATTGGGGATTATATGCCAATAGGAAGCCACACTTAAAAAAAAAATCCCATTCAGGGGCCAGGATTATAGCTCAATGGCACAAACACCTACCTGGCAAACACAAGGTCCTGAGCTCAATTCCTGGTACCAAAAGAAAAAGTCTCATTCACTGACTCATGCATTCATTTTTGCAGTGCTGGTGTTAGACTCTGTGGGCACCCATGTACCAGGGAAGGGACTCACCACTAAGCTACACCTTCAGCCTAGCGCATCTGAGAGCTCTGCTTTCAGACCTGTAAGAATACACTTAGCACACAACTTTCTAAAACATCAGAACACACACCCCAGGTTTCCACTAAAGGGTCTTCCAGGATTTAGAATTTCCAACTCCAGCTCCTTTCAGAGTTGGTGCTATTGTCCTAAACATGCTCATATTTTCTTGGAAAAGCTCTCCTCACTCTCACCTTTCTACCCTGCTGAGCTTCTACAGCTCTGAAGTCACCTGCAGCACACTCTTCTATGACATGACCATTAGGAAATCTGTTTTATGATCTCTTTTTGAGAGGATAATGACACTCCTAAGAACATGTCCTTTTCACTAGAAAAATATTTTTGGTCATAGGGATTTGTAATGATTTCGTTACAACAGATGGAGACCCTTAAGAGTGGTTTCCACATATGGACTAACGGGGGAGGTATATGATAATGTACAATGAAAAGGAAAAGGAGAAAGTTGGGGCTGGTGAGATGGCTCAGCAGTCTAAAGTGCCTGCTTAGACAAGCTTAGGCAACTGCAGGCACCATGGTTCAATCCCCAGCACCACATGCTGCACCCACCAGCTTCACTACCAGGGCAGTCTGAGCCAGTCATAATATATGCATTTGAAAAGGACCAAGTTGTAAGGACTCCCAGCTCCACAATCTGTCACATGGACTGACATTTATATCTGACATTTGTAGGTGAGATTTCCAAAGACAGAATCATTCTATCACTGAGGTCGTGGGAGGAGAGTGTGGATGCCCAAGAGGTTAAGGGTGTCCAGGGAGGATGTCCTGGTAGGGGGAGAGGGACTCAAGCCTTTTTTCTCTCTTCTCTCCTAGGCTTTACTTAGAACTCGGTAGGAGATCCTTTAGTCCCTCTTCTAAATTCATTTTTATCTCTTTTTTTCCTTCCTTCCCTCCTTTCCTCCTTCTTTCCTTTTTTTTTTTTTTTTTTTTTTAGGGAGTTTGAACTCATAATCTTGCACTTGCCAGGAAGGCACTTGTGCCACGAAGCTATCTCCCTGGCCCCACTTTTTTCTTTTCTTTCTTTCCTTTTTTTTTGAGACAAGGTCTCACTGTGCAGTCCAGACTGGCCTTGAACTCACAACAACCCTGCCTCAGCTTCTCAAGTGATGGGATTACAGGTGTGTGGCACCACACCCTGCTTCTGTTGCTTTCACTGACAGAAACCCATGCAGGCAGAGTCAAATCCCCACAAGTGTTCTGGCCTCTGTCCTAAACGATCATGGAACTACAGCAAAAATGTAAGGAACAAATAGATGGCTAAGTCTTCATTCTTCTAATGAAATTATAGTTTTGAGGAAAATATACACTCTTTTCTGGTTTCCTCAAAGCTCCAAACATGCAGTACTGCTGTTTGAGATACTATTTCAATGCTGGTCTCTCCCATCCAAATGATAGTCAGGACTTCTATGCATTTATTTTTTCCCATTTTTTTTTTTATATAGCATGTCCAGACATACACCCTCACCCATGCCAACCAGTGAGTACCATGACCTGGCACCTGTGTTCAGACTAAGCCAAAACAGGATCCTAAGGATTTCCAGAATTTCCTTCCTTAGGTTGTGACATGAAAAACAAACTAAGGGAAGAGTATTCAGAGTACTAAACATTTGTTTTGTATTGTATAACATGCTACTGAAACTTGACATATAATTCAATGTAGTAAGTGATGGAGGCACATTCCAGTAATGGGAAGACAGA
Source organism: Myocastor coypus (assembly GCA_004027025.1). NCBI lineage: Eukaryota > Metazoa > Chordata > Mammalia > Rodentia > Myocastoridae > Myocastor > Myocastor coypus. Next base: position 163,538 of record PVJA010000289.1, read on the forward strand.
ACTTCCAGCCAGATCTATAAGACAGGAAACTCAATGTCCTTTGGGAAGGCTCAACTCACGAGGGGAGCATCCTACTCTTGCTGGCTTCTTCAGAAATACTGACACTAAAATAGACACATGGCTGGCACAATAGAATGAAATGTAAGTGCTTCTTGCTGTTGATGGTTCTGCTGAGGGCATTTATAAAATATTTAGGTATTTAATTTCTTCTACAGGTGGGTAAGTCATCTGGGATTCATAAACAAAAGCAAAAGAATATGGCCACAGTTACAGCTTTATCTCTTTCTCCCTCAATCTCTGAGGGGAGTTTAAACCAATCATGCCTATGGTCAAATGGATGATTTTTTATTTTCAGTGTTGGGGATGGAAGCCAGGGCAAGCTCTACCACTGACTGACACTGCCAGCCTTAGATGCATATATTATAAGTAACTCTAAGAGATCTGTCATTATTTTTATTTTGCTTTACTAGAATGTTAAAAGGAACTGAGATTCCTGAAAAATAGGCTATTATAAAAAACATTCTCCTTGGCCCTTAAATCACTGGGTTATTTACTTGGAAGCTCTAGTCTGAGCAAATTTCTATCAGAACAGAAGCAATTTTAACCAATGAAATCTAAGAGACCTTTTCCTGTGGCAAAGAGCAGAAAAAAACCCTCTTCAGTTTGAAAAGTTATTAGTCTTAAATGAACACTATTGTCTTCCTAAAGCAAGGTAAAAAGCTGACTAGTTCAAGTCAGAGACCCAGGGCTGAGGTTTCCAAGGCCCTTTTATTAGGGGAAGGTCCCCTGGATAGCACAAACTTCACTTATGTATTGATTACAATCAGATTTGCTCCTAAAAATTAGGGGAATTAAAAAGGGAAAACAAATCAGATGTGCTTTTATATATATCTTGAACACAAATTTAAAAGAATTTATAAAACATTCACCTTCCTTACAGAATAAACCCAGACTAAATTATGAATGCACCTCCAGGTTTGTTTTTGTTTCATTTTCTGATCATAAATAAAATTTGTTCTTAAGCTTGGGATCCACCTGTAGCCCAGCACAAGTGAGTCATCATTGTGTTTTCTTCCTGTTGTCACTCTTATGCGTGGTGTTGGGGTGGACTGGGGTCACTAGCTTCGCAGGCCCCTCATGTCCACTGTCTTTTCGAGGTGGCATCCGCTCATTAATTCGGTCCAGTCCTCGAGCTTCTTCAAAACTCCGGATCTTGTGCTGCAGCGAAAATCCTCGGATGGCTAAAAAGAAACAGGAAGCAGGTGGAGAGCCCTCAGTTAGGAACTGGGTAGCAGCTCAGCGAAGCTGACACACAGCCCCTCCCAGAGGAAACAGAAAGGCAACCCTGGGGCACATATCTGGTGAGGGAACAGTAAAAATATAACTCAATCAGCCTTATCTAAAACTACTGCTTCCTCCAAGAAAATGGGCAGCTGAAACTAAAACTTTCCTAAAAGTTCAATCATGGCAGAAATATGCCTGACAAAAAGCTAGCAAGCTCTTACTTCGCCCCAATTTGAAAAAAAAACAAACCAGAAATGTGCTCAATGCTAAAAAAAAAAAGGCAATGCTACTGTAACAGAACAAATTAAACAGTTTAATATAAGCACTGGGGATTGAGCCCAGGGTCTTTGCTCTGAGCTACATTTCAGCCAGTTTTTTTTTTTTTTTTTTTTTAATTTTGAGGCAGGGGTCTCACTAAGTTGTTAGCTTCCCAGACTAGGCATAAGTCTGAGATGCCCCCGACTCAGCCTCCCAGAGTACAGCGCTTACAGGCATGTGCTACCATGCCTGCCTCAGAGTTGTTGCCTCAAGCACAAACATTACATTAATCACAAAAGACAGCTTTTTGTTTGAGATGGCTTTTTATCTTGTACAACCTAGAGCTTAACATAGGTTAAAAACCATCAATACAGCTTCTATATATTTTCCTTCTGATTCAAGTTAGACTTAACTTAGACTGTCAAAAAAAAAAAAAAAAAAAAAAAAAAAAAAAAAAAGGCATTCTCTTTTTCAACTATCTTACCTAATAGAATAAATTTATAACAAAGGTTTTTTCAGTTCCAATGGTTTTTAATAGTGTTGCTTAAAAATCTCTTCAAAGAAACAAGGATAATATTTTGGTTGTCTTGGGACAATCTCAAAAATCAATGAATAAAAAAAAAATCAATGAATAATGGGCCAGGGAGATAGCTCAGTAGAATAAGCACTTGGCAAGTGCAAGGTCCTGAGTTCAATCCCTGGTCCTACCCAAAACAAAACAAAACAATCAAATGAAACCCGAGTCTATTTTTGCCTCTGTTCACACTAACCTTGGATTCATTAGATAAAAGAGGCTGCCCTGTCTGACCTTAGTCACAGGGATGTCTTTGTATGCAGAAGAGATACGGGCTTAAACTACTCCACATCACACCAGTGTCACTTCAGCTTTAGTCACTTTTCAAACTGACAGATCCCGCAAGGGTTTAGCTGTGATGAAGGTCATTTAAATGAATGAAGACACAGAATATGTGAGCATGCCTAAGAATATTTATCCCATTTCACACAGTTCTGGTGACGCAACAATGAACGATCTGAAGTGCTGATAAAGCCTTTAAAAACTAGTAGACAGACACAGGAGCACATCTATCCAAGGAACATGGCGTACCTTCCTGGGCCTCTACTGCTTGTACTGTAGCTGTAAGAGGGCAGGAGCAGTGGCATGCAAAATGAAGACAGAGAAGAGTGAGTAAGTCGGCAGCTCTGCTGCCAGTGCTGACCCTCCTGCCCACCTCCCCTGCGCACTGGGAAAGCTCCCTAGTGAGAGAAGCCAGAGATTACTTTGAGGCGCTAAGTAGTGTGGGGAACACGAGCAGGAAAGTTTCTCATATTTTTAGCATCTAAATGGCATGGGAACATCGTCCTCTTCACTTGAAACAGTGAACTGTTAACTTAAGTCTTTTGTTTCCAGTACCAGGGATCAAACTCAGGACCTTGCATTTGCCATACAGTCACTGATGCTGCTGAACTACCCTGTTTGTTTTCTTGAAACAGGGTTTTGCTATACAGTTCATGCTGTCCTTGAACTTGCAGCAATCCTCCTGCCTCAGCCTCCTAAATGTTGTGACTACAGGCACATGCCACCATGCTCACCTCTAGTTTATATCTTGATATCACGTATTGAAATTACTTGTCAAATCAATTTTTTACAGTTCTAGGGATGAACCATGGGAATGCTCTACTACTGAGCTAGTAGTACCTTTAGGGAACCCTCTCTTGCCCTCCCTCCCTTTTTTTTTGGTACCTGGAACTGAACTCAGGATCTTGCATTTGCCAGGCAGGCACTGTGCCACTGAGCTATGTCCCTAGTCCTGTTTGCTTAAATTTCAAGACAAAGTCTTGCTAAATTGTTCAGGCTAGACTTGAATTTGACTCCTTCTGCCGTAGCCTCCTGAACAGCTGGGGTTACAGGGGTATGACACTGAAAATAATTTAACAATCAAGTTTCAATTTGTAATAGCCTGGAGGGCATTAATGAATTACTACTGGACCCTATTCGAAAAACTTACTATTAGCACTTACTGCTCTAAAAGGACTTACGTGGGAGTGCACCATCCTTCTAATTACTTGAAAAACAGACTGGCATTTGGAAGAAGAAAAATTGCATTACAAGTGAAAGGTTACTTCTTGTCTGGAGGTGGACTACTAAGTGGCAAAGGCACAGGACACTTCTGTTTCATGGCAAATGCAAGTGCCCACATGGGGCCCTACAACCCACATGGCTTCCACTCAGGCCAATTATCAAGAAAGCCCTCTTCCTTCTCCCTTAAGTGATTAGAATGGTAAGAATTTACAATTAGCATCAAGAGGAAGACTTTCTTACACCTTAACCCTAACATATAAAAAGGTAGTAACAAGAGTCTATCAGAACCCCCTCACAATAGCTATGTTGTTCAAAGCAAGAAGCTCCTGTAAGCTCCTCAGTTCCTCCAGCCTCAATGTTGTTAAAGATGACAGGGAAGGTAACACGGTAAGCAGCAAGTCTGCTTTTTTGAGGAGTTACTTACCACTAGGAGACTGAAAAACTTTGATGCTGCCTTCTTTGAGTTTTGTTTTTTTTTTTTGGTACCAGGGAGCAAATTCAGGATCTTGTATATGCCAGGAAGGCACTTAGGCTGCTGAGCTATCTCCCTGACCCCAATGCTGACTTTTAAATGGAGTATGAAAGCACCAGTACTGAGCTCAACTTAGCAGATGTTTACATTTGTCTACCATGTGTATCAAGGTCTTAAAGCACTGCCTCAGTCCCTCTATTCTCCTTACAGAAAACAAACTGCACAAGGACACTCCACAGCACAACACTGACACAACTGCGGGAGAGCCAAATTTGGCCTGAAACTCTGTTTAGAGTGCTGTCCCAGTACAAGTTGAAAATCTATGTGGTTAAAATCTGTCCTGGTATTGAGCTGTCTTGGGCCATTCCAAAACTGCTCATCTACTGGATGCTTTGACAGCAGCATGCATTGAGGATCTTCAAAGAGATAGTTACATAAAACATTTTCTCTTAGCCTCCTTACTGAAATACAATTCATATGCCCTAAATATTCACTTGTTTAAGGTGCATGCATGAATGGCGTCAACATATTTTGGGTTATGTAACCATCATGATCTGTTTAAAACATTTTCATCAGCCCTAACCATTAGTAGTCACTCCCCATGTCCCTTACTTCTTCCTCTTAATCACAGAGAACCACTAATGTATCTCCTGTCTGGATCTACCTCCTCTGAATATCTCATGTACATGGAATCATGTATTTAATGACTTCTTTGTTTTTCAATCTTTTATTTGTCTTAATGAGAAAAAAGATAAAATAGTAATGAAACAGTTTCAAAACAAGTTAGTAGGACAGCTACAATAATTAATACATTGCATATTGCTTTCATAGTAGTCATTCAGAGAACAAAATGTAGACCTGAGATCTTATTTAAACAATTAGTACAAACCTTTCTTCTCAGACTGACTTCTTTGACTTAGCATAATGTTTTGTTTTGCTTTTGGTAGCAGGAATCAAACTCAGGACCTTGTGCTTCCCAAGCAGGCTCTATGCCACTGAGCTATATCCTTGGCCCTCACACAATGTTTTCAAGGCTCACTCAGATTGTAGCATGGACTCATACTTTGTTCCTTTTTGTGGCTGAATACTATTTCATTACACATACCATGCTTTGTTTATCTAGTTGGTTGATAATTGGGTTTCAATCACTTTTTGACTACATGAGCAGTGCCATGTAAGAGCATTTCAGCACACATTTTGGGGGACATATTTTGTTTTGGGGGGGGTAAGGAGCTAGGCTTGAACTGTGGGCCATATGGTAACTCTGTTCACTTATCTGAAGAACTGTCAGAATGTTTTCTCCAAAGCTGCCATATTATTTTACATTCCGACCAGCAGTGTATGAAAGAGCCAATTTCTCACAATCTCACTAATATTTATTCCTTTGTTGTTTCAGTGGTGGGGGTGACCCCAGAGCTTTGGGCATATTTGGCAAGTGCCTACACCACCAGCCCTCAACAACACGTATTTTTGCTTTGTTTTATTTTTTTGTATTATGGCCTGCTCAGCCTGCCCTGGGGGTGGGGCTGGTGTAGCATGTGGTACAGGGTATCCAACTGTGGTCACTGTGGTTGCCTGAGCTTTCCTAGGTAGGCACTTTAGACTGCTGAACTGTCTCGCTGATCTGACACATCTTTTTTTTTATTGCAGGCTTCCTAGTGAATGTGAAGACTATCTCAATATGGCTTTGTTCTGCATTTCTGGAATGTCTAATGATGTCAAACATCCCTTCATATATATATATAAATCCCTACATGGACCACTTGTGAATCTTGGGAAAAATGTCAATTCAAATTCTTTGCCCATATTTAGTTGTGATGCCTTTTTTATTATTTAGTTATAAGAGTTCTTTATCTTTTCTAGATAAGAGTCCCTTATGATTTTCACAAATTTCTGTGGGTTGTTTTTTATTTTCTTGAAAATTCCACTTGTAGTATAACTGTTTTAATTTTCTTTCCTTGTTCTTTTTTCTTTTAAGACACAGTCCCACTATATATTCCAAGCCAGCCTTGAGCTCATTATATAGCCCAGGCTGGCCTCAAACTTGCAGCAATCCTCCTGCCTCAGCTGGATAACAGCCTATACCACCACTCTTAGCTCTTAAAAATTAAAAAAAAAATTGTTTTATTTGTGGTACTAGGGACTGAACTCAGGACCTTGCAGTTGCCAGGAGGGCACTTATACTGCTGAGCTATATCCCTGGCCCAAAGTTTTATTTATTTATTTATTTTTTCAGGACTGGGGATTGAACTCAGGTCCTTGCGTTTGCCAGGCAAGCATTTATTCTACTGAGCTATCTCCCCAGCCCCAAAAGTTTTAAAATTTTGATGCAGTCCAATTTATAAATTTTTTTTCACATGGTCTTGGTGAATTTTGTTCTGTTCTTGGCTTTCCTCTTGATTTTGGCAAGTAGGTTGGTGTTAAATTTGTGACTGGCTGTTAGATTTCCTTTAATATATTTTTTGCTCCAATTTCCAAGCATATTTATTTATTTGACAGTGTTGTATATATACTGTAACTCATTCCAACCTCTCTTGCAAGAAAGGTAAGGTGTAAAAAACATGGTTGCAGAGTCAGAAGGGCTATCGTTAGTTGAAAGCTCTTTAGGAAAAGTTACATTAACTTTTTTTTTTTTTTTTGTCTTTTTGAGACAGGGTCTCGCTATGCAGTTCAGGCTGGCCTTGAGCTCACTTTTGTAGACCAGGCTGGTCTCAAACTCACACTGATCCTCCTGCCTCAGCCTCCCGAGTGCTGGGATTACAGGCGTGTACCACCACGCCCAGCTACATTAACTTTTAATAAGAGATCTTTTTAAGCTCCAGCCCATGAGCACATGGAACTGACACTTGGATGTGAAAATGACAAATCAAACTCAGTTGCTGTCAAGCAACAAGAATCTCTGAAAAGTTGGCACCAACTTGAGCTGTGTTCTTTGACATTCTTGAAGATTTCCATCAATTTCACAAATATCGATAAGCAATCCTAAACTGATTGAGACACTCAAATCAGGAATGAAGAGAATCTAGATACACTGGGATCAGCCCAAATGGTGACCACGAATTACAAATAAATAAGGAAATCTCCAAATGACACAACTATAGAATTTTCTTTGTTACTGTCCTTAGTGTGTATATTGGTCTTTTCAAGGTCTAGGTTGATTTAGGATAAAACAAAAATTTTTAGATCAACCAGTTTTTAAAACTGTGAGAAGTTGGGC
>PVJA010000289.1:170948-192110 GCA_004027025.1 Myocastor coypus
AAAAAAAAAAAAAAAAAAAAAAAAAAAAAAAAAAAAAAAAAAAAAAAAAAAAAAACTGTGAGAAAGACTGCTATAAGACATTTCTCTTTTTTCTCCACCCTTATTACTTCCCATTACATTAAAATATCCTTGTCAGCACTGTTTTTGGAACATCTCATATATAAGTACCAAATAAAAAAGTTGGAAAAGCATTTTGCTTAAAAAAGGAAAAACAAAACAAAACAAAAAATGAGCTGTACATTTATTTGAGGGAAAAGTTCTTCATCTGAAACTGCAAAGGAATCTGAAACTAAAGGAATTAAGAAAATATGTTGGGCAAAGTGGCATATGCCTACAGCCTCAGCTACTCAGAAGGTGGAAGGACAGGGACTGCTAGAGCACAGGAGTTCAAGCTCAGCCTGGACAACAGATCAATACCTTATCCCTTTTAAAAAAGAGAGAGAAAAAAAAGGAAGAAAAAAGGAAGGAAGACAAAGAGACAAAAAGAAAAAAGAAACTGTATACTTGCAAAGGTAAAATGTTCAGTGTTCCTTCTAAATAGTTAAAGTCTAATAGTTTAATATTTAATTTGAAAAAGAATTCAAGCCTATAAATGGAAAAAAAAATCCTCTTTTTCAATAGCAGTTAAGATTTCCTCAAAAAGGAAAAGAATTCCAATAAGCCTCAGGATGGCAAGCAGGGATGGCGGTAGTGGGAGACAACAAAAAGCTTCAGGAAGAGTTCAGTAAAACAAGGGGACCAAAAAGCAGTGAACCTGAGGGAGGCTTTGGCTCCAGTCCTCATGTGGGGAGTTAGTCCTTCCAGCTCATCTCCTTTCTTCCCTATTTGGCTAGTCTTATGTACATTTTGACAAATGTCAGTCTTTTTGTCTCTTAATTCCATAGTTCTCCACTTGGAAGCCAGTGCTATCATTTTTGTTTGGCTTTGATCTGTTTGATACAGGGGCTGGTTATGTAGCTAAGGCTGCTCTTAAACTCGTGGTGAATTTCCAGAGTGCTGGGACTATAGGCGTGTGCTACCATACCTGCTCTCACACACAATTTGCAGAATGAATGCTCTGACTGAAGGGGGGACTGTAGCACCAAAGTGAAGCTGGCTGCAGACCAGAGATTGTTTTCTCAGTGAGGTATAAAATACATACCTGAGCTACAGTGTATGTCTAGATCCCACGCAACACACAGACTTCTGCCCAAATGTGACACACGGCACACCAAATGCTCCAGAGTCCCCAATCCCCTCTGGGTCAATATCCACCCACCAGAGGAAGTGCCATTTGGATTTCTCGTACCTTCGCTTGGCCTGCTATTCTCAGACAGCAGCCTGTCAGACAGTCCATGGCCCTTTAGTCTGATTCTTTTTTTTTTTTGGCTTTTTGAGACAGGGTCTCGCTACGCAGTTGAGGCTGGCCTTGAGCTCACTTTTGTAGCCCAGGCTGGTCTCAAACTCACACTGATCCTCCTGCCTCAGCCTCCCGAATGCTGGGATTACAGGCGTGCGCTACCACGCCTGGCTTTATTTTTATGTTTATTATTTGTTTTTGTGGTGCTGAGAACTGAACTCAGGGCCTGGGGCATGGAGCTATATCCTCATGTCTGGCTTTATTAGTTGACTATGTCATCTATAAGGTTCAGTTATATTGTTGCATGTGTCCACCATAGGTTATTTTAAAGTTGCTGAACAGTGCCCCCTGTACATACATAACATGACTTATCTATTTTATCAATAGACACTGGGGTCATTTTCTTTTTTTACTGGGGTCATTTTCAACCTGGAGCTATTGTAAGTAAACCTTTGGGAATACCCTTCTTGCATATCCTTCAGTGGACATGTGCACCAGCTTCTCCTGGATGTATGCCAGGTGTATGCTGCAGGACTGTGGGGTGGACACACGTTTTACTTCACTGCCTAGTAGTTTGCTGAAGTGGCTGAATCTCTTTTGAGGCTAACATATCTTCAGTTCTAGTTCTCTATAAATTCACCAATACTTGGGCTTGTCAGATTTGATGTGACATTTATTTCATTTAGTTTTTTTTTTTTTGTCTTTTTAAAAAAAATTATTTATTATTTTTATTCTTGTTTCAGAACCTTTGTTTATTCACTCGTTTTTATGGCCAGCTCAGCCCGCCCCAAAGGCAGGGCTGGCACAGCATGTGGTGCCAGGGGTTGAACCACGGTCCCTGAAGCCACCCAAGCTTCCCCAAGCAGGTGCTTTAGACCACTGAGCCATCCTGCCGGCCCCCTTTTTTGTCTTTTTGAGACAGGGTCTCACTATGCAGTTCAGGCTGGCTTTGAGCTCACTTTTGTAGCCCAGGCTGGTCTCAAACTCACATCGATCCTCCTGCCTCAGCCTCCCAAGTGCTGGGATTACAGGGGTGTGCCACCATGTCCAGCTGTTTCATTTAGATTTTGTGAGAAAGTATCTCACTACATATTTAGGCTATCCTTGAACTTCCCTGTAGCACAAGCTGGCCTTGAACTCAGGGTGATCCTCCTGCCTTAGCCTCCTAAGTGCTGATATGTGTCACTATGTCTGGCTTCTTATCAGATTTTAAATGTTTATTCATTCTAGTAGTTATACAGTGGTATCTCATTGTGGTTTTAATATCTATTTCCCAGAGAAATAAAAGATAGTATCTTTTGATATGTTTATTGGCCATTTTGACATACTTTGTGAAGACCTGTTAAAATTATTTGATTTTCTAAAATTTGTTGTTGTTGTCTGTTTTTTGATACCAGTGATCAAACTTGGGACCTTGGGCTTGCCAGGCAGATGCTTATGTCACTAAGCTATATTCCCAGCCTTAAAGTTAGTATCTTTATTTATGTGTTCTAATTTCTTTGTTAGACATATGTGGTGAAAAAAAACCCAAAACTCTTAGTTTGTGACTTGCTTTTCCCTTTTTTTTTTATAAATTTAATTTTATTTTAAAGAGTAAAAATAGCAGAAACAAAGATAGAAAAAACAGTAACAAGAGTACATATAGTACAGAATTTCAAAACAAGAAAAATTTAACAATGGTTGTATTACATATTTTCATCATCAAATGGTTTAGATCAACAGACGTTGGTATGCAAGACTGATGAAACAATTAAACATTAACACTTTCAATACCTTTCCCTTCTCTTAATCATGTATTTTCATAAAGAAAAATTATTTTAAAATGGGTCTTACTATGTTTCTTAGGCTGACCTTGAACTTATGGACTGAGATGATCTTCCAACCTCAGCCTCCAGAGTAGCTGACAGCTACTTGTGCTAGCATGTACAGCTAAGAGATACTATTTTAATAAAATTCAAATGGCATGGTGGCATGCACCTGTAATCCCAGCACTCTGGAGGCTGGGGCAGGATGATGGTTTGGAGTTTGAGGTCAGCCTGGGCTACCACCTGAGTTCAAGGCCAACTGGAACTGCATAGTGAAATCTTGTCACAAAAAGACCCAAAAAGGAGGGTGGGGGGAGGGAGGGATATTCAATTTATTATTTTTTTCTTTTATAGTTAGTGTTTTAGGGCCAGCAAGATGGCTCAGCGGTCCAAAGCGCCTTCTTAGTCAACCTCAAGGACTGCTGTTCAATCCCCAGCCTCACACGCAGCACCAGCCCCACCCCCAGGGCAGGCTGAGCCAGCCATAACATAAATGAATAAAGTTTAAAGATCCTGTCTTAAAAAAAAAAAAAAAAGTAGCTTTATAGTTAGTGTTTCTGTGTCTTACCTAAAGATGCTCTGCTCACCAAAATGCCTGATCTCCATACTTTGTTCTAAGAGTTTTATTTTTAATTTTTACCTTTTCCATTTAAATTGTAATCCTGTTTGGATTTGGGTTTGTGTGGGCATCAAGGTTCATTTCCCCCCAGTAGCTATCTAGTACCATCTACTGAAAGTGGCCCTACTGACATTTTACATTGAGTGCAAGAAGCACTGAGAAAACCACCTCATACTCACCAGTCTCGATAGTCTGTTTTCCTCCGGAGAGAACGCCCAGAGGGAGTATGCCTGTGGGGGTGAGGCCCTTGAGGGTCAGCACACTCTCACTCTCTTCCCTGTAAAGGAACACCAGAGCCCTGGTTAATGCCAGGGAACTCCCACCTCACCATTCTGCAATACACACAGGAAGGTTAACATACAGAGGACAGGACAGTTCCTTCTACTTCTCACCCGCCTGACTCAAGGAAGTTTTCTACAAATACTCAACTTCAAACAATGAGATAGCTTGTTTTTCAATCAAAAGTGTCTGTAACCAGGCAGTTCCCATACATTACCTCATTTAATTGGTAACAACCTTGTGAGCTAGGTCTTTTTTATCCCTTTTATAGACATAGAAATGTAAGCATAGGTTAAACCCAAGATGACATAGCTAAGAGACAGAGTTTCAACACAAGTAAATCTGGCTCTGAAATCTCCTTTCCACCACTATACTCATCACATCTAAGTGAGCTCCACATTTGCCCCAATATTTTTATTTTATTTTATTTTATTTATTTATTTATTTTTGGAGACAGTCTCACTATGCAGTTCAGGCTAGCCTTGAACTCAGTTTTGTAGCCCAGGCTGGTCTCGAACCCATGCCGATCTTCCTGCCTCTGCCTCCCAAGTGCTGGGATTACGGGTATATATATATTTTGGTACTGGGGATTGAACTCAGGACCTTGAGCTTGCCAGGTGGGCACTTATGCCACTGAGCTATATTCCCAGCCCCTGCCCCAACATTTTTAGTCACTGTAACACATGTATTTGTTCAGTGTATACTCAGGCTGAAGGCCTGGAGTTCCAATGCCAAATTCCAATTGTAAAAACTACCCTAAGGGGGCCCAGCAGGATGGCTCAATGGTCTATAGCACCTGCTTAGGAAAGCTTAGGTGGCTGTAGGGACCGCGGTTCAATCCCTGGCACCACATGCTGCACCAGCCCTGCCCTCAGGAAAGGCTGAGCCGGCCATAAAAATAAATAAACAAACAAATAAAAGTTCTGAAACAAAAAATAAATAAAATAAAATAAAACTACCCTAAAATCAATTTCTAATTTGCTCTCTCTCTCTCTCTCTCTCTCTCTCTCTTGCGGGACCAGGGTTCAAACTTATGATCTTGCACTTGCCAGGCAGGCACTTGTGCCACGAAGCTATCTCCCCGGCCCTCTAATGTGCTTTCAAAATGCCTCTATTCCACACTGTTAATGACAGAACTAATCCTTACCGAAGAACCGAGAAGACTCGTGCCATCTTCCCAATGGCTCTGATTTTATTCTTAATGATCTCTTTTCGAACTGTAGTGCCTCCTTAGAGAAGACAAAGAATATATGTTAAAGGAATACAGTAACAGGTTGGCTTTTTTAAAAATGCAGAATAAAGTGTCATTTTTGTTTAAAGAAAAACTATTATATTTTTAAAAAGAATAAAGGCCTAAGTTTGTTTAAACAAACAAAAATCCCAGAACACTAAGAAGCAAGAGAAAAAAATAGCTCAGAAGAGATAATGGTGAAGTAAAGAATCAAGGAGCCACAAAAAGATTGAACAGATCTATGAGGGGTAGGAATGTCTGTGGTTCTGAAATGTGGCAAATAGTGAGGAAGGAAACACACACACATACACCTCACAAAGATGGCTGCTATGGCAAAGACCTCTTTGGAGAATGTGGTGGGCCCCTGCAAGGTGCAGGGATGGCTTACCAAAGGGCATGGTCATTGGAGCAGTTGCCTTCTGCAGGGAACACAAGGCCCCACTAGCTCTCCTAAACTTAGTGAGGGCTGCTTTCACACTACTGTCTTTACTTACTCATACCAGTGAGTTATTTCCTCAGCACACTACAGACATTTGTACAGTACAAGAACATGGATGGTAAGGTATTTTAAAAAACCGATAGAAAATATTAACATAATACTTCATGATTTGGTCTCATCTAAGATACAGGAAATAGCCCACACATGAGAGGCCAAGGTCCAGACATGCACCACATGGGACAACATTTGTAAGTCAGAAAAGAAACATGGCTATTCCTTCCTTGCCTCTAGTTCTCAATCATCTGCCAAAACAAGCAGCAGGGTCTGAGAAAACAGTCATTACCACTGAAAGGGAGGACAGAGGGTCATGCGAATTGGTCAATTACCAACTAAAAAGGTCTACCCAATAGACTGCAGCGAGACAGACAGCAAATAGTAAGGCCTTAGCACGTTTCAGTTGTATACCTTTCTGAAAGCTTGAAATGTAGAGATCTTCAGGGAGAAGACACACCATGAAACAAGGAATGGAGATATAAATATGAAAAGAGAATGTAAGCGTGCATGGAAGAGAGAAAAAAATCAAAGTGAAATGCACCAAGAGCAGGCTAAATAATAAATACAGATTCCTTCTCTCTGTTGTTTCGTCCATTCCTTAAATGTCATGTTCTGCACAATTTCCCACCTATAATTATTTAACATTTTCTACTCCTCTCATAAAAAAAAAAAAAAAAAAATCACATTAGACAAAGAAAAAGATATTTGTGGAACAAACAACAAACTGTTCACAACTCTTCTAGAACATTATTTGTTTCATGAATTCACTATCTTCAAGTTTTCAGGGGATATTTTCCTCCCAATAAAATAAAAGCCTTCAAATTCATCCCAGTTGCCTTCTGAGTAGTTTTTCTTTGGTCTGAAAGGGACTGTGCGAGTATCTGCTGATCCTGGACTAGCTGGGCTGTCATGTGAGGGGCCTTCCCAGCTGCTGTGGAGGCCTTGACCATGAGCTTAGCGCTGAGTGGTCACAGCCTCAGTCAGGGAACCAAAGATGCACATGGTCACTTCATCTTTTTCAGGTACTGATGTCCTTGATGTACTCCTAACCCAGAAACCTTTTGGGTTATATTTTTAGAGATTAGACTTGAGGAGGCAGTCAGCCTCTCAGAACAATAAGGACCTTACTTGCTTTGCAAACAGCTTTCACTCTACCTACTTACATTTGCTTCCTACCAACCCTCACCTCCCTTACAGTTCCTGAGTGGTGCTGAACTCAGTGTTACCTACCATTAAACTGGGCTTCTGCTTTCCCCCATCAGTTAAATCTATAATACTAATGAAATTTGTTTTTCTAGTCTCTAAATATTTCTGTAACAATGTCTCTACTTTTTTTTCTTTTTTCCTCATACTGGAAATCATATTCAGGACCTTGTGCGTGCCACTCCTTCTGCCTTAGCATCCCGAGTACTGGCATGCTAGGCAAGTGCCACCCTGCCCAATAACTATCACAGGTATGCAACTTCTGTTTACCTTTTTTATTGTGACATATAAGAAAAATACAAGTACACAAATGTCTAACTCACTGATTTATTAAAAAGCAAATGCCTACAAAACCACCACTCAAGTCAACAAACAGATCATCTGCTGCCTGTTCCATGCTTCTTAGTTTCTCTACTCTCCTAAGGAAATAATTCTCTAGAGTTTTAGTAGAAGCATTGTCTGGCTGTTCTTTAAGTTACAATGTAAGCATGCATCCCTAAGTGTTAATGCCTTAATTGCTTTAGGATTTTATGTAACTGGAACAATCAAGTGCATTTTTTGGCCTCACTTTGTTGGTTCAACACTAGGTTTGAAAGCTTAATCCATGTTTTTTCCACATCACTATAGTCTGACTTCATTAGCACGTGCTTATGTGAACATGTATTTTATTCTTCTTACTAACCAGTCATTTGGGCAGACTCCTAATTTTTGGCAACTATCATCAGTTGCTGAATATTTCTGTAGAATTTCTCTTCACTATACATATTTCTGTTAAGTAGATTCTCTGCTTAATAGGGTTATTGGATAAAAACAAATTCATAATTTATTTTTTGATTGATTGAGAGACATGGCCATGAAGTTCAGGCTGGCTTTAAAGAATGTAGCCCAGGCTGGCCTCAAACTTGTGGCAGTCCTCCTGTCTCAGCCTCCTGAGGGCAGAGGTCATAGGTGTGCACCATTATAGTGGGCTTTGTTGTCTACTGTTCAGTCAGGGCTTTTTTGTGTCTTATTTAAGAGTAATATTTCTACCCATTTTGTTCTTTTCTGTGGCACTCCAAATACATCATGCTATGCTTACTCACATTTCCTGTTTTGTGCATTCTGTCTTCTGATTTATTTCCAGACCACGTTTAGCTTTATCAAATGTGTGCTTAATCCACCTGTTGAGATTTTTTATTTTATTTTTCAGTCCTAAAACGTCCTGTTGATGTTTTATCAAATCTGCTATTCCCCTTTTTGTAATTTGTATTTCTCTGTCAAAATTTTCAGTCTAATCTTATATATTCTCTAACACAGAGACAAGTTTTGTTTTTAATTTAGCACAGGTATTTTAAACTTTGACCTAATAAATCCAGCATCTGAAGAACCTAGAGGGTCTGCTTTTATTTGTTGTTATTTCTGGGGTTTTCATATACCAAGTTAACCACTTAAGGCCCTACAAGATGTTGCCTTAGTCTAGAGAGCTGGCTTTTCATTAGGTGCCTGGGACCACCTATTTAATTTTCAGGGACTTTGAGGATGGTGATGGAGGCTTCTATAAGGGAAACAATATCACACATGGGGACTCACATGATGTGGCATTGTACTTATCACTGGTAGACCTATCTCTCTACTTAGGGACATATAGGTCATTTTGAACTTTTGTCATTAAAAAAATAAAACTTCAATAAGTGTCCCATGTGCAACTTTTGGCATCCTTTTGTGAGTACATCCTCTGATAATCATGCATTATTACAGCCAGACCACTGGGGCTGAGGCCAGAAGGCTAGGATTGCAGGTGTGTGCCATCATGTCTGATTTCAGTTCCCTTTTTTTATCTTTTTGAGATAGGGTCTCACTTTGCAGTTCAGGATGGCCTAGAGCTCACTTGGCAGCCCTGGCTGGTGTCAAACTCATACCAATCCTCCTATTTCAAGCTCTCAAGTTCTAGGACTGTAGGTGTGCACCACCACACCTGGCCTCAGCTTAAATTTTTATTATTCTTATTTTTTTTCCCCACCATTTTCTTGAGAACTGGCTCCTTGTAGTGACCTCCTAACCCCATAGATAAAGGTACTCACAAGCTCTATTCCCTCTGCTCGTGACTTCACACGAAACCTGAAGCATAAATGTGTGGAAATCTCTATGCCCCCAAGTTAGCTAGGCTTTCTCCACTGGGAGTGTGATTTATCCTAACATCTGACTGAATCACCTTAGCACAGAGCCTGGAGAGAAGTCAGGCTGCTGCCTAGTGACCACCACCTCTCCAGGCCCCTGTGGACGAGTTAGGACACACCTATTAAAGCAAACCCCTGAAAACACACAAGGAAAAAACACTTCTCTATGTATACAAAATGTTATTACATAAGGATCCTTCACATACTGATAAGAGAAAAATACATACATAACCCAGTAGAAAGGTGGATAGAAGATTGAGTTAACATTCACAAAAGAGAAATAAGGCAAATAACCATAAGAAAAGAACATTCATGTGTCATTATTAAAGTATAAATTTCAAGTTTTAAAACGCTAGACAGTAACAGTGTAAGAGGCGACCCTGAGGTAAAACACTGTAATCACAACCATAAATATAAAATGGCATAGTCTTCCCAGATGCGAATTGAACTAGATTTATATTCCTTTCTTCTCCTTTTTTTTTTTTTTTTTTTTTAAAGGGGCTCTGGGGATTGAATCCAGGTCTTTACATGTTTTTCCAAGTGCTCTAACATTGAACTATATTCCCTATCCTCAAATCTTAAGTATTACCTAATAAAGAACGTGATTTCTAGGAATTTATCCTATGGAAATAATCAAGGCAATGTTGTTATTGGTTTTATAATACTGTTTTACTTCCTTTCATATATCACCACCTGAAATACATTCATTCAAGGCCAGTGTGGACAACTAAGAAAGACCCTGCCTCAAAATAAAAAGGGATAGGGCTGGTGAGATAGTTCAGTGGACTAACCACCTGCTTAGGCAAGCACAGAGACCTGGTTTGATCGCCTGCATCACATGCCGCCATGCCAGCCCTGCCCCAGGGCATGCTGAGCTAGCCTCTGAGATCAGGCGTGTGGTGCACACCTATAATCCCAGCACTGGGTAGGCTGAAAACAGGTGGATCACTATAAGTCTGAATGGCACAGTGAGACCCTGTACGGAATACAGGGCTGGGGACATAGCTCAGCACTCCCTGATTTCAATCCTGAGTGCCAGGGATGAGGGCTCAGGGGACTTGGGGAAGGATCATTAAACAAATGTCAAAACAGTAGAAGTTTTTAAAGCAAAAAACTGAAGAGAAAATGTGATATACAACAACATAGTACTGGTTACTATGAAGAATGATCAACAAGGATAACTACTTACTTAGTAGAAATTAGTGATTTTTTAAAAAGTAAATGTTAGCCGGGCGTGGTGGCTCACGCCTGTAATCCCAGCACTCGGGAGGCTGAGGCAGGAGGATTGGTGCGAGTTCGAGACCAGCCTAGACTACAAAAGTGAGCTCAAGGCCAGCCTGAACTGCATAGCGAGACCCTGTCTCAAAAAGACAAAAAAAATAAATAAATAAAAAAAATAAAAAATAAAAAGTAAATGTTTATAAAGCCATTGCATGAACTCATCATTGTGAATAATAAAAACAAGAGGAAGAAACATATGCAAAGACATCAGACAACTAATATCAAGATGTCAATGGTGAGCATTTATGAGATGATGAAATTATGAGTGAATAATTTTTCCTATTTATGTTTCCTTTGTTTTTCTACAGTAAAGCTTTATTTTAATAACAGAAAGAAAGCAACTCAAGACAAACTAAACTCCAACCCTAAACTTCCTAGTTCCTAACTTAAACGTAGGAAATTTACCTTCTGCTTCATCATCAGACATCAGTTCATCATCAGAGCATATGCTCAGAATGTTAACCAGCATCTCTGTGACTGCATGAGCAAAAATGGACACAATTAGTGAGGGACCGTCTCTCAAACATTGTGTATAATATACACATATGCTAAATAAATACAAACAAAATTATTTATCATTATATTACTAAGAATAGCTACAGGGGCTGGGGAGATAGCTCAGGGGCAAAAGTCCCTGCCTGGGAAGTGCAAGGTCCTGAGTTTTATCCCCGGTGCCGCCAAAAAAAAAAAAAAAAAAAAAGAATAGTTATAGCCAAGTATTGAGACACAGGTCCCTATAAACTTAGTAAACCAGGAGACTGAGGTAGGAACAATGCCAAGTTCTACGCCATCAGAGAAAACTTAAGAGATACTCTATCTCAAAATAAAAGAAACTAATTACAAAGTAAGCTCAAGGCCAAACCTGAACTGCACTGTGAAACCCTGTGTCCAAAAAAAAAGGAATAAACAAATAAATATATATATATATATATATATATATATATTTTTTTTTTTTTTTTTTAAATAAAGGAAAAAGGGCTAGCGTTGTAGATTAGTTTTGCCTGTAAACCATCAGATTTAGAGAGAATTCTGACAGAAAATTTTTGCTTCAGTGAAAGTCTTCAAAGATTCTCTAGGGCCCAGCAGGATGGCTCAGTGGTCTAAAGCGCCTGCTTAGGAAAGCTTAGGCGGCTGCAGGGACCATGGTTCGATGCCTGGCACCACATGCTGCGCCAGCCCTGCCCTCAGAGCAGGCTGAGCCGGCCATAAAAATAAATAAACAAACAAAAGTTCTGAAACAAGAAAAAAAAAAATAAAATAAAAAATAAAATAAATTTTTTTTAAGAGTTTTTAAATTTTAGGGGCCAGGGAGATAGCTCCGTGGCACAAGTGCCTGCCTGGCAAGTGCAAGGTCATGAGTTCGAACCTGGGTTCCACGCCAAAAAAAAAAAAAGAATTTTTAAATTTTATTTATTATTTATTTTTCTTGTTTCAGAACCTTTGTTTGTTTATTCATGCATTTTTATGGCTGGCTCAGCCCACCCTGAGGGCAGGGCTGGTACGGCATGTGGTGCCGGGGATCAAACCACAGTCCCTGAAGCCACCCAAGCTTCCCCAAGCAGGCGCTTTAGACCACTGAGCCATCTCACCAGGCCCCAAAAAAATTCTTTAAAAAGAAAAAAAAAAGATTCTTTAGCAAAACTACTTAATTTCAGGGCTGGTCAAATAGCTCAATCGATGAAAATATGTAATATAACCATTGTTAAATTTAAACAATAAAAGAATTGGAAAAAAAAAAAACAAATAGCTCAATGGATTAAAGTGCCTGTAAGCAGACGCAGGGGCCAGAGGCTCAATCCTGGGGCCTGCCGTGGTGGTGTATGCCTATAATCCCATTTCTTAGGAGGCTATAAACGGGCGGATCACTACTAGTCTGATCTACTAGTGAGACCCTGAATACCATATAGACCTTTCCCTAAAATACAAAACAAACAAACAAAAAAACCAACTACTTGGGTTTCATCAGAATCTTGTCTATAGCCTTTCTTTGGATATATACATTAAAAAGTTCTTCCCAGGGGCCCGGCAGAATGGCTCAGTGGTCTAAAGCGCCTGTTTGGGGAAGCTTGGGCAGCTTCAGGGACCGCGGTTCGATCCCCGGCACCACATGCTGCGCCAGCCCTGCCCTCCGGGAGGGCTGAGCCGGCCAAAAAATGAATGAATAAACAAACAAAGGTTCTGAAACAAGAAAAAAAAAAAAAAAAAAAATTAAAGTTCTTCCCATTTTGCAAAGAAATTACATCAACAGGGATAGATCCAACACACTTATTTTATATTTGTATAGCTTACTTATGTAGCTCTACAAATAAAATTCTAAAGACAATAAATCCAATTTAAATATTTTCACCACCAAAGGCATAGTATAGGACTTGGTCATTGTAGGACAGTTGCTTATTTAGAATAAGACATCTGTAATACACTAATACTGACATGAAAAACCAACTCAGCACCATGTAAAACTCCTTGGAGGAGCCCAGCTGGTGTCACATGTCTGTAATCTTAGCATTAAGAATGCTGAGGGGGGCCAGGTGTGGTAGCTCACGCCTATAACCCCAGCACATGGGAGGCTGAGGCAGGAGGGTCAGTTTGAGTTCGAGACCAGCCTGGGCTACAAAACTGAGCTCAAGGCCAGCCTGAACTGCACAGGTAAACCCTATCTCAAAAAAGAAGGCCGAGGAAGAAGGAATGCCATAAATTCAAGGCCAGCCTGAACTATAAAGTGAGCTGAAGAACAGCCTAGATTATACAGTAAGACCCTATCTCAAAAAACTAAAAATAAAAAATAAAAGAAATAAATCTTTGGAGTCTGGGCACGGCGACATACACTTATAATCCTAGTACTTGGGAGGCTGAATTAGGAGGATCATGTGAGTTCAAGGCCAACCTGAACTACTGGGTGAAACTGTCTCAAACAAAACAAAACAATTCTTTGGAGGAAACAAAATTAGCAAATAGGTGTACTGAGGTTTCCTTTCGCTTACCTTTTTCCCCAACAAAAGGTAAAGACCATGTGAAAACATCCATAAAGTTTGGAAGCCAGTAGGGGTGTGGAGAACAGTTAAACTGCCTGATATTCATGACATTGTTTTCGTATTTCAATACTGCAGCTAGAAAGAAAAAGCAAGACAATTAGGCACAGAGGAGCATGGCATGGAAACTGATACACTTTCTACAGCTGTGTTCCCACTACCCAGAAGTCAAGAACTAACTCCCCACTCGTAACTCAGACCAGATGAAAGGTTGCAAAGCATTTTATATATGGTAATTCACCTGGAGAGCTCATGTAGTAAAATACTTTCAAGGGTTCACTGCACAATAACTACCTATAGAACTCTCAGGTTCCCCATGAGAAAAATTTCCCAGTTTCCTTTTATAGTCCAAATCACAACTACCTTTTAAGAGCAAATATCATTCATCAACTGTACACAAGTTGTTTTGCTAGTCATTAGTCACAGCCAAAGTTTTTTTTTTTAATTCTTGTAATTTAGAAATAAAAGTTATCAATTTACAGTGAGGGGATACAGATGATAAACTTGGGAGTAATTTATAATTACTGTTCAAAATAATCTCTGCATAGAACATAGTAGACTTTTTAAATGTTTATGTATTCTATTCACAGTATATTGCCAACTTATCATAAATGTTTAAATTAAGCAGTTCAGGGGCCCGGCGGGATGGCTCAGTGGTCTAAAGCGCCTGCTTGGGAAAGCTTGGGTGGCTTCAGGGACCGTGGTTCGATCCCCAGCACCACATGCTGCGCCATCCCTGCCCTCAGGGTGGGCTGAGCCGGCCATAAAAATGAGTGAATAAACAAACAAAAGTTCTGAAATAAATTAAGCAGTTCATATAGCTACCTGTACATTTTGAGGCCAAAGTGATTTTCTTTATAGTTTTCTTTACATATTAAAAGTTTCAAAATCTAATTCCCTAGTCTCCATCACTAGAAATGTTGCTTTGACTATTCTTTTAATTATTTTACTTTTCTATAAATAGAATAGGTTATAGCAGTTTTCTCAAAATAACAGATGTAGAGGGCTTTCAGGTTAGCTCAGTGGTTCAAGCACTTGCACTGGCAATCCCACAGGAGACGCCACTTCAATCCCCAGACCCACTCTTAAGGCAACCTGAGCCAGAAAAAAAAATTCCTTCTCAAAATAACAGATGTAGTTCATCTCCTGGCTCCTCTTTCTTTGTTATAAGATAGGCTAGTATTCTCAAAATTTAGGTTATTTAATACCTAAATAGTACACCATTGATTACAAAGAAAACACAAAAATAGGATCTTGAGTTCTTAAAAACCTAACCCTACATACCAGATACATGTCCCATTAATTTCATGGATATTTTATTTAGCTTAAGTGAATACATCATTATTCAGTAACAAAGTCAGGACTGGGAATATAGCTCAGCAGTCCAAGGGCCTGTTGGCAAGCAAAAGATCCTGAATTCAATTCCCAGTACCAAATAAAAATAATAATCTCAATCTATACAGGAAAAAAAAAACAGTGAGAGTTGAGTGTCAACTGTGGATGACATGCAAATTGCTTTTCTGTAAACAGAAAAAAACCCCCGAGAATAAAAACCTAAAAGATTCATAAATGAGTCAGGCATGGTGGCACACGCCTGTAATCCTAATACTGAGGAGGATGGGGCAGGAGGATCATTGCGACTTTGAGACCAGCCTGGGCTATAAAGTGAGCTCAAGGCCAGCCTGAACTGCAGAGCAAGAACCTCTCTTGAAAAGATAAAACAAAACAAAACATCCTCATAACTTAAGGATCTGTCAACTAACTAGTGGAACTGAGCAATACTTGGAGATGCCAATAAGCCTAAACAATATGCAAAAAAAGGAGGGTGATGGGGAGGTCCAGTAATAGAGCACTTGCCTAGCTTGTGCAAGGCTAGGGGTTCAATTCCTCTAATAATAACAAAAAAGAAAAGAAAATGCCAAAAGTAAAGGCACAATGGAAGAAAAAGGAGGAGGAAAAGACAGCTATAGAGGGGGTGAGTGTCAATAAGGATTGTGTCATATGCTAGACATTCTTTTTCCTTAAAAAATAAAACAAATATGAGGCAGATGGCCATAAAATGTTCTTGAAGATATTTAACAACACAAGCTCCAAGCACTCTGACACACTGAGGAAGAAGGGTCACAAGTCTGAGACCAACTTGGGTAATTGAGTAAGATCCTGACTCTAAAAAAAAAAGTGCTAGGGATGATGCAGCTACATACAAAGACCCTGTGATCAATCCCCAGTACTGAGGAACACACACACACACACACACACACACACACACACACACACACAGAGCATATCGCTAGATACAGGAGGAAACCAGAATAAAACCATGTTGCTAATAGATTGGAAATGTTAGCAAACAGGAAGCAAGAACTAAAAACTTGAGCAGAAAAACCCTGTAGGATAACTAGGTCTCAGGGAAGAACGATGAGAGGCAATGAGAAAACATAAGGCTAGGAAAAAACTGAAAAGAAATGTTTTTTTTTAGCCCAGCAGGATGGCTCAGTGGTCTAAAGCGCCTGCTTAGGAAAGCTTAGGCGGCTGCAGGGACCAAGGTTCAATCCCCAGCACCACATGCTGTGCCAGCCCTGCCCTCAGGAAAGACTGAGCCAGCCATAAAAATAAACAAACAAAAGTTCTGAAGCAATAAAATAAAAAGTCTTTAAAAAAAAAAAAAAACCTTACCATTTAATAAAAAAAAAAATGTTTTTTTTTTAAATGGGTGACGAGCCGGTGAGATGGTTCAGCAGTCTAAAGCACCTGCTTAGAAAAGCTTAGGCAACTGCAGACTGCGCTTCAATCCCCAGCACCACATGCTGCTCCAGTCCCCCCCACCCCAGGGCAGGCTGAGCCGACCATAATAAAAATAAGTAAATAAAAATAAAAATGGGTGACAAGGGTTGAGACTTTTGTTTAGTGAGGAAAGCTTGCCTATCATGTGTGAAGCTCTGGGTTTCACAGGGATAGGGTTGGTGGTAACAAGTTACTGAAAAACACAGAAGTGCTCTACCACTGAACCACGTCCCAGCCCCGACAGGTTACATTTAAACAGAGAAATATTAAGTATATGACTTATCTCTTTGAGTCTCCCCAGCTGCATAGACAAGGTATGACTATAAAGTAATGAGACTTAAGAAACCACAACTACAAACACACAACACCTCATATATCAGATGAGTGGGGCCCTTTGTGTCGTCACATCAGGCACAATAGCAATAAAATGTTACAGTGCCATAGCAGTTTATCTTCTGAAAAATATTTTAGTATTTATTTTTATTATTCCAACTTATCTTTACCAACTCTACATGCCACATATTTTAAAGATAAACTGAAGCCCAGAGAAGTTAAATATCTTGTTAATGTGACACACTTAAAGTGAAGAAGGAATTGAGGCACTTAGCTGAGGGCTCTTTTGACAAAACTTGCTCCGTGCCCTACAATTAATCTGAAGATGCTGCCACTATTCAGAACGCTTTTGGAACTCTCCTTCTGGAATTGCCTCCAGAGCCAGTACAAAGGCAACACAAGAAACAGTCTCATTACCTCTTAATCATACCTTGTTCTGACCCCAAATGGTGTCATTGAGCTCAACCACTCACCTTTATTTATCAGTCTTCACTCCGAATGACTTTCGGATGTCCAAAAATCAAATCCACCCTCAAAGGACGAAGATTTCCCATCATTGAGGATAATCAAAAGAATGTGTCGCAGACTCTGAAGGCAATGCCAAAAGAGGAGTTCCAAAAATGTTTTTGAACAATGACTGCATTGTTGGAATATGCATCTAGCCTCCCAAGATAACTGCTTTGAAGGGACAATACTCATCTGGATATATTTGTCTTAGCATGTTTGTTTGAAAGTCCTATTATTTTATAGTCACACTTAGTAAACAAGGAAATGCAGAAAAAAATTTTTTTAGTCAACTTATTTTTTAAATTTTATTTATTTTTTTCTTGTTTCAGAACCTTTGTTTATTCACTCATTTTTATGGCTGGCTCAGCCTGCCCCGAGGACAGGGCTGGCGCAGCATGTGGTGCTGGGGATCGAACAGTGGTCCCTGAAGCCACCCAAGCTTTCCCAAGCAGGTGCTTTAGACCACTGACCCAGGGCCCCAGAAAAAAATTTTGTAGGACCACTTCCCTGAACGCAAATCTATTGAACTACAAACTGTAAAAGTTTTAAATCTGAATAAAGAAAACTTTAGCAAGATAAAGTCTTAGCTGCACAATTTCTGAAACAAAAAGTCTGTGTGTATCCATTCTTTATTAAATATATGCATATAGGAAAAGAGTTGAGAAAAATTATGTGACTTCCCCAAAGTCACAGTTTCTAGCAGGGTTCAGATGAAAATGCATTTTTTTCTCTGACTATACATCATTCATTCACTCTACCATACTGTATATTAGGAAGAAAAACAACAACAACAAAAAAATGCTTAATAACTTACAAACACTAAAACACCAAATGATGAACTCTTAAGGTATATTTATACTTGGTAAATTCCCCAAAACTAGTAATTCACACTAAACATTGTAGCATGACCTTGAAATATTGTAACTTTTGACTTACACTTTTGACTTAGTAGTACAAATCTACAGAAACATTACATACATTCACAAAGAGCCCAAATCATTCAAGACACAGCAGCAGCATAGACTTTAATTGTATTTCAATTAAAGTCTCTTTTTGTCTTTTGTCTCTTTTTTCTGGGGTGAAACACTGGTGCTGCAGACTGAACCCAGGGCCCTGCATATGCTAACCACATGCTTTAACAGGAAACTAAACCTACTACTCAACTTTTTCTTAGTTAAAATTTTTATATAAAAATAGGTACCTGAGGGTGTAACTCTATGGCAGTGTGTACTTATCATGTGCAAGGCCTTGAGTTCAATCTCCAGCACCAAAAATATGAGAAACACACATAATTAAACTAAAACTCTTATGTATTCATAAATTCAAACTAAAATATTCTTGGATTCCTTTACCTTTATTATTATAGACATCCAGGTAATTGGGGGCAGAGAAAATTGTGATAAGTGATGGGAAGCCGGTAGTCTGGCTCTTCCTGTACATTCGATACCTGGAAGAGAGATGAGAGCCTGTCTGTCTTGATATTAAAGGCTAAAAAAAAATTGTGATGACATTTGGTTTTATTAGTTTTAATGTAACTTACCCAGCATCTTGGGCTTCATGGGCTCTGATTATTGATAATAAATTATTGTTCTGTAAAAATTCACAAACTGCAGGGTAGCTGAAAATTAGAAGATGTAAGTTCAGAATTAAAACAATTGTTTAATAGGAGGAGGGGAAAGCCAAGATAAGTAGAACTGTTTGTTCTAAGATTACAGATACACATCGCTGAAATCAGACAAGATCAGACATGTTCAGGGTGGCATTGCCATAGACTCACCAGTAAAATTAGTAACATGACTTTTTTTTTTTTTTTTTTCAGTCTTTTTGAGACAAGGTTGTACTATGCAGTTCAGGCTGGCCTTGAACTCATAGAGATCCTCTTGCCTCAGCCTCCCTAGTGCTAGGATTGCAAGTGTGCACCAACATGCCTGACTATAATCATGACTATTTTTCATTTCATTAAAATAAGTCATAGGGGGCTGGGGAGATAAAAATATGGGGCTGGGGAGATAGCTCCGAGGCACAAGTGCCTGCTGGGCAAGTGCAAGGTCGTGAGTTCGAACCCTGGTCCCACAAAAAAAAAAAAAAAAAATAAAAATAAAATAAAATAAAATAAGTCATAGGTCATATACAAAGGTAATACACAATCCTAGAATGAAAAGAGCTCCCCTTCCTTTTTATTTATTTATTTATTTTTGGTTTTAACTCACAGCAATAATGATACAACTGAACTTTTCTTAGTAGCATCTTTTTTTCCCCCCCCAGTACTGGGGATTGAACTCAGAACCCTGCACTTGCCAGGCAAGCACTTTCTTGGCATCTTAACATAAAAAGATATCATAATAGCATGCATGTACTTCATATATACATGTGTGCATGTAAATAGAGCTATACAATTTTAACTATCAAATTATCAAGCTCTTAGAAAAGTAAAAAAAAAAAAATCCATCTATAGATTTACATGTCATATCAGCATTAAAACTGAGCCAGCCTGATAGCTCAGTGGACTAAAGCACCTGCTTAGACAGAGCGCAGTGGCCACGGTTCGATCTCTGGCATACCATGCCAGCCCCATCCACAGCACACTGAGACATAACTGAGACTGGGCATGGTGGTGCACGCAGGCACCCACCTGTAATCCCAGCACTGGGGAGGCTGAACACAGGAGAATTACTATGAGTCTGATCTATGTAGTGAGACCCTGTAGACCCTGTCCTAAATACAGAAAAGAAAAAAATATCACAATGGTCTTATGCAAGAGTAATAACCACATTCTAATGAAAGGTGTGATATCTACACATACAATTAAAATGTTAATACTACTACCTCTCTAAATGACAAATATCTGGTATGACGACATGGACACCATAAAATTTATCTGGAGCCAGTGAGACAGCTCAGCAGACTAAGAACCTGCTTAGGCAAGCACAGGGACCAGGGTTCAATCCCAGCAACATACGCTGCATCAGCCCAGCCACAAAGTACACTGAACCAGCCCCTGAGACTGGACATAGTGGCTCATGCCTGTAATCCCAGCACTTATGAGGCTGGAAACAAGAGGATCACTGAGTTGAAGCCACATAGTGAGACCCTGTATCAAATATATTAAAGAATTTAATCTGGAATTATCTAGATATTATTTAATCTATTTTTAAAAAATCTTAGCCAGGTTTGGTGGCGTACGCCTGTAATCCCAGCACTTGAGAGGCTGAGGCAGGAGGATCAGTGCGAGTTCCAGACCAGCCTGGGCCACAAAAGTGAGCTCAAGGCCAGCCTGAACTGCACAGTGAGACCCTGTCTCAAAAAGATTAAAAAATATATATATACATATACATATACATATATACATATACATATATATATACATATATATACATATACATATATATATATATATATATATATATATATATATATATATATATATATATAGGGGGCTGGAGAGCCAAGGATATAGCTCAGCAGCATAAGCAACTGTCTGGCAAGTACAAGCTCCTGAGTTTGATTTCCTGTACTTCAAAAAAAGACAAAATTAATCCTGAGGGGATTTGACCTTGGAAGATACAAAAAAATGAATGTTTTGTTACACAGGTCTTGCTTTGACTTGCCCTTGATCACCCAGCAAAAAAAGCTAAAATACAATGCATGAAATGCAGAGCTCGACTGATGAGATGAGCTGTAGGAGGCTTGGATCAATAGCCTCCAACATTGCAAGCTTCACTGGTGGCCCACTGCAATTATAGAACATTGGACTGTGTATGCACCTGCTTCCTCTTAATTCAAAGACAAGAATTTTTTTTTTTTTCCTTGGCAACATCAATAGGAAGGTGGGTCATGCCCACACACTGTGCTCTGCAGAACTATTGTGAGGACAATATGCAATGTGTCAACTGTTAAAAAAAGGGGAAAAAGAAAAAAAAAAGTAATGTTTCTTTTTTTTTGTCTTTTTGAGACAGAGTCTCACTATGCAGTTCAGGCTGGCCTTGAGCTCACTTTTGTAGCCCAGGCTGGTCTCGAACTTGCACCGATCCTTCTGCCTCAGCCTCCCGAGTGCTGGGATTAGAGGCGTGAGCCACCACGCCCGGCTTTTTTTTTTTTTTTGT
>PVJA010000290.1:0-152336 GCA_004027025.1 Myocastor coypus
GAAGAGGAGGAGGAGGAGGAAGAGGAAGAGGAAGAGGAAGAGGAAGAGGAAGAGGAAGAAGGAGGAGGAGAAGGAAAACAAGAAATGTTATTGTAAAAATCCAATGTCACAGTTCTTGGAAAACACTAAATTATCAACATGTTTTAGCTATTTACTATCAAGTGGGAGATGCTTCTTGGTTCCTGTATTGTTTACTTTATTTTCATTGCTGAGACAAAGTACCCAATGTACAAAATTAAGAAAGGAAAGGTTTATTTAGCTTGCACATTGTGGAGGTTTCAAGCCATGCTTGGCTGGCACCAAGGCAGTGGGGTGTGGCTCAGGAACAACTGTTGTCAAGTGGCAGCAAAAACTGCAAGAGCAAAGAGGAGAGGAGTGGTAGGAGACATGGAGTAAGACTCTCCCTTCTATTGTACGCCGACTATCTACCCTAGGGTGGGTGTAGAGTTGCTCGCACCCATTGTCCCAGCACTGGACCATGAGTCAATCATAAACTCTAGAAGCCATACCATGACAGAATGAAGCTTTGCGGGGACATCCAAACACAAACCATAATAGTTCCAGGCTTTGTAGTATGGAAAGTGTTTTACATTTTCCATGTATGCTAACATTTTAAGGTGCTAAAACCTCAGCATAATTCTGATTAAGTCCATGTATCTGGTAGAAGGACAAAATAGATTCATTTAGTATTTCCTGTGGTCTGGAGCTTGACTGTCCACAGGAAAGCATTACCTATTACAGAAATAAAGTAATAGAGTAATACAAAAGACAGACTACATCCAGATCACAACTGGAGACCTCAGTTTTCAAATTGATAAAATCAGGATTCAAGTATTTCTCTTTCCTCTCACCACTTACTCATTAATCCATACACACCATAGAGATATTACACATGGTGGTACATAACATTATCAATGACAAGCATTTTTGAGTGAAAAGCTGATAAATAATAACAAAAATGACTATGTCTATTAAAAAAATTAGTCTCAGGCCAGATATTGTGACTCATGTCTGTAATTCCAGTGGAAATTCACTGTGATTTCAAGGTCAGTTTGGGCTATAAAGTGAGCTCAAGGTGAGCCTGAACAGCATAGTGAAATCCTGTCTCAATGAAAAACAAAAGATAAATAAGATAAAAAATTTAAAAGGTTAATAAAAAACATAGTTTAAGCTCTGTCTCACCTCTGTAACATTTTGGTGTTTGAGTAGAAGAGTGCATGTAAAGATTAATAATGTGACTCATCCTTAATTATGAATTTAGAAGAACCGTGTCCATTTCCACGTATCTAACTGCTAGCACATTCAACAAGTCACTCGCATTTCCCCCCAAAATCCTTGTCTTCCTACCTATAATCTGCATGGTCAGTGCTAACAAATCCATCTCTAGGTATACAGTTGGTTGGGACCAGGTGAAACATCAGCCCATCGCTGGACTATTTGTCCCTTTACAGCTTCCAGATTTCTTTGTATGCCTGATTATCCCTATTTCTAAAGCACTCCCCTTTGTGTACTACTAAAGGAACCCCTGTGCACAATTTTTCTTCTCCAGCCTCAGGAAGCAGTGATAGCTTCCAAGTTAGCACCAGGAGTCAGCGCAGAGACATGGGGTCTAGAAAGCAAGAAGTGGCCAAGAAGAGCCTTAGAGCCCCAGTGCCCAGTTCCTGTCCTTGCGAATTACATACCCTAAAATATTAATGAATGTAATTTTGTAAATAAGACTTTTAAGTTAGTGTTATAGCCATCAAGAGTTTTTAATATCTAATTTGTGTTTAAAAAAAAATATTTCAAAATAAGAGTCAAAGGGAAGAAATAAGGAACCAACTAGCGAATCAACCATGTCAGGATGGCATGCATTCATTATGCAAGTCAATATTTTTATTTTAGTTTTACTAAGCTCATTCTGCTTTTATGTTTGTGCATGCATGTGCATATTGGATTTCCTAAGTCCTTGAAAAATTAAAATAGCAACATCAGAGTGCCCATGCATTCAGAAAGAGGGGAGCTCAAGGTTATACCCCCAGGCTGACTATGCAGGTCAAAGTTACTGGTTTCCTTGAAGATGGACATAGACAATGATAAGCATTCCAAGCTGTGGTAATAAAAGAGGCAACTGGAATCCAAACATAGATAGATAGATAGATAGATAGATAGATAGATAGATAGATAGATAGATAGACAGACAGATAGATAGAATGTTCTGTTTTAAAGAAAGCTAATTACTATTTGCCATTGATGCTATCTCCACTAGGAATAAACCTGGACTTTGTTTAGATGTGATATTTTGTATATAAACGGTTTTATTAAAAACACAGATTGTGGGGCTGGGGAGATAGCTCCGAGGCACAAGTGCCTGCTGGGCAAGTGCAAGGTAGTGAGTTCGAACCCTGGTCCCACAAAAAAAAAAAAAAAAAAAAAAAAAAAAAAAAAAAAAAAAAAAAAAAAAAAAAAAAAAAAAAAAAAAAAAAAAACACAGATTGTGAACTAGTAGTTCTGGGACATGACCCAAGATTTTGTCTTTTAACCAGCTACCTACCTTTGCCAAAATGCTGACCTATGGAAAATAGGAATCCTAGAGATCCTGTTTGCAGGCAGAATTGCTTTAAGATACTCCCTTCATAACAACTAAAAGATGTGATATCTCATTTCTGACATTTTTATGCTGTATTTTGTCAAATTCCTTCCTAGGCCTTTCTTACTGGGGAGCGGCCGGTTCTCTTTATCACCCTTCCTTTGGATATCCTATAATAACTTGTCCTTTTCTCTTTCAAATTTTTTCTCAAATTTTCTGCTCTCTTTTTATCTTTTTTTTTTTTAGTTGAGTATGTCTCCAAATGTTATGGAGATATTTCTTGAATATTTTTTCCTTAAAATTTTCCAGATTGCATGCTTTTACTGTTTATGTCTTGCTTATCTTGGATACAGGACATTCCAACATGGTTGAAATTCTCTAGTGGACAGTAACAAGAATTTGCATGTGCGAGCAGCTGCATAAACCTTGCAAGATACGGTGTTTCATCTATTTGTTAAATAGCACTGAGAAAATGCCGGTGCAGAAACGCACTGTGGGAACGTTCTCCAGATGTTGAGAAGCATGGCCTGGCTTTCGGGCCACTGGTGAATATCTTCTCTTCTAATTCAGGCCTAGCACCTGAAGGGAGTCTTGGGTCCCCGAGCATGAAAGATGCAAAGATATGGTGAACTGAAAGGCCCCTGTGGGTGGAAGTCTGAGTTGATTGACTGTGACTATCCTGGTGACATTCATTTCCAGTTTGCTGCCCATGCTCAAATCATGGTTGGGCAGAAGAGCAGAAGTTAATTACCTCAGGGAAAAGGTCCCTGTGTTAATTGTCACATTAAAGTTCACATTGTATTAAAACTTCAGCTCAGGTTCATCCTAGCAGCTGGGCTCAGAGCAGCCATGGAATCCATGTCTATGCATAATGACTGTTCTCTAGAGGAATTTTCCACCTCCACTGAGACTGAAATAAGGAAACATTTAACTTAAACTGTAGTTCAGAAATCTCAGCTGTTCTAGGAAGTCTGGAAAGAGAGGAAACTTCTTCTAGTCAGCCAAGAGGAAGTGTGGGCCAGATCACAACCGGAAGCACTAGCTGCACAGAGGGCTGAAACATCACCAGGTACTGTCAAAGACAGTCGAGGTCACGTGATCAACTCTCCACAACATTATTAACAAAGAAGCCATAGGAAATGTTGCCATTTGGGAAAGCAAGCAGGTAACAGGTTTGAGACCTGGATGCTCCTGGTCACATGAACAACCTGGGGTGGTAGAAGGATTTCTCTTCACGTATGTGGCACAAGGTCCCACTACACGCTCAGACTCCTAGTGATCCTTCTGCTTTCATCCTCTCAAGCCCTGGGGTTACAGGCATGCGCCACCACACTTGGTTTCCTTGGCCGGCTCGATGCACCAGGGGGCAGGGCCACCATGGCCTGTTGTACCAGGGATCCAACCCCAATCACTGCATTTGCCTAAGCAGGTGCTTAGTTCACTGAGCTATCTTGCCAGCCCAGTAGAGGCATTTTTTTAATGGCACTTAGGGAACTGGTCCCAGTGCCACCATCCACTCCTGCCCTATTTCCTTCACATCATAGTTACAAGGAAGACCTAGAGAGTAGGACACCTGTGTGCTCACAACATAAACAGGACCCTAATTATGACCCCACATGGTTTACTGCATGATTTCATGAAATCTTAGACAAATCATATCATCTCCCTGAGATGCAATCTTTCTATTTGTAAAGCAGAAACTATCTTCATCTTGAACAAAATTTTTAAATAAAACATTTTCGTATTACATGAACATTTGCATGTAAAATGATTTTGACTTTATATAGATGGTAACCTCCTAACATTGGCTGAGGCCAGTTGTACATCTCACGGGACCTGATTCATTTATTCCCAAACCCTAGTCTGAAGCTGCTCACTGTGTCCTGCTCAAGAATTTTATACTCCTGGTCTGTGTGAGATTTGTCTACCAAATGTGTAAGTGAGTCTGGTCTCCAAGGAAGAATCTTATGTCTTCTGTTACTTTAAATTTTCCAAGACTCTTAAATAGTTCTGTTCATTTCAATTCGGTTTACAGTTATTCACTTTATGCTAATGCCAGGCTTTCTGCTGGGCACTGTGAAGTGTACAACAGTGAGAAGGACATGGCAATTGTCGTGAGGAAATATGGTATTTATTAGAGAACTATCTAGTTACATTATAAAGAGGATTCTCCTAAACAGCATACAAAAGATGCGATTAATGAGGAGAGATAAGTTAATTATCAGAGGGCGTGATGAACTGAGAGGAATTAATTCTATCTCTAAAGGCATGAAAGACTTATGAAAGAGGGAATATTGGTGCTAGATCTTAAAAGAAAGATGTTTCATGCTTGCATTTATGTCCTCTAATTTAAAAGGTAATAGTGGTTGGAATCCTGCTGAGTTTCTGGAAACCAGGGGAGAAACCTACCCATAGCACCGGACAGTGGGTTTCTGTGTCATCCTGTCATGGAAAAAAATTATTATCAAGTTGTATTACCTACAGATATGGCTTCTGTATCATGGCCATGAAAATAAAGTTATTTAAAAAAAAAAAAAAAAGAAGCATCAGAGAGTCACTCGGCCTATGTAACTCCTATTTTCAGGTAAAGCACGAATCATCTAATGCAGGTATTTATCTGGATTTTACATCTTGCTATAGTTCCAGTGTTTAGCCTCTCTAAAATTCATCTTGAAAATTATTTACCATGGTAACTACTAAGAAATGGGCCCTTTACGATATGATTTGGACACGTGGGATCCTCCCTCAGTGGAGGACTAGCAGCAATAGGAAAGGTGAGCAGGTCCCTCTGGCACTTTCTCACCCTTTCAAGACAATTCACATACTACCCTTAGTCCCATAATGTTCAGTTGGGTCATGTCTCCCATTCAGGTGTTCAGTTTCTTTCTGGAGAAAGGCATAGTAATGCTTCTTTCCTTCTTACCAATGTACAGCCTTGTGTCTGTGATGTGATGCAAACGAGGTGAGAAGTCTTTCAACAAAAGCATCAGGAGAAAACGATGTGTTTCCTTTTTGCTTTGGCTTCCTAAAAGCCCAGATGGCATGAATCACAGTATCTTTCACCACCTTCTCCATGTCTACATAAAGGTATTTTAGAGTTAAGGAGAAGAAATAGTTGGAGAACTCACTGCTTGGAAGCAAATAATGCTTAGAAAATCAAGAGGTTGATGGCACAAGTGAGGTCCTGGCCCTTGGGCAAGGGACGCACAGGTATTCCTGCTAATTATCCACCTCTTGGAGAAGTCTTCAGGATGAAAAAGACAGGAGGAACATTCATATCACATTCTAATGTAGACCTTTACAAATGAAAGTTTCTAGGATAAGCCCCAGGAATGGTGAATGTTGTGGTTTGGACATTTTGTTTTGTTTTTTGTTTTGTTTTTTTGGGGGGAGTAATATAATACAGGACACATTTTATTATATTAGTTTATAAGGAGCTACCCAACAGTCATATACAAGAAGTACGGGAAAGGCCCAGATATCAGTGGTAGAAGCTAGAACGTCTATGCCAGAGATGGAAGATCTGTGTTAACAGCCTGAGAAATCTGACTTGGAGCTAGAAAGCAAAGCTCAAGGTAAGCACCAGAGCTCGAACAGAAGTACCACAGCCATGCTCACCAGCAGTGAGGTACTGAGCTTCTACAGCAATAAGGAAAGCCGAGTTCCCATCAGGAAAGCCCATACAACAAGCTTCATGAGGCTGAGAGGTGTCCCATTTTCCCCTCCAGAGCCAGTAAGCCATGCTCAGGATGAGGACCAAAGCTCCTTCAAAGTTCACCAGGAATGCCAACATAACAAGGTCCTTCAGCAGCACAGCCCAAGAGAACTAGCACCCTCCAAGAGCTCCAACAGCTTCTCGGAATGGCACCCCTAACAGTGTTTCAGCAGTTTCTTCTGCTGCCAGTAGCCCTCAGGTGGACCTCCTGCAGCCAGCACCGTGCTAATTTAATTCAGCTGGGTGTAATAAGTTGACCATCAGTTAGAAACGCATTCCACTGTAATGACCTAGAAGGTTCTGTACTATGATACTGAGGCAAGGACAACAGCAAAAAGCTGCAGTTCAGTGTATGTCTTAAGAGATATACAGAACTCCTTGCATCAAAGCCAGATAAGGAACTGAGAATTGCTCTCAGCTTTCAGCATGGTGAATATTTGGTACAAATGTGCATAATGGATGTTTCCTTCATAAGCTTGGCTTTAGAAACAAACTTCCAGGGGCAGTTTGGTGTGATGATGGGCTTGATTTGTCTTCTTACTGAGGTTTATTCAGGCCTTTTATGAAGGTATTTTAGTGACTTTGATTCTGGATTCCATCTTGTTAGAATCATAATACATGAAGAACCTTCTCGGACAGGGAACTTTTCACACTACAGAATTCAGAGGAACACAGGTGAACTTTGAAGAAAATAAACCAGCAGGTAGAAGATGGGCTTCAGAGTCAGGCAAATGAGACATTAAACTACACTTCTGACAACTGTCTGTCAAAGCATACTTTCTCTCTGTTTCAATGTCTTTATTTGTCACCTGGTAATAATCATCCCTTCCCTCTGATGTTCTTGTGAGGATTAAAATATGTCCCACGCTAACCTGCGACATACTCAGGTTGTCCTGACATTGTGCTTCACGTCACCTCCATGGCTTCAGTTCACAGGTGCCTAGCAGCTGGCATCCTGCTAGCTGGAAAAATGGTTACAGATGGATTTGTCCTGAAGACAAGCTTAGCAGCCAGAAAGAAGTTAAACTCCGGTGTGTATGGTAGGGAATAGCACAGATGCGTTGGAGAGCTTGAGGTGGAGAAAGTTCATGGAGTGTGCTCTCCAGACTTCCTCTTGATGGTAGATGTTAGACATACTCCCAGACCACTCTCCCCTCCCACTCGATGATGGAAAAAGCAGCGTTTTGGAGCACTCCCCAGCTGTCTCGAGGGTTACGTACACTACTTCCTAGGTGCGTAATCCTGGTGGAGAATGGTGTTTTTAAAAGTCAACCACCAAAGAAGGCATTTTAGCATTTTCTACCTTTGTAGTCTCTATGGAACTGGAAGAATTAATGAACATATATTTATAAAGTACTTAAGGACTAAGACATGAAGAACTATAAAAATTACCAAGCAGTATTATAGTCTCATTAAACATGGTACAGAATATACAGGAGCTATAGTTTATGCCCTGAAGGCTTAGAATATAATTGTAATATTCTTATTCATCATCTTGAGGCAAAAGATATTGTAAAGGAAAAATAACTTTAACATACCTCTGAAGAATTCAGAGGATATTACATCTGGTCACCACAGTTTGCTTTCTGAATTGTTGGAAAATAACTATGCTGCTGTTATTATATAATATTAGTGTTCCTAGTAATGCTAATGATCACAATACAAGCAAAAGAAACAGTATGCCAGGCGGTTGGCTACATAGGTCCTATACATTATGTCTAATTCTTAAAACGAATTCTGAGAGATAGTATTAATATTCCAGCTAGAGAGAGGCCAGTAAGTGGAGACCTAGGGATGCTTTCTGGGATTACGCAGATGGGAAATGGTGCAACTGACCCTTGGAACAGTAGGCGCTGGTTCAAGGTTACTGCAGTTTTCATCAACAGAATCCTATACTTCCCTTACTCATACTTTCTATGAGCCAAAGATATGGCAGAAGCTACTAAGTACAGTACCAGTCAAGTTCCATGCCTACTGTTGATACCATTTCTGACATTATATGTTCTCTAATTCTTCATAGAAATTATTTATACCAGTATTTTATGTATCCTTATGTAAGCACTTATTTATAACATTATGTTAAATTGGAATTTTAATCACATTCTTTCCTTCATGGTATTCTTGGTTTTTTTTTTTTTTTTTTTTTCCTAGGAAAACATAAAATGTTGGAAATTATAACACTGAACGACGTTTGGAAGACAGTGTGCACCAATTAATTTGGGATAGCGTTTTCACAGACTTGTGCTCATAGACCCGGCAATAACTATAGGCAGAGAAGGCACAGAACCGAGGGGTTGGTGTTTCCCTCGTCACTTACGGGGACCGTCACCATTTCCTGCAACAGAATTTTGCCAACGGTATACAGATTTCCTTTTAAGAGAATAAAGTCAAGGGATTGGAAAACCAGTATTATAAAACTTACTTCAGCTTTCTAGGACTTTGCAAAAGACACCGCATAGTTGACTTTTCATCTCTTAGGTTGTGTAATTTGACTTAATAGGGAGTAAAAGCGTTTTGTGCGCACAAAAACCTAATATTAACATTTCAGCAAACTATTCAAGCTGCCACCCACCCAAATGGCCTAAAGATCCCTGGAGAAGTCTAATTGGACAGGAGAATTCCTGCTATTTTAGAGTCTTTGACAGCAAGGAGGATAACAATTTTAAACAATCTATGTGATTCATATTTAGTAAAACTTCCTTGCTTGTTAGCCTGGCTTATCCTTGAGTTGTATGTGTCTGAGCAGCAAATGCTGTGATCTCTTATCCCATCTCTCGCTGTGGCGAGCAGTGGGACTGTCCCCACTGCTGGAGCCATCCTGACGCGTGAGCCTGGTCACCATGGGAACACCACTTTTACAAAGATGAGAATTAAGTCCATCCTAAAGAATTCCCAGGGCTCTTGTGAAGTATGATCAGAATTTTCCAAGGGCTTTAAGTATAATCTCTGAGGGCGGACCTGAAAGGATAAGCATGGCCAAATTCTGACAGCCCATCAATTCCGATACTGAAAAGAAAGAAAATCTTTCCCTCTAAATACGGAGATAAAGACAAAAAAAAAAAAAAAAAAAAAAAAAAAAGAGTCCTGTAGGCAGAGACAGTGAGTGTTTACCCAGTAGGATAATCCGTCCTTTAGGTTTTCCTAGAGTATTTTTCTAACCCCCCCAGTCTGCCTTTTTGTTTGGCCTCGGAGGAGAATACAGTCCTAGTACAGAGAAATGTTTTCTGGACCACTCTGGAATGTCTCTGCTATACCTTCAGGCTGTAAAGTGGAGTTGTACGTTTGCTTCTCTGTGGTAGCGCACACTGTTTTTAGGAATCCGTAGTTCACATTTTTCCTACGTCTGTAGCAGAGCTTATACTAGGGAGGTTCTGAGATTGTCCCCCAAAGAGTCAGGTGACATTTAAGATAGCATTTTGATTCTTAAATAAGCATATTTCAAATGCCTTGAATACAGTGACCTCTAGAGAAAATCCTATCTCCAGTATGAACAAGCACGCAATATGTAGAGGAGAAGGTGGTTTTTTTTATTGTTTATTTATTTTTTTAGCTACTCCTCTGTTACTAACATTTCTCACCTTCCAGAATGTTGTTTGCCCTGCATTTCCTGTAATGTCTGAGAAAGCAACAAGCCTGTGGAGGCCCGAGTGGTCAGCCGTTGCCTTTGCTGTGCCTGCTATGAAATTTCAGGTTGGTGATTTCAAGCAGCCTGGAACGCTGACCGGGCTTGCAGAGGCCTTTGAAGTGTGCAGCCCAGAGCTCTGTGTGGACACTGAAGAAGAGATGATACAAAGACGAGGACACCCGTGGCTTCTGGTGCCGCGAGTGCCTGACACTGAGACACCAAAGTAGGGACAACCTGCGATAAACGAACCCAACGCATAAGCCATTATTCCCTGTAGATCTAGGACATTGTTCTCCAAAAAGCAGGCTCAAAGCAATGAAGCAACACTTTTAAGATCGCAGAATAGATGAGTCATAAGATTGTCTTGAGTCAGTCCGTGCTCCAAGACCCATGCTATGAAATTCCTATCCCCTTGAATAAAATATCAGAGATATTAGGAGCTCTGCTTCATTTTTATTCCAATGGGATTCAGATCTGTGAGCTGCTTCCTCCAATTCCCTTTGCCTCCTTGCCCTACCCACACTTCTTCAGCCGGTGAACTTACTTCTTCACAAAAGATGGATCATCAATAAAATGAAAACTTGTCTTTTCTTTGCTAAAACTGCTAAGAGACATTGAACAGAAAAAAAAAAAAATCACACCTAACAAATAATATCTTAGTGATTACTTAACTGCAACACTGAAGCTAGTACAATTTTTGACACCAACTAATTTGGAGAAGCTTTTGAAAATTTGCCCTATTTTGATGATTATAGGAAACTGAACTAAGAGGTTCTTTGGTTGTCTGCTATCTAATATAGATCG
This sequence comes from Myocastor coypus, assembly GCA_004027025.1. Taxonomy (NCBI): domain Eukaryota; kingdom Metazoa; phylum Chordata; class Mammalia; order Rodentia; family Myocastoridae; genus Myocastor; species Myocastor coypus. The sequence goes on from PVJA010000290.1 coordinate 10,714, forward strand.
GGACTCAGACTTGCTGCTGCCTTGTGTTGGCAAAGTAATTTGGGCAGCTCGTCTAGGACCTGCCTTTTGATCTGCTAACACAGAGGTAAGAACTCATGATTGTTATAGTCTCATTGATTGGGTGCTCAAGTGCTGTGGGAACTAGAATGTTGTGATGTCAGACATAGATCAATATCCAATCCACAGGGTTGCTAAAACAGAAACTTCCTGCCATTTTTACTCTTCTTTTAAGGAATCATTATTTAGTTCATTGGTCTCTCTTTAAGAGGATTACTTTCTCATTGTTTGTGTAGCCTAGATATTAACCTCTGTCACGTCACATGAACAGCTAGCAGGTATTTTCTCCCACTCAGTAGATTGTGTCTTTGCTTATTTTATACTCTGCTGTGCATGAGCTTTTTAGTTTGATATAATCACATTTGTCAATTTTTGCTTTTGATGCTTGTGTTTTGATAATCCTATCCAGAATATCACTGCTTGTACCAAACAAGAAAAAGTGTTCAGTTTCATGAGCCATCAAGAACATGGACAATGAAAAAACAACCCATACTAATTAGAGTGAGTTCTATTTTTAAAATGCTGGCAAAGATATGGATAATAAAAAAATTTATTCACCATTGGTGGCAAGGTAAATTGATATAGTCATTATAGAGAACAGCACAGAAGTTTATCAAGAAACCAAAAGTAGATCCACCACACAATTCAGAGATCTTCCTTATATACATGTATCTAAAGAAAACCAAATCAGCACATCCAAGAGATACCTGTATGCACGTCATTACTTCATGCCCATTTCTATTGCATCTGTATTTATTATTTACCACAATAACTAAGGTATAGAATCAGCCTACATGGCTATTAGACAGCCAAGTCTGACAGAAATATTGTAGACAGACAGACTGCCCAAGAGAGACAGTCAGCGTAGGAGATAAGAACACATTATAACTATGGTCAGAGGCACATCTGCGGGAGAACAGACCTTAAGATAAAGACAAAATGATCAGGCCTACCTTCCTCCCTGGGATATAAACAACAAATTAACTTAGAATCAATCATCTCAGTAGGTGGCCAGAACCCCTGGTCTGCATCTTCCTTAAAACCTCCTGCTCTGTGATCTGCTTCCTTATTGGATCAATTGCACCTAAATGGCTAAACCTGAAATCTTACTGTCTGATCATAGTTTTGTCCACTTTTTATCAACCTCATGTTTTCGCTCCCCACCTCCTGCTTCTGCTCTATTAAAGCTCTCCGTACAATAAGCTTCATGTCACTTTTAGAGTCCCCTCCTTTTTCTCAGGAGCTATCTCTAAGTAAATACTTCCTACTCTTCACCTATATTGTTCATCAGAATCCAGTTTTACATTTTGAGAATCCCAAACTTGATATATTGGACATCTAGGAGGTTGGGGGTTACATTTATTTATTTATTTATTTAATTTTTGTACCAAACAGGTTAGTGGATAAGGAAAGTATGGTATAGGTACACAAGAGAATATTATTATAACATAAAAAAGAATTAAGTCCTGTCATGTGTAGCAAGATGGGCAGAGCTAGAAGACATTACTATGGATAAGATAAGCAGATTCAGAAAGGCAGGTAGCACCTATTGTCTTCTTCGTGAAAGCTAAAAAGAGTCAAGCTGCCACTAGTCTATCGATGCCTAGAAACTGGGAACAGTTCCTATGTGCCAACATAAAGCAAGGGTGATCGGATACATTCAACACATGATGTATTCATGTGTGGAAACACATACTGAACTCAGCCAGCACAGATAGTTACTATATTAGTATTCTTGTAAAGACAGAGTCCTTCTAAATTGCAAACCTGACCGCTGGTCCCATCTGCCGCCTCTCTGCCCTTCAGTGACTTTCATCACAATGGTGGCAAACGCTGTCATTCACGGTGACCAAATACAGCCTGGTCAGTTTTCAGATCGAATTCTTACCTTTTCTATTACACAAATAGGCCTTTTGCCAGCCACTACATTCTGTTGTGATAAGTGGTTTTCTCATGCATGCTGTTATCGTACCAAGAATTCTTTGGAAACATGTAGTTTCTTATTCCATCATATACAGTTCAAATCATTTATTATCGTGAGTAACATAATTCATGGATTCCTTTGTGGCTTCATTGAAGGGGATGTTGGGGACACAAACTATTTTACTTGACTCACTACGTGCTGCTGATCACCGTTGGCTCATTACTGGGGACTAGGAATGAACACACGCTAAGCCCCGTTTTTAACAGTGAGCCACACCTCAGCACCATACATGTTTTGACCTCAGTTGTTGAAATTTAAATAACCTGAGTTGTACAAAACCATGCAAACTTATTCTGGACATATCAAGAGTGACTCTTGAAGAATTTAAGCTGACATTTGTCATTTACTTCAGGTACAAACTGAATCCCCAGGAACTTAGTTAGCCGTGGCAAGGAAAAGGTAAATAAAAGAGAAGGGCATCTGAGTGCAGGATCTAGAAGGGGCCGTGTGAAATTCAGAGTGCTTTGGATACTGAGCTCGTTGCTGGACTCATATCCAAGACCTAGAAGCCAGTCCAGTATCAGTACCAGCAAGGCAGTGAGGAAGAGAGAAAGCCAAACTGGTAACTAACAAAATTCCTCCATATGCAAGTTACACAGAGGTGAACAAGGAGAAGATGGAAAAATCTTCAGAAAAATCATAGCCTGCTTTTCATCTCCAAATATAAATAGACAATGTCCCTACTAATCAGTTCCTAAAGCAGAGATTACTGCGTACTTTCAGGTATCAGTGCTTTCCTGGTAAGCTAAACAGATGAAGCAGATTTGGTGGGTCTTTCTGGTGCTCTTTAACTTCCGACTCATCAATAATAGGTCATTGTTCAATGATAAGAACATGTTTAAGGTACCATTTAAGTATGAAGTACTCACCCATTAAAAATCAACAAAAATCCACTTATAGTTGATAACTCCCTTGAAAAATGAGAATAATGAAGCAACAAGACAATAAATAATTTTCCCAGGATGGCACAGAGTCGAGCATTTGCATCGTTTAAAGAACTTGCAATGATCTGAATTCTTAATGTTCTCCAAAGATGCGTATTGATAGCTTGGTCACCAGCCTGTGCGACCATTAGAAGGAAGCTTTAGGAAGACTATCCTAGAGGAAAGAAGGCAGCTCACTGAGCAAGAGGGTGGCCCTGAAGAGAATCTGGGGGGCACAAACCCTTCCCGGCTTTCCATCTCCTGGCTGTCATGAGGCAGCTGTGGTCCACTCTCGTTGACCACGTCCCACCCACCGCAATGTGTGGTGCCACCACAGTCCCAAAGCAGTGGAACCCTGTAATACTTGGCTGAAGGCTCTGAAACCAAGAGCCAAAGTCAATCTTCCTTTTGGTCATAGCTATGGAAAGTGGAGTAACACAGATGTCATACCCACAACTGCCGCATTCCTCTATCAGCAGGCTCTGGTAATCTCAATGATGAATAACTTCCCATCTACTTTAACAAGCTGACCTTACCCTGAAGAGTACTTGTAGTTCAACTCCTAGTGGAAGCCTGGGTCAGCCTTCTGCCTCAGTCTTCCTCTGTTCTGGAAAGCTTGGGAGCTTGATAATTATACAAATAGGTTTTGCTTACGAGCCTACTATTTTAGTCTTGTGTCAATGACAAATAACAAATTTCAGTTGTTTACCCCCAGATTTTTCTTATAATTAGATATATTGTGTAATTAACTCTACCTAGTAAGTTATCTTTTTTTTTTACTTGCTAAAAAAAAGTACATGGTAAGAAGTAAGGATAAACGCAGACCCTCATCCTTTTACAGATCTTTCTCAACACAAAAAATAAACTACACTCTCTTCAGCATAATATTCTAGGGCTTAGTAGCACTGAACCTCCTTCTTGCCTTATGCAGTGATTTCATGTCGTACATTCTATGAGATTATAAAAAAATTTGATATAATTTCCTAAAACCTGCATAATATTGCTTACAAATTTTCCTTTATCCTAGGATGTATGTCCTTTAAACATTAAAATTCTGCTACTTGAGTTCTATGTCCTTAATTTTCACTCTTTAGCATAGTAGCATCCTCCTGAATATTTTCACACATTATCCTTAAGACCAGAAGATAAGAAAAGAGGCAGAGTGGAGATACTTGTGGTCCAGCCTTCTCTTTCCTAGAGAACAGAGAACACAAGGTATGCATTCAAGGGAAAAAAACTGTTAACCTACAAAAGAGCTCCCTCCAAAGGGACAAGCTACTAAGAAGGAAAAAAAATTGTTAGATGTTTCATAAAAAGAGGTTCAATATCTAGAATACAGAAAAAAAACATTAGACCTCCCAAAATAAAAGTTCCATTCAAGAAATTGGCAACTGAAGTGAATAAATACTTCTCGAAATAAGTACAGATGGCCAAGAAATGCATGAAAAACTGTCCAATGTTGCTGGGCATTACAGAAATGCAAATGAAAACAACACTGTGGTACCGTCTAACTCCAGCAATAATGGCTATAATCAATAAATCAAATAATACCAAGTGCTGGCAAGCCTCCAGGGAGGCTAGCTAAATGGCTCAGGGGATTAAAGTACCTGCAAGCAGGTGCAGGGACCACGGTTCATGCCAGCCCCACCCCCGGGGCAAGCTGAGAAGGCCATTGAGACTGGGAGTGACGGTACACACTCCTGTAATCCCAGCTCTTGTCTTGGGAGACCATACGGACCATATACAGGTGGATCACTAGGAGTCCAATCTGGTAGTGAGAACCTGAACACCTGTAGACCCTTTTCTACAACATGGGGGGGGGGGAACACTGCAGGGGAAAAAGGAATCATTTTACATTGTCCAGAAGACTGTAAACAAAGGCAGTGACCATTTCTATAGAGTCACTGTAAAAAATAGAGAAAATATGAATAAGTGTACTTAACTTCTGGTTTAGAGCTTGGCATGGATGGATCGTAGAAGTTTCTATTCCATTCTAACAATCAGTGAAACAAGGAACCAATTGGAAAAATAACCAACAATTTCACTTAAATTCGTCAGAGGGCAGAATTAAAATTGGAGAGATATAATAAATGGAAGAGGCAGATGCAAAACGCCACCATTTACTAGAGTAAAATCCCATTAGTGCAAACTCCGGTGGATACCAACAGAAAGTAGGAAATCGGAACTGCAGTGAACCGCGTTCTGGGCTCAGATTAATGGACTGTGCAAGCCTTACTATGGGGAAGTCTGAGAGCTAAAAGTTCAAGAGGGATTTAGTAACTACGGGGACTACTACGCATTCAGCAGCTTTACTTCAGGGAGCTTGTTTTCAGTACAGGCTGGCGAAGGAGCCCCTTATGGCTCCAGCACATGAAGGAGGGGAAGAACTCAATTTCCCTTGGAAATACATTGGAACCTGCTCTCCTGAGCAATGTCTGCCTAAAGGAGAAGTAGTTTAGCCAGAGCCTAACTTGCTGGAGTTCTATCAGAGCCAAACTGAACTGACAGAAGTAGTTACGCTGCTCTACTTCCTTGTATCCATCCTGTCTGACCTCAGGGAAGGCAACAGAGACGCCATTTTAAAGCTTATTGCCAGGAATCAAGGCACCAGAAGACAGAGTCCCCGTCAAGCAAGTAGAGAACACTTCTTCCCATCCACACTCACCACCCCGTTCCTTAACATCTATTTAGCGCGCCTTCTCTGCACACTGTGCACCAGACCGGCTTTTTAACAACAACAAAATTACAAAGCGTACTAAAAGGGGAAAACAGTCTGAAGACAGAACAAACATCAAATGCAGAGCTAAGTATGACAAGAATGCTGAGATGTTTTCAGACAAGGAATTCTAGTGATTAGCATTTTAGTAGAAAGAAAGAAGACAATCTCTAAGACCAAACGTACAAATCAAAGACTGAGAAATAAATTCTAAAGAAGCAATTCTTAGGTATCAGAGATAAAAAATAAACATTTTGTCTCAGAAATGAAGGTTGTTTGTAGTAGTTTCATCAGTGCATTGAACCCAAGTTTGGAAAAAAGAATCTCTTAAGCTTGAAGTTATCTTATAAAAGCTTCCAAAGCCGTAAAAACAAAGAGAAAAAAAGACTGAAAATATAAAACCTACACCAACAGATCCAGGAATTGTGGAATAACTGCTAAACACTTGCAACTGTACTGTGATTTAGAAATTACAGGAATACCCAAAGACAATGAGAGAGGGAGAGACAGACACACAAAAAGTAGGAGAGAGACAGAGACAGACAGAGACAGAGACAGTGACACAGAGTTTTATTTGGAAATAATCGATTTCTTCAAATGATCAGATAGCAAACCCTGGATGCATGATGCACAGTATAAGTAACAAAACTTCGGACATTTTGGCTTTTCCTCAGAGGCATACCAACAAGAAGAGAAGGAAATTATGTTCTCAAGGTATTGAGAGAAGAAAAACACCAGGTTGGACTCTCACATGCCATGAGATTGTCTTTTAAGCATAAAGGATAAGAAAAGTTTTCTTAGACCAATGGAAATTATTATTATTATTATTATTATTATTATTATTATTACCAGATTAGCCTGCCCTGGGGGTGGAGCTGGCACAGCATGTGGTGCTGGAGATCGAACCTCGGTCCCTGTGGTTGCCTAAACTTACTTAAGCAGGCGCTTTAGACTGCTGAGCCATCTTGCCAGTCCCATTATAACATTTTTTTTTTTTTTTTGCAGATCTGGGGATTGAACTCAGGCCTTTGCATTCTCCAGACAAGTGCTTCTTCTACAAAGCTATCTCCCCAGCCCCCTTGATAGAAAATTTTGTCAGTAACTTTCCTGTCAGTAACTATTTATACGAGTTTGTCATGGAGAAAGAAAGATGGTACAGGTTGGAAATATAAAAGTAAAGGAAGAAAGACATCACAGAAAGAGAAAGTGGATGTGAAATAGTTTATGGTTTCTAGTATTTGTAATTGATGTAAAAGAAAACCATTTCACGCAGTAAAACCAGTATAATATTTGTATAAGCCACTGTCTTGATTACTTTGCTTATAAATGCTCACCTGTGTAAGTGAAATAAATGGCATCAATGATATCACGGATGGGAAGTAGTAATTATTATTTTGTTAAATTAATATACAGTATTCATGATATGGAAGAACGCTATTTGAAAGTAGAGTTGGGTAAGTTGTGAATGTATACTTGTCTACTTCAAACTCCAGGACAACCATTTGCAAAAGTAAAAATAAAAAGGAAATGTAACTGACAGACAAAGAAAGGAAAGAAAATGAAATCATACAAATGCTTGATTAAAATTTGAAGGCAGAAAAAGTGTGTAACACAAAAGTAATAATAAACAAGACACATTATAGAAAATATTAATATAACAGATATTGTTAACTCAGTGCTACCAGTAGTCATATCAAATGTCAAAGGTATAAATTTTATCTTAATTATAATTATTAAATTTAAGCAAAATGAAACCCACTTATGCACTGCTTATAAGAAACTCACTTTAGATATAAGGACATATGTAAGTTACAAGTATATGAATTGTTCCTTTTCTAGCTGACAAAGGTTTAGCTGCCTATTTTCTATTGGCTACCAATTATTTTTTCTCTTCATAATAATTTTATTTTGAATTTCTTTATTATGGAAAGCATGCGGTATTGAAGAGTATGTGTCTGAGATGTGTCATGCGCATTGGCTACCTATTCATGAGGGATGCGATTTTTGGATATTGCAAATGCATACTTATAAAACATAAAGATTAAGAAAAAGTGTATGAACAGGGAGAGCTAATTTAACTAGATGGTGCTAATAAAAAAAGAGACCCAGGTATATTAACCCCAGCCTTCTGAATGGGATGTGTTGTCATTAATAAAGAGGAACATTATATAATAATAAACAAAATATTACAAGATATAGCAATGCCTAATGTGTGTGTGTGCATAACAACAGAACACCTAAATCATCCAAAAATAACTGACAAATTTACAAGGAGTACATGTGCCAGCTCTTATAGTTGGAGACCTCAACATTCCTATATAAAAAATGCATAGATCCAAGAAAGAGAAATTTGATAGGGGTGGGGGCTCCAGGGAGATAGCTCAGGGGCACAAGTGCTTGCCTGACAAGTGCAAGGTCCTGAGTTTGATCCCTGGTTCTGAAAAAAAAAATTGATGGGACACGTTGAATTCAAAAATCATTACCAGTGAGCTGGGTAGAATTGGTCTATTGACCAACTACAGCTCATTACACATGCCTCTCTAGCATCTATGAAATATTCATTGAAGTAGATGATCTCCCAGTCTCAATCATAAAACAAACATTAGCAAAGTTAAAAGACCAGGGAGTCTACACCATTTGCTTTCAGACCCCAAAAGAATAAGCTAGAACAACAAGAAAGCCAGAAATGACAAAATACAAGGACACTAGGCAGCATATTTCTAGCACAACAGATGTGTCAAGAGAAATTTCAAAAGAACTGCAAACAAATATTTTGAACTAAATAATGGTAAATATATTTTTATTTAATTTGTGAGATTATGAATGCAGTACTTAGTGGGAAATTTACAGCATGGAATGCAAATGTTATAAAAGAATTAAAACCTAAATTCAATTTTCTAAATTTGCATCTTAAGAAACTATAAAAGGAAAGCAAATTAAATTAGAGGTGAACAAAAGAAAACAAAACTGTTTAGAGTAGAAATCAGTGAATTTGAAAGCAGCAAATCCATGCATAGCTTAGAAATATGGAAAGTATTCAACTTGGTTGGCTCATAACATTGAACTAGAGGGGGATATAATTTCTCATCTATCTATCACATTGGCTAGAGCCAAAAAGCATACCAGTATAATTTGATAATAAATGTGTAAGAAAATAGGCAAATCCATTCAAGGCTGTTTAGAATGTAAAACAGTGTAAGACATACAGCAGGAAATGATGTACACTTGGAACCAACAACCCTTCCCAGTGAATTTACCATAAAATGCCCAAATAGCACTACAAAAATATATGCAATTCCATTCCAATTTGTAACTGTGAAGTCAACACAATGCTAAAATGTACACAGTGGAACAATTGTCGGATTGTACACACACAGTGGTTCATTTTGCATTTCTGAAAAAAAAGAGTGAAGTTCTCAATAAAATGCAGCATATTTTATTAAATTAAGAATGTATATTTTCTTGAAAATAAACCTTCTAACAAAGAAAGTACTGAAATATGTCATCCTAAAACTGGGCAGAAGGACCAGGGGTTATGAGGGTGGCAAGCGACACTGGAGAAAGAAGGGGACTGTGAACATTTTCTAAATATAACATTTAGTCTAATTTTGACTTTTGGAAGTATGTTGGTACGCTGACATATTCAAACAAATGAAAATGGAGTTAAAATAGTAAAATGTAATGCTAAACACACACAAGTAAAGCCTACTATATCTCAAATAAATAATATAGCTGCACAGAAAATGGAGAAGTACAAAACAGTAATTTTTATCGTGAGACTTTGACATTATCCACAGCAGCACGGGGAAAGAGCCTGCAAACACACCCTGAACTCTTCGGAGTAGAGAAGGTCTGCTGCCATTTCTTTTGGTGGCACAGAGGTAGCTATTATGAAAACTTGATGTGTATTAGGAAATTGAGCAACAGAGTAACATGGTTACTGCTTTGGAGACCCAAGGTTCTTACTGCGGAAGGAGAAAGACTCAAATGTACTAGCAACAGAGGAGTAAAGTTAGCAGGAGGCCGTGATGCAATAGGAGCCTAGAGCCTCACCCTTGGAGAAATTTTGCTTTGTTGAGGGCATATTTCAATACATATTTGTTCATTTAATCCTCAAATTATCCATTTCCTCCCTTTTCTTTATTTTTATTGCTATTATTATTTAATTTATTGGATACAAGGTCTCGCTACACAGTTCAGACTCGTAGTGATCCTCCTGTCTCAGCCTCCCCACTGCTGGGATTACAAGCATGTGCCACTAAGCCTGGTCTCAGTGGCTGCCTTAGCGTGCCTGGGAGTGGGACAGCGTGGCACGTGGCACCTGTGGTCACACCTGCTCCATGTGCTTGCTCGGGCAGGTGCTTAGACCTCAGGCCTATCTCACTGACCCTTTGATTTTCTTTAGATATATCTAAAAAGGCCATATTTTTTCTACTCATGTGGACTCAATTCAGAGAGAAAGCAGCCAATTATTAATAGTCCTCTGGACCTGTCTCTGGTAAACTGGCACATATGACAAGCTCCAATAATTTCTTCAGACTACATGGGATCCAGGATCCACTTTATACCTTTTCTCTGCCTTAGCAGCTTTCATTTGGATGAATACATGAATAAAGAAATGAAATCCTTACCTGAATCTGGGTTATAATTTTGGGTCAATAGTTTCAGGAAGTTCACATCATTTTGGAATTTATACCTTTGGGCTAGTTAAACCCTGATGCCCATCTTTAGCCTATCTCAGATTTGTGTTTCTCAGTTTTAAAGTTTGGTGCATCATAATTAGCTTATAAGTTGTTCTGGAATTAAATAAGATAATTTAAAGTACCTAGAGTAGTGAATGCCACTGAATAAGTGGTACTATTACTTTTACTGTTCCTGTTATGTCTCTTGTGATTATTGTTTTGCTTTAGAATCAACTTCTAAGCGTAGCTTGAAAGCACAATCTAATTTTCATTAATAAGCCATTACAGATCAGTCAACTATGAGTTTATTTAAAACTCTTTAGGAACCATAATTCCTGTTTTACTACTTAACCTAATGAGTTCCATAAACTTTATTACCTGCTGTGTAACATGGCATTTCCTTCAAACTGTTTTAACTTAGCTCTTCCCAGCATCAAAGGCGTCCTCACAGCTCTAAAATCCTAGTATTGTATATAATCCTGCTTTGATCTAATTCACCCCCATGAAATTTTTGTTGCTGCCAATCATAAATTTTTCAAACTTATGATCACTCTAGGTCAAATAATTTTATTTGCAATTATTTTAAGTTTCACGTCAACCTGTGTTCTAGATTTTGCTTAGGTGTTCTCTGGGACATCATGTGTTCTATATGGATCCTGTGCATGTAGCAATGGATTAAGCACCAGTGATAGTGGATTAGCCATTGGCTTTATTTAGTGTAGTTCTAGGTATGGAGAACTGCAAGGCCCACCCCGAATGTGTGTGCCTTCGACTGATAGGTTTGTAGCCTGAGAGGAATAAAACAAAAAGAAGCAGGAATCCTGCTGCTGCTACTGCTGCTGCTAATGATGATGATGATAATGATGATGATGATGATGATGCTATTGCTAATGACGATGCTGCTGCTGATGCTGCTGCTGATGCTGATGCGGATGCTGATGATGCTGATGATGCTGATGCTGCTAATGATGCTGATGCTGCTGATGCTGCTGATGCTGCTGATGATGCTGATGCTGCTGCTGATGCTGATGCTACTGCTGATGCTGATGCTGCTGATGCTGATGCTGCTGCTGATGATGTTACTGCTAATGATGCTACTGCTGCTGCTGTTGCTGCTGATGATGATGATGCTGATGCTGCTGCTGCTGCTGCTGCTGCTTATGCTGCTGATGCTGCAAAGAGGCACTCTTTCTTCCAATAAACATGTTTGGCTCCTTTGTCAAAAATAAGGTGGCCGAGTGTGTTTATATTTGCATCTGCATTTTCTAATCTGTCGCACTGATCCTCAGGTCTATGTTTTTGCCAATACCATGCTGATTTTATCACAGTAGTTCTGTAGTATAACTTTAGGTCAAGAATTGTAATGCCTGCCTTATCTTTGTTGCCCAGGATTGTCTTTGCAATTCTAGGTCTTTTCTGGTTCCAAATGAATTTTAGAAATGATTTCTCCAGGTCTGTGAGGTATGTGGATGGTATTTTGATAGGAATTGCATTAAATCTGTATAAAAATTTAGGGAGTATGGTCATCTTCACGATGTTGGTTCGTCTCATCCAGGAGCAGGAAAAATCTTTCCATTTTCTGAAATCCTCCAGGATCTCTTTTTTCAGAGTACTATAATTGTCATTAAATAGATATTTTACTTCTTTAGTTAGGTTAATTTCTAAGAATCTCTAAGGTGCTGTTGTAAAAGGTATTGTTTCCCTAACTTCTCTCTCAGTATGGTTGTTTTCTGTGTAGAGGAATGCTATTGACTTTCGTGTGTTGACTTTGCATACTGCTATGCTACTGAATTTGATATTAATTCTAGTAGATTTTTCGTGGAGTTCTTCAGGTCTTCCAAGAAGATTATCATGTCATCTGCAAATAATAATAGTTCAACTTCTCCTTTACCTGTTCTTATTCCTTTTATTTCTCTCTCTTATCTAATGGTTGTAACTAATGATTCCAGAACCGTATTGAATAGGATTGGTGATACAGGACATCCTTGCCTTTTACTAGATCTGAGAGTGAAAGACTTCAACTTTTCCCTTTTTAGATTTATGTTAGCCATTGTATTGTCATAGATGGCTCTTACCCGATTGAGGTAGAGGCCCTCTATTCCAATTTTCTGTACAATTTTGAACATGAATGAATGTTGGACTTTGTAAAAAGCCTTTTCTGCATCAATTGAGATGATCATGTGATTTTAGGCTTTGGCTCTATTGCTATAGTGTATTACATTTATAGATTTGTGTAGATCGAGCCATCCTTGCATCCCTGGGATGAATCTTACCTAGTCATATATATCTTCTTTAATATTTGCTGTATTCTGTTGGCAAGGATTTCACTGAGGATTTTTGCATCTATGTTCATAAGAGAAATTGGCCTGTAGTTCTCTTTCTTAGTAGCGTCTCTCTCTGGTTTTGGTATCAGTATAATACTTGCCTCTAGGAATGATTTTGGCAGGATCATTTCCTTTTCAATTTCATTGAAGAATTTGAGAATTATTGGGATTATGTCTTCTGTAAATTTCTTATAGAATTCAGTAGTTAATTCATTAGAAGCTGGACTTTTCTTTGTCACTTGACTTTTTGTTACATTTTGTATTTCACTGCTATTATTGAGAATTCTTATATTATCTTGATTCAGTTTTGGTAGTTTATACCTTTCTAGGCATCTGTCCATTTCATCTATGTCTTTAATTCTGTGAGAGTAAAGATCCTCAAAGTAGCTATTATGATCCTGTGAATCTCTGCTGGGTCTATAGTAATTTCAGCATTTTCAATCCTTATTACTTGAATTTCCTCTTTTTGATGAGATTAGCTAAGGGCTTATAAATTTTATTCAATCTTTCAAAGAACCAACTTTCTGATTCATTAATTTTTGTATTGTTTTCTTTGCTTCAATTGAATTAATTTCTGCTCTAATCTTTATAATTTCTTCCCATCCTTGGGATTTTGGTTTAATTTGCTCTTCCTCTTCTAGTTGGTTTAGGTGCTGCATAAGTTTGTTCCCATTCCGTTTTCTTAATGTGTGAGTTCAGAGCTATAAATTTCCCTCTAAAAACTGCTTTTATTGTATCCCAGAAATTTCAGTAGGTTGTCTTTGAATTTTCATTAAATTGTAAATATTGTTTAATTCCTTGTTCAATTTCACCTGTAACCCACTGCATGCTGAGAAGCGTTTTGTTTAATTTCCGTGTATTTCTGGGGTTCTTGTGATTTCTGTTGTTATTTATTTCCAGTTTCATTGCACTGTTGTCAGATAATATGCATGGAATAATTTTCTTGTATATACTTAACCATGACCTATTACTACTCTGTGTCCTATTTTGAAAAATGTCCCATGTGCAGCTGAAAAAAAATATGTATTCAGAAGTGGTCGAGTGGAATACTGTGTATATGTTCACCAAATCTAGTTGTTCCAAGGTCTGTTTCAATTCTGCTACTTCTTTGCTAATATTTTGTCTGCTTGACCTATCTTTTTGGGATAATATGGTGTTAAGGTCTCCTGTGAAGATTGTGTTATTGGATATTAGATTTTTCATATCCATTGTGATTTGTCTTATATAATGTGGTACTGCCATGTTGGGCGCATACATATTTATGAGTGTATATTTCTTCATCTTGAATTTTTCCCCTAAGCATATGTTGTTGGCCCTCATTTTTTCTTTCTTTCTTTCTTGCTTTCTTTCTTTTTATGGCAAGGTCATCCTGCCCTGTGGGTGAGCCTAGCACAGCACTTGGTGCCGGGGATCAAACCACAGTCCTTGCAGGTGCCTAAACTTTCCTTGATGCCCCTGTTTTTTTTTGTTTTTTTTTGTTTTTTAATTTATTTTCCATCTTTTAACTTTTAGCCTATGAGTTTCTTTATGAGTTAAGTGTGTTTCTTGTATAGAGCATATTGTTAGAATTTGCTTCCTCAACCACTCTGCCAGTCTATTTCTTTTAACTGGAGAACTGAGTTCATTTACACTGAAGGTTATAACTGAAATGTATTGACTTATGATTGACATGTCTTTTACTTCTACTATTTACTCCTTTGTATTCTGTTTATTTGGTTTCCCTATTTGGTGGGTTCTTTCTGGTCTCATTTGTAGAGTTCGGGTTATTTTTGTCCTTCTCTAAAGAATTTTTTAGTAGTCTCTGTAGGCTTTGACATCGTGAAATTCTTTAGTTGCTCCTTGTCCTGGAGGTATTTCATTTCTCCCTCATACTCGAAAGAGAGTTTTGCAGGATATAGCAGTCTCAGCTGTAATTTGTTTTCATGGAGGACTTGAAGCACTCTGCTCCATGCTCTTCTTGACTTCATGATTTGTGAAGAGAAATCTGCCATTATTCTGATGAATTTTCCTTTAAATGTTATCTGTTTCCGTTCTCTAGCAGCTTTTAGTATATATTATTCTTCTGCTGGATATCTGGGATCTTGACTATTATATGTCTGGGTGTGTTTTTAGTAGGGTTGTTGTTTTTTGGAGTTGTGCATGCTTCAGTTACCTGAATGTCTGATTGTTTTCTCATATTTATAAAGCTTTCTTCTATTGCTTCTGCCCATATATTCTTTTTATATCATTTTTATTGACTCCTTCTTTCTCATTGATTGCTTTTTTTTTTTTTTTGGTAGTACCGGGAATTGAACTCAGGACCTTGTGCTTGCCAGGCAAGCACTTATTCCGCTGAGCTATCTCCCCAGCCCTCTCATTGATTTCTATTAATCTCACACTGTTCATTTTTGCATCATCTTGCAGATGTTGAATTATTTTTCCTACATCTGGTTGTTTTTAAGAGATCCTTTCTTACCTTTTTACTAGCTGCAACTGTGTCTTCAAGATCTGAAACTCTATTTTCACTTTCATTCATACAATGCTGCCAGCCTGTGATTGAGATTTTATTTTCTTGCATATCTCTTTGAAATTGTTTCACGAGATTTATTTCTCTCCTACATTGTTCATTTAAGGATTCCATCATTTTTCTGTTCTCCTCTACTTTTTTATTAATGTCTTCTTTAGAGGCATTTACTGAGTCTTTCATTATAGCTATCCTTTCTTTTTCTACTTCAGACATTATTTCTGCTCTCATTTCTTCTCTACCTTGCTGCAGGTGTTCCTTTACTTAAGATGTTGTTTAGAAGTGTCTTTTTCACTTCAGAGTTTATTTCTGATATGATTCTCTCTATACTTTTCTGAAGCTATTTTTTTCTTCAGATTCTACTAATTCAAAGATTTTTTCTCTTTTTTTTCAGAGATTATTTCCAATCTGAGTTCCTCTATAAGTTTTCTATATGTTTCTGCACTTGTTTGTTTACTTCAGATGCTACTGATTCACAGATTTCAGCTGCATGATTCCAACTTTCTTCTATAGTAGTGACTCCTGTATTTGTTGTTGTTTTACTGGGGACCTGAGATTGCATTTTGCTCCTTATCTGTATCATTCTGTGTAACAGTGATCTCTGACCTTTTGTGCTGAACTTTGGTGAAGTTATGCCATTAGTGTCTACTGAAAATTGGGTCCAGATCTAGCAAGTTTAACCTTGTCCAGATGTGCCTGACTGAATCTGGCTGCTGTGCTCAGCTTCTTCCTGCTTTAACTTTTGGAAGAGAGCTCACTGAGTTCCTCCAGCAAGATGCTCAGCTCCTGGGTGAGCGGGTAGGATCTGACCCCCAGCCTCTCTGTAGGGAATTTTGCTGTGGGGCTCCACAGCAGATGCTGGAGCTGGGTTCTGTGTGAGGTACAAGTTCTGATACTGCAAGGGTGCAAACCTAGTGTTCTTGCCTTCCTGCTCTCCAGTCACAGGCGGGGGGTGGGGGGCGGTGGCGAGTTCCTGTGGCAGTTCAGAGGCACAGGCCAAGAAGTCCCACCTGTGCACCCGCTGGTTGGTCTGTTGATTGGAGCTGCTGAGGGCAGGTGTGAGTTCTGGTGTGGGGGGGAACCTACAGGCAGAGAGGTCCTACCTGTGCACCTGCCACTTGGTTAGTTGAGGCTGCTATGTGCGGCAGCTGAGTTCTGGTGGAAGTGCGGTGGCAGGGGGTGCAGGCTAAGAGGTCCTACTTGTGCACTCGATGGTCGGTCTGTCCATCAGCTGTGGGTAGGTGCTGAGTTCCTACGGAAGTGCAGGAGGCCTCAAGCTGAGAGGTCCTACTTTTGCGTCCGTGATCGGCTGGGGCTGCTACACACCCGCTGGTCAGGGCTGCTGAGGGTAGGGTCTGAATTCTGCTGGAAGTGCAGGAGGCTGCAGGGCTGAGTTCCAGTAGAAGTGCAGAATTTTACATCTACATTTCATTTTGTTGTCTTGATTTTTGATAAATAAATCAATCCTCTCTCCATTTTTCCCCTCCTTCTCTTAGTTTCCTTGGGACCTAGTATCCATTTACATGTAAACTTTCTTTCAGTAGTGTAAATTCCCTGCAACCCCTGAGAAATGGTCCATTCTGTTTGATGGATCCCCCTGGAATCCTCTCCTCTCAGCTGGGGCTGGAGCTGGCCAGGGTCACCCTGCTGCTGTGGTCCCCACGTAGTGTTCGCAGCCACATGAGACTTCCCCTAACTCCCCGCACTAGACTCCTTATTCCTTGGATGCCATGTATTACAAGTTCTTGATTTCCTTCCCCAATTGGCTGAAACATTTTTTCTTAGTAGCCTCCTTAGGAAGAATCCTTGGGAGGTAAAATTTCAAGTCATCGCACATCTAAAAATGCATTTTCACTTCATACCTATTTTATAGTTTTGCTGTCGATAATTCTGAGAACGATAAAAAGCATTCCATATTCTGTTCTATCTTCTAATATTGACGTTGACAAAATGAATTCCTGATCTTCTGTGCCTTATTTGAACCCATCTAAAAATAGCTAGAATCCTCTCTTTCAGGTTTTTGAAAGTTAATAATGAAGTACATGCTCTGGCTTTTTCATCTTTCAGTCCTGATCCTTAGCATATTTCAAGTCTATTTAATCAAGGCACTTGTGTTTTATACTTTTAGAATTTCACTTTTAATGTCTTTCTTTTTTTTTTTTTTTTTTTTTTTTTCTTTGGTGGGACTGGGGTTCAAACTCACGACCTTGCACTTGCCAGGCAGGCACTTGTGCCACGGAGCTATCTCCCCAGCCCCAATGTCTCTCTTATTTATTCATTTATTTTGTAATTTTTCCCTGTTTACCTTGTTCTATTTTGAAATTTATATAAGATATAGGAGATCTATGACCTTGAAAACAATTTATCATATTTTCTTAACTCTATTTTTTGCTTTCTGGAATAATTCTATGAAGTTGGACTCCAAGCATGAGCTGAATTTTTTATATCTACTCTCATTTTTTTTCTAATTTTTAAGAGTTCTTGTTCTCTGAATCTTCCTTTCATATGCCTCATTTCCTTTTCACTTCAAGGATCAATAAATTGAATCTTGTCTCTCAGAAGACTACACATTGCTTAAATCTTCTTTTGATCTTTCCATTGCATTTCTCTCTTCCAGTTTCCCTTTTTAATATGTTTGTTTTGATCTTTGTCCTTTATGTGAAAAGTGTTCCTTAAACATTTGACATTTCTTAGTTAACATCTAAAGTGTGAGTTACTAAAGAAAAAAAAAAAACCCTTCGCAGTGCCTTGTACCTGCCTGCTGGCAGGTGGAGGCTTGCCTGGCTAATTTCTTCATGAAATAGGTCCAAAATCCACCTAGGACAGTCTTCTGTCTGGTTCCCCTAAGCCCTGTGAGAGCCTATTAAGGGAGGGAGAATGCATGCTTGGGGAGCAGGCACCCTATCTTACATAAATTTCTACTACTCCCAATTTCTAGTAAGCAGCTAATTGGGTCTAATGGTTCTGCATCTACAGTATTTCCTGGACACTTCTTCCAGGAAAGGTTTCTTCTAGAGGTTTCAGAAGGCTTCAGTCTAAACAAGGAAGACATTTTCCATGTGGTGCTGGAGAAGGATCTCTAATAGGGTTGCCAAAAGAAAGGCTCAGCCACCTAGTTGCATCTGCCTTTAGAGTAAATAACTACCCAAATTGAAATGTTATTGGTGACTTGAAAGCCAAAGTTAACTAGGTATCTGTGTTTTTGTTTTCTAATTTCCTAACTGTAATCTGCAAGAATGGCAACCATCATTAAGACAAGACTGTTGTCATTGCTACAACTAGATGCTTTCGAGCAAGATCTGCACTTATGCTGTCCTGCACATTCTCCTCAGCATGTGGAATCTATGAACGACGGCAAAAAGGGGAAGGGAGGTGCCTATTAGACAGGAGGGAGAGACCATGAGAGAGAAGGGTGCGCCACTGACGCGAAGGATACGAGGAAGTTATATCATACGCATTGAATTCCCAAAAATGCGAAACTGAGGGAGGATAGAGTGAAGGTAGTGGTGGGGAATAATAATTGATCAAAAGCATATTTTGTAACTTCGGGAATAAAACCTATTAATTAACAAGTACAAATAAGGAAACATTTAACATGTGCATCAACATAGAGGAGAGCATAAGTTATATAGATATAGATGTAGATATAGATAAATTCAGATATAGATATACAACTACATAGATATGTAGCCCAGCATGTATCGGGAGCTTAATTAAAAATAACTATAAGCTGGCCTTGGTGGTGCACACCTGTAATCTTAGCATTTGGTAGGCTGAGGCAGGAGGATTAGTGTGAGTCTGAGACCAGCCTGAGCTACAAAAGTGAGCTCAAGATCAGCCTGAACTGCGTAGTGAGACCCTGTCTCAAAAACACAAAAATAAATAAATAAATAACTATAGAGGTGACCTCAAGGCCCTACCCTCATCTTACTTCCAGAATTCTGCCAAGCAAATGTTCTCCGTATAACCAGGGTTTAGCAGACTCCCTGGAGGCAGAAGGGCCAGGAGGCAAGGCTTCCCTTCACGTGGTCATAGGGCAGGTCTCCCAAAGGAAGACATGGCCCATGACTTCATTTTCTTTCAGTGCTGCGCACAAAGAACCAAGAGCCTGCGCCACTCTAATATTTCAGACAAGACTTTATTGTGTTACATAAACAAATATAGATGTGCAGACTGCAGGATTTGGGTGAAAGCCTCTGCTAGGAAAGAGAAAAGATGCACAAATGAAAGAACGTAGAGAAAAAGAAGATGCAAAGATACACACGAGAAAATCCCTTGAATACATTATGATATTTCCTGAGAAGAAGAAATGAAAGACGTCAAACTCTAAGAAATGCCAGAAGTTAAAGGAAAAAGGGAAAGAGAGAAAAACAAAATGAAAAAAGTTATAAATAACTACATTAAAACATTAATTAAAAGCTTTAGAATATAGAATTTATAACTCTCTAAGAAAGTGAAATAAACACAAAGACTATTAGAAACAAAGCTAATAAATTTGCTACCATTTGCCTCTTGAATATTCCCTAAAGGCCCTACAGACATGGCCCAGACTGTGGTGTGGTTGCGGTGGCAAAGGGTGGATTATTATTGTTATTTTTTAAAGATACATACAAAGGCGTTAGTTGCAGAGGGGAAGGGATTTAATCAAACAGACCAAATCCCATATCATCATCAGACTCCTCTGACTCCTCCTTCTTTTCTTCTTTCTTCTCCTCTGCTGCAGCAGGGGCAGATTCCACAGTAGGGCTGCAGAACCAGGAGCAGCAGAGACAGCCACAGCGCCCCCAGCCGGCAGGCTGGCAAGATTACATCTTCAATGATTTTCCCATTGAGCTCACCGATGACCTAATATTAAGCCGATCATCTTCTGTCTCGTTGCCCACGCTGTCCAGGATCTTAGTGATCTCCGAAGATGGCCAGCAAGTAAGAGACCAGGTAGCGCCTGTCAGCGGTGGCAGCAGACATGCCTCATGCATGAGACCTCGGCAGTGTGGGGCAGTCTTTTTTTTTTTTTTTTTTTTTCCATTATGAAAATGCTTATACTGGTGTGTTTGTACAGAATGTGATATCAAGGCAAAGACAAGAGTGCACACAGTGAGACAGGTTTAGCAGAGCAGACTGTAGGCGAATGAACGGCTCCCACCGCTTCCACACTGTACCAGCTAACAGCTCCAAGCCACCTCCCGGAGCATGAGGCAGTGAGGTGGCTGCAGGCGTGCCCTGGAAGAGGTTGTGGGAGCCCTGCTCTGTCTGTGCTGCTCGCTCTCTGCTGTGATGGGGACAGTCTCCTTGCCATGCGCTCCCACCAGGACGTGCTGCCTCTTCATAGGCCCTAAAGCCGAGATGCTGACAGAACATCACCTGAAACCCCCAAAATGCTGAGCCAAAGTCAGCCCTTCCTGATTTCAGTGGATTACCTCGGGTATTTTATCACAGTAGCAGAAACCTGACACACAAGTTAAGGGTAAAGTAGGAATAAATACAAATAGTCCAGCATCGATACAGCAGTTCAAATAATGCAGAACAGAGAAAAAATAGTATGAGAAAATTCTCAGAACTAAAGGATGCTATGAGTCTTTCGTATCTTGAATTCAATCACAGACACACATATACACTCCAGTTTTATTATTTAGAAACTTTGGAACAATAAAGGGAAAAGAAAAGTCTTAGGAGAGGAAATAAATATATCATACTGAAGATCTGAGATTAAGGATAATTAGTATTTATTTATAAAGAAAAATAAACTCTAGGCTTTTACAGGTAAACAAATGCAACTAGAGACCATACACTAGTAAAGTAAGTCCAACCCACAAGTGTGAAAATGTATAGTTTCCCCTTTATAAAAATCTAAAAGGACATTTTAAAAAAACTTTTAAAACTTTTTATTTATTTGGTACAGGGTCTTGCTACACAGTGCAGACTTGTACCGATTCTCTTATCTCAGCCTCCCCAGCACTGGGATTACAGATGTTCAACACCTCTCCTACCCTTCCAGCTTCAGAGGTCAGCGCAGTGTGTGGGACTAGAGATCAAACCCAGGTCCTCCCATTTACCAGTTTTTACTGGTCCAGTGAAAGGAGCAGTTAATGATTTTCTTTTCTTTTTTCTTTCTTCTTTCAAACTTTTTGACCAGTTTTGCATGCTTATGTTTGATAATCTGAACAGCTAATTTGAAGACAGCAATATTTGAGATAACAACCATTGTTGAATTTCTATCATTTTGTTTTGTAAAATTGTGTGGCATTTCTTATTTATTTAGTTATTTATTTATTCATTTATTTATTTATATTATAGCTGGCTCAGCCTGCCCTGGGGGTGAGACTGGCACAGCATGTGGTGCTGGGTTAGAACTGCACTCCCTGCAGTTGCCTAAGCTTGCCTAAGCAGGAGCTTTAGACTGCTGAGCCATCTCGCTGGCACTTGGGTAGCATTTCTAATGCTTTCTATTTTTTTTTTTTTTACTATTTCTATTCTTTTTTTTAAAGCAATAATGACAGAGCTTATGGATATTTAAATAATGCTTTTAATATTCTGAGGTAACAGAATATAAGAGAACCTGTGCTGTAACATCCTATAATTCAGTGGTGTCCCAAATTTTCTGCTCAAGGAGATTTTAGGGCCACAGAGAAAAGGGACTGATGATGTATAATGTGCCTAAGGAGAGTCACCTAGAGAGAAAATATTCTCTCAGGCTTTCACAGACAACAAATTGGTCAAGCAATGGCTGTGATTTATCCAAACAGCTGACAATGACAACAGTTCTACAGAGCACTGTACATGGTTTCAAGGTAAATCCTGGTGGGATCTGACTGACCTTGGAAGACACAAAAGTTATATATTCTGTTATACAGATTTTGCTTTAACTTATGTTTAACCACCCAGTAGAAAAGTTCAACCATGAGGCAAAAAAGTAAAGCTAGATTAGTATGTTGAGCTCTAAAAGGCTTAAATCAACAGCTTCTGACATTGCCAGTTCTGCCAATAACCCACTACCATTATGGAATATTGGACTATATACAACTACTTTCTCTTAGTTCAATAAGAAGAAATTTTTGTATCAATAGTGATTAGAAAAAGTATCATGTATGCATCCTCTGCTCTAAATCACTACTACAATGACAACAATATGCATTGTACCAAATACTGGAAATGGACTACTAACGAGTTTTGAAACTGTCACATTGTTATTTCTTATTAAAAGTAATAAAAAATAAAATAAAATATTCTGAGGCAAAATTGCTTGCCAGTCCAGAAATCTATATCCAGCTCAAGGAGCTGAAAAGTTAAACCCAGGTTCTCAAACTTTCAGTGTAGCAAAATTTCTGGAGTCCGTGACAACTACGAAGGTCACTCCTTGAATTTCAAGTGTGGTCTGATATTCTGTGAGTCTCACACATCCAGGTGATACCCACACTGCTGGCCAGCAGCTGGCAATTCACCAATGTTTTAGAAGACTGAAAATTCTTGGGGATTAAACCAAATAAGAAAAAGTCAGAAGATGGTAGACATAGGTAAACAAACACGGAAACATGGCCAAGAGAAAAGCCAGGACCTCAGTGTGCAAAAACACTAGAGAATACCCATTTTGAACAGCAGTAGGTGTATTGAAATATACGGAATTTTTCACAGGGAACACGAGAAATTAATATTTTCAGAGATCTGAGAAGAACGATATTTCCTACTGTTAAAGAGATATAGAAATGTTAGGAAATAAAACCGCCTTAGATGCACAGAAAATAAAAACATTAAAGGAGAAAAGATAATTGCTAATTCCATGGACCCATAAATGTTGGGTGAGAATGCAGGCTCGTAAAACACTTGCTTCAGTACACAGCGTCGTTGTTATTTCAGCCAAACATTGACCTAGTGAATGGGAGGCGGGTGCAGATTGCAAGCTAGATGTTGGTGGTGACTCTGTAAGTAAATAGAATGTAAAATAATTAATATAAAATGTTCACATAGACATATTTGTTTAAATACATGGGACAGAGATAAAAATAAATGGCTAACCACTGTGAACGACAGCACTCCAGGGGAGGATAAAGGCCGCACAAAAGGAAGCAAGGACTGGGGGTCAGTGGACATGCTTCTCTGCACCAGCCGACTCTCGATTTCGCGATAGATGTTGCTCTGCTGGGTGTGTGAGCATGTATGTCTATTGGGTTACTGTAACACCTTACTTTCGCACTTGCCTACTACACGGTGGCACTAAGGCTCACTCTGTTGCTTGTCGTTCCACAGAGGCTCCTCAAGCGCCTCGCTGACTCTGACGCATCTGCATTTGGGGTTCCATTCATCTCCAGCATTAGATAGCTTCAGCCCCACCACCTTGGGCAGGGTCAAGTCAGGCACGACAATTTTGTCTCTCCTGTATCTTTTTTCTCTCCCGCCAGCTCCATAGTTGCTCACATCATTCCCTTTCACAAGCCAGTGGTCAGTCCAGCGAAAGGATTTTATCAATGAGAAAAATGCTAGAGATTTAAAAAAAAAAAAAAAAAAAAAAAAACACACACACAAGAATTACCAAGAATTTTATCTATAATCACTCAGATAACCCTATGGAATATTTTGGAGCAATGAAGAGTCTATTTTGCCAGTTCACAGACCCTCTTGGAGAGACGTTCTCAGGGTCTTCAGCCATAGCCACCCCATTCCAGTTGCTGCCTGGCCACTCTGAATTACAAGCAATGCCTAAGGAAGCTATTCAGTGAAATGGAAAATCCCAAACAATGCATAATTTCCCAGTCATCATTTTAAGCCTTTCTTTAGAATTCATTTATCTTCCTAAAGGATTTATTTCTCTCATATTTTGGGTGATAATATTCATTTAAATACTGCGTGTTTATGCCTTCTCTGCTTCTCATAGAGATAATACCTTGGAAATAAGTACAATCAGCAATCTGCTACGAGAGGGGAAAAGGAAAGAAGGAAAACTAATTTGAGCTTAAGAATTGATTATACGTAATGTCTCAGTTACTTTTCTCATTGCTGAGGCAAAATGCCTCCCTCTCAAAGTTAAAGGAGAAAGGTTTGCCTGGCTCACAGTTGGCAAAGGTTTCAGACTCTCATTGGCTGACTGTAAGACAGGATGAGGTGGCGGTGGACATCATAGAAGAGCAACCATTCATGGCAGGCAAGAGGCAGAGGCAGCAAGGTCACAGAGCAGCAAGCCATGACCCTCTTCCTGTCACTTGTGTCCCATCTCGGCTACCTGGCAGGGCAGGTAGTGCTCACACTCACTGTGGGACTCCCTTAATCCTCCTGAGAATGATGCTGAGCTATCCAGTGCGCTATCACGGACTAACCACATGCCTTTGACCTCAGCACCACATACGTTGTTCCAGCATCACAAACTCTAGATCCAGCCACCTTTTGGGACCCCCATCTATGACTGCATGTGGAATACCCAAGTATAGCTCACAGCATTAGGTTGGTATCACTCATGACTTTATAGAGAAACAGGTTTAATGCAACTGAGTGGCTTAGAATGACTGCCCACGGAGTCAGGTGTACAAAAGGGCTGTTTGCTGGGATTCTGAAGGATCTGGGCAAATGCCTGGAGCTCACTGTGTTGTCCTGTTCAAATGGATATCAGGAAGCCCGTAGCTCTGCAACAGAAGGTCGCAGGTTCTGCCCTGGTGGACTGAAAGTTCAGTGTTGGAGGCTGAAGCATCTATTCTGGAAGCCAGGTAAAGATGTTCAAGGAAAAGGCAATGAGTAGAATTCTTCGAAAAAAATACAGAAACAGTCTTTCCTTTTTCAATTTCCTTTTATATCATCCTGGTGATAATCCTGTCTAGGTGGCTCTTCTACACCCAGGACTATGCTGAGCTAGTTTATGTGACTGGCTGGCATGACCAGTCAACCATCACAGGTAGTATGTCTGAACTAAACATGAATATCCACACATGAATTACATCTATTTCTGAAATAGAGATTAGTTTATCTAAGATCAGGTTTCAACTGACACAACTATTAAAACAGTTTAGAAATATCTATATTAGCCACGTATCCCAAGGTCAGTTGGCCATGAAATCCATTCATTCATTTCTTTATTCCTTTCTGTGTTTTGCATTTATTCATTAATTCAGCTAAAATACTACATATCCTAAACTTGCACAGGAGAGAGGGAAAATGAATTCACAGTGCACTAATAGTTCTTACCTTTGTGCAGTTTAATGGGCTAGTTTAGTGCAAAGTACAGGATTCCTAGGGTGAGCTTATAAAAAATGCATACTTCTGGATTCCTTGCAGTTCTAAACAGCAGATGCAGGTTCTGAGCATAGAAACACACTAGATTAAAAAATTGGGGGAAAACAATTCACAACTTCATTCTGAGCATCACTGTGGGTGGGACTATTTCAGATCTCCACCTAGAAGCAGGGCATGGATGATTTGGCAACAGGTCTCAGGAACAGTTTAGGGGACACAAGACACCAGTAGCACACACTGTCCTATTGCTGTTATTTCTGATGCCTAGCCAGGTGTCGCCTGCCAGTGGCTAGGTACAGTTCTGCAGTAGTGCTCACTTGAGCTCTCATAGGAGGATGATCCAGCACTGCATGTGTGTCAACAGCATGGGTCCAAGAACTTAAAAAAAACTGTAGCTACTACTCCACCATGAGGCGGCAGCTGCACCTAACTACCAAGGGGCTGCCAGTGCTGAGAATGAGGCTATTGTTGAATCCGAGTAAACTCACCCAATGGAGGAAGACATTACTGTGAAGTGAAAATCCCACTGAGCCTTCGGTGGATCACTGCAGAACAAACACCGGAAGTACACCTGCAGAAGGAGGAGCCACAAAGTTCCAGAAGGGCTCAGAATCATTCAGCTAGGTCATTAAAATCAGACATCTGTCTTCTATGGCTGTAGGGAAAAGACCGTAAACACAAATGACTATAAAGCAAAGGAATGGCATTTGCTAATGAAATAAAAATTACTTTCTCTCTAGAAAAATAGAATTATGTTAGCAAGGGGAGACAACAGAAAAATTATCAAATCCACATTAGTTCAATCTATTTTGCTTTCTTCCCAACACAGAAACACATATACTAGGACTATTTTGTCACTATTTTGAGTAAGGCCAGGAGGTGTATGTCTCCTTCTAACACCTCAGTGAAGTAAGAAATTGTACTTGCAAGGTTTCATGAGATAGGAGATGACTTCTTAACTAACTCTACTGATCCTTAATCAAAAAGAGTAAAAGATTGTAACTTTGACTCATATTTTAGCTGATACTTTTATTTCCCAATAATGAAAGTAACAAAGATTCATTTAAAAATGGAGCATTAAGCAAGCTACAAACAAGCTCTATATTCACTTCAATATTTCATATATTTGAGAGGAGTGTGCCAGCAGTTGGCATTAGATTTAAGTGTTTTCTCAAACCATTAATGTATTTCTTGGAGAAAAAAAAAAAAGTAATCTATCCAAAAGATAAAGTGTAATGTGGGGGGGGAGCAAAAGAAAAAATTGTGTGTGTGAAAGGCAGACAAGGTAAACTTGAAGATAGAAATTAGCCTTTATTGTCGAACCAAGCATTACAACAAAAATGTAGAGATAACAACACGAATGTAACTTTCAAAAAGAAAGTTTCCCTAAGCTCTCACAGAAATTCAAACAATTACAATTTATCTACCTATGGCTCCCCAGAGACTTGATAAATGCATCTCTCTACTCCTGGCCTATCAGTACTCTCTAAATGTGTAAGCATTACATAGCTTCTCCTTCCTATCTGAAAGTTTTCTTTTCAACCCTCCCTCCACACAATATAAATACAGTGTTTTAATACCAAATAATATTTTCCTAATATCCCGAAAAGCCAGGAATTTGTGCCATTATTTGGGTTATTGGATAAAATACTTTCTTTCATTAATCAAGATGGCCTCTCAGAGGTTTTCAGCTGGATGGCAAAACAGAGGGCGAAGGGAGCTTTAAAACAATGTACTAAAGCCAGGGACCAAGCCCACTGAGATTCTGTCTGAAGTAGTAGGGGGTTAAGGAGGTCCTTGGGTTCGCATTAGCAGCTTCACCTGGAAATTAATGAAGACTATGAAATCTCAAGTTCAGTGTTGCGTTCAGCGAATCAGAAACTGGTGGTGCCACACAGCAAGTTGCGGGTGGCCAAGCCCTGTAAGTTATTCGCTTGCCCATGGAAAGCTAACCCTTCAATGCCCCGTGATGCTTTTTGGAATGTCCATGATGTTAGAGCCTAAAAAGTGTTTTCACGTTCTTGTTCTTTGAATTTCTTGAGGTAGCACGTAAATTTCATGCAAAAATTCAAAACCACTGTTCTTCTTCAGCAGTGCATTAAAATCTGTAACTCAAGCCACAGAATCAGCTAGATGCATAAAAGGGGCAAAAGAATTTCCTGGACTTTGCAAATTATTAACCTCTTAACAATAAAGAGCCTTTACTTTGAATCAGGCGCCATACTGATAGCTTGTGTGATTTCGTATCGTCCCCGTGATGCACGGAGTAGGCACTGCTACTTGTAGTACTTTGACAGGATGCAGGCATTTCTGCATGCATGCAGAGCTGCTGAGTGACAGATTTATCTTTCACACCCAGACAGTCATCTTCAGGCACTGAGACTGATGACAGACACAGGACTCAGATATGCCACTGTTTGGCTTGCCTTCTTGAAGTAAAGACCTTGCCTTCAACTACCAAAACATGAGGATTGCACAGCCAGTCTCTGTCGGATTTCTGTCACTAGGACACATCGCTTCCTGGGTGTCGCCACTGTAAAGTTTTCCACCTATGACAGTCTGGCCCTGTTGCTTTGGAACTACACAGAGCTGGTGCATCGTGGTGGAACAGCATGACAGAGCAGAACCACTTGGATCACGACCAGAAAACTAAAGGGAAAGGGGATGGGGCCGCAAGATTCCTTTGGCAGGGCTGTCCCCAATAGCACAAGACCTGCCTCATGGCCCCTGAAAGTCTCCCCCACCTCCCAAGAGCATCAAGCTGGTTGCCATGCTTTTATTTTATTTTATTTTATTTTATTTTTGTCTTTTTGAGACAGGGTCTCATTATGTAGTTCAGGCTGGCCTTGAGCTCACTTTTGTAGCCCAGGCTGGTCTCGAACTCACACTGATCCTCCTGTCTCAGCCTCCCGAGTGTGGTTGCCATGCTTTTAATACCCGGGCTGTGAAGGGGCAGGTAAGATCCAAAGTGTTACATTCTCCTTGCCCTTTGGATCCTCTTGGTCAGTATAACAAGTTTAGATGTGATTCTGAAAAAAAGGAAAGGTGATCCAACACTGTTGATATGAACTTTGGCTCAGATGTTGCTCACCTATGGCAGCACCAAAAACACTCTAAGGAACTGGAGTCCTTTGCATTTTAGCCCCGTGCCTCTGTTGTCTGATAGACTTTATCTTGATCTCTGGATCTTTGGATGTTTGAACTTGGATCTTTGGCTCATGAGCTGAAGCGCTATTGCCCCAAATAGCTCCCCACTGTTTAGGATGCTCTTCCTTCTTACGCAATAATTGATATAATCCATGGGAAAGTGCCTGATAAGTGGGAAAGTTCTATCCAGATGCAAGGAATTAGTATGAAGGGCATGCACCATGAGGGAGAGGCTTAAGCAATTACGAAGAATAAGCCTGGTTTATTTAAAGAAAGACAGATTCTCCGTGAAATGCTTTCAAATGGCGAGATGGACTCTCTCTGTCCTCTGCCTGGCCAGGCACGAGACACTGGGGAAATCATCCTGTGTCTACGGGTCTTGCAGTTCAAGTTCTAGTTCTGATCTTGTGTTTTTATAACTGAAATGGACGGGAGTCCTCTCTTTCCCTGATTTTTCTGAGGCACACTGCGGCGAATAATTTTTCCTTGTATTTGCCATTTTTTCTCCCAAAGAAATTTCCGACATTGGCTTTCTTTTTTGCACCATAATTTCTTCCTTGCCCATGACGGAAGAGCTCCCCTCCCCTCCGCGCCAGCCCAGGAGGCCCGTCTCTTGTCCTCTTACTGCCTCATTAGTTGCTTCTGGCCCCTACGAGCCCACATCCCGCTGTGCTCTTGATTATTTCGACCTGGCTCACCTGGGGCTCTCAGTGAACCAGTGGTTTTCTTACTCCTGGGATTCTTTGTGCTCAGCCCAGAGACTTTCTTTCCGACTATTCATCTGCAAACAAATCCTTAAACTTAAAAAAAATAGTCTGGATATGGTTAGTCCAAAATATAAAGGCAACAGCCAATATGATTGAATGCTAAATTGGAAAAAGCATTCAGACATGCATCTACTCAAAGGCTATTATGAGACTCATTTCTCTCCCTTCTTTTTGGCTGTCTCAGAACCTTCACTTTGAGTTTTATCTTAATTTTAACTTTTTTTTTTTTTTTTTACTGAATCTCAGAACTCTAACCTATATCAAATGTTTGATTGTGTTCCGAGCCATGCAAGGTCTCTAAAAGGAGGAAATAGGATTTATTAGCACACCGTCTATACTAAATCTTTTCACTAAGTAATATGGTTAAGAAAATACAATTATAAATCATATGCAAGAGCAGAAGAGAATAAAACAAAACAATAGCTAACAATTCTTTTTCCCAAATCCTCTTCGTCTCCATAAGTCAAGCTGTGGCAAAACACATCCCATACGACTCCAGAGCATCCCTGACCCTTGAGTAGATCCATGGTTGCATACATAAAACTGGGCAAGGGGAGGACCATTTGTTCATATAGGTGACAGAAAAAAGGCCTTGGTTTCCTCAGACTCTGAAACATGTGTGCCATTTTGTTTGGAGACATTTCCCTGCAGGAGGCAGGAATAGAGTGCATGTCACCCTTTTGTCCACAAACGTTAGAAAAATTCAGATCAACTAAGCAGAAAACAGTCTCTTTCTAGCGCTGACATCTTTGCTTTCACCCCAGTTATTCTGCGAGTTTAAAGCAAAGCCAGGCCCACAGTTCCCTCTCTGATTCTGCATGGCATCACAAGGGGCAACAATTCCATGAACACAGAACATGTCAGGGGCTAACTGAGGAGAACGCTCTGCTCTAAAACGAGCGACTGCACTGTTTCCGGTGCCTTCCTGTTGCTGTCACAGATTGATTACTCGACACGGGGAATTGAAAGGATGGGAGGATTATTTTCTCTCACGGGTTCAGCATGCTCAGTCCAGCCATGGTCAGCTTACCGGCTGCCTCCAAGACAGAAATAGTAGCAAACAACGGCACTGAGAGAAAAGCTGCTTGACACATGCAAGTCAGAGAGCAGAAAAGAAGAAAGGACTCAAGTGCCAGAACGGACCTTTCAAGGTCACACAACTAAGGACACACTTCTTCCAAGCAGAGCCTGTACCTGGGGAGCACATTCAACTAGGAATCCATCCATGGCTTAACCCAGGATCCAGTCACCTGTTCAAACCCTCACCTTTGAGCACATATACCTTTGGGAAAACATTTTAGATGTAAACCAAAGAGACAGACTGTCCCTAATTTGGCCCCTGTAGCTACTTACCCGGAGTGTAGCCTGATGTTGGGTGTTTCCATAGGTGCTCTGCAGTGCTCTAACCTTGTATGCGATCCACTGGTATTTGGATCTAACCTCTCCAAAGGGATGGTGACGACTCAGCCATAGCCATAGACGATAGCTGCTCATGCGCCAAATCAGGCTGGGGACACTTGCGCGTTACTAGAATCTATTAAATGGAATGGAAGGATAAAAAGAACTATAGCATGGCCTCTGCTTATGCTGCCCCTTAATGCTGTGTGATGGAATCTTATTTCTGAACAAATAAGTTACTTGGACTTGATACAGGTATTGGAAGAAGAAACTGTAGAAAGAAGATAGAAAATATTTTTGATGGTAGCAAAGGAAGTGAGCTTCTCCGTGACGTACAATAAGGTCAACACTCCTGTGCCCTTGGAAGAGTGTCTTTTGGACCTTTTATGTTTATTTTTCCCAAGCTGAAAGTACATGTGGAACCTGCTGCGGGGGAACACATGGTCTTCTTTGCTCTTCGTCTGGAATTTAAAACACAGACTGGTACAGGAGAAGTACTTGTGCAACCTCTAAATCCAGGCTGGGCACATTACAGAAACATTCTCTGGTCTCACATACAGTCAAGACTAGATTACTCTAAAAATTACACGGGGAGGAGGCCAAAGCCTTCCATAAGAGTGAAGAAGTATAAATCGAGAATTCATCTGCTGGCATGAGCCTCCTTAAGGTCCCCGTGCATGCCACAAGGATCTGACAGAACAGCCGGGAACCAGTGGACACTGCAAGACTCGCTATTCTGGGCTGAACTTCAGCTGCTCTGGCTAGCGGAAAGTGACGTGGACATATTTACAGAAGCAACAAGAAATAGACAGAACTAGCTATGCTTTCACAGCCAGAAGTCTTCCTAAGTTAGACTCTGCCATAAGCTGACCAAGTGAACGCGAAGGAATCACCTGGCATCTCTAGTCTCAATTTCATGCATTCCATTGAGTATAATAAAGTCTTCTTGGAATTGTTCCTCTAGTGAGATACCAAGAAGACTAGGAAACTTACAGTTTTGTCTAAACCCCTCAGAACGTTGTGTTTTATTTGGTAAGGATGTCTCCCCTACTGGATGATAGATCTTTCCTGAGGAAAATTATCTGTTTGCTTTATGCTCCTCTGCGCCACACATGGGGTAGACATGCAGCCGTCCCACTACCTAAGACCCATCCAGTACTAACCCACACCTGGACTGCCCCATAACTCTCCTGGACTTACCTTAATGACTATGCTTCTTTTCTGAAAAGATCTAATCCCACATAGAATTTTTACTTACTTAAGGAGCAAAATTTCAAACTATTCTTTAATGAGATGATCAGGTTGATGTCAGATGTTAGCTGTCAGCTTCATCATTCTACCAAATTGTAAGTGACACACTCCCTTCATTTTCTGAGCAAAGTTTTAAGCAAGCTATAAAGCAACTCCAAGAGATGCGGTAATAATGAGGTAGCTACCTCCCTGGGGCCTCAGAGACATTCGGTGGGGCTTAGACTTCACCCATGGGTGCCGCTGAGCCTTCATAACCACCCCCTCTTCTCTACTCAGCCCCGTCCCAACAGTTCAGACGTCCTCAGTGCCTTCCTCACTTATAGAATAATAAGTTGAAAACCATTTACAAAATTGCTAGCTAATTGTGACTTATATTTTGTGCATGCAAATGTTGTAGCCGCTCTCTGGCATATTAGATCAGTCTCTGCCGTGCTTAGTTCTGCCCCTGAGGCGGCAGACTCAGTGATCAGAAAATCTACTGAAGCGCCCAGCACCAACAAAGGCTGCAACTCAATTAACTCAAAATCTTTACCATTTTACAGTTGAAATGAGGAGAGACAAATCCCAGAAGGCTCTCCCAGGGAACGGGTGATGCATAATGATGCAGGAAGCCAGAGATTTACAGGGTCATTTTTTGATTACTGTTCAGTATGGTGTATAAATAGCTCTGAGGAAACAGCACCCCAGAGAACACTTCCTGTGAGCGGGGCGGTGGGGTCTGTGTACAGTCCAGACAGGTCGCTGCAAGGATGCCGTGTTCCAGGGGGAAGGCTGTCTGGAAGCAGTTAAGGAGGGCCTCCCTGTTTCCTGATTTCCAGCATAGAATAAGATGTGTAAGTATTTGAAAAACTGCCTAACCTTCCTGGGAAGTTGGCTGGGGTGTGTTTAGGACTCTTCTTAACTAGTGTGCAGACATATTGCACTTTCTGTTTGTTACCAAGTGCTAATAATATAGGCATCGTGTCAATATGTATTAGCTAGGCAGTCAGTGACATGTTATTTGGAAAACTGAAAGGAAAACAACGAATAAAAATCAAAGAAGTGATGATTATAAAGTTTTATGAATTCATTTTGCCCAATAAATTATTAATTCAATCAGCGTAGGGCTTGCTATAATTTTTAATTTGTCTTACCTGCTTCATGTAACCCAGTATGTAGCATACCATTTAACTTGTCATAAATATCCAGTAACTATCACATGAACACATGTGCAAATGGTAAACTGTGTGGGACAGAATAAGGACGTCCAAGGAGATAAGAGCTGAGAGAAGTTGTTGGCAGCCCGAGTAGATTAGTATTTCCAGGAATTGTAGCTGTCTGGCAGAATATTGATGATATCATTCCTGTAAAAAAATAGACGATAGGAGTCTATAACCCACATTCCATACTATCATCCACTTCAATGTGCATTGCAACGCTTTTAAGATATTGACAGAGTTGTGCAACGACAGTCTAACTTTAGACTACTTTTATTGCTCTAGAAGAAAGCCTAAATGCATTAGTTCCCTCCTGTCCTCCCCGATCTCCTTCAGCCACTAATTTGTTACTATAGATTTGCTTCTTCTGCATGCTTCACATAAATTAAACAATACAGGGTGCAATTGGCCTCCTTTTATTACATTCTCAAGGTCCATTCATGCTGTAAGATACAGCAGGGCTTCATTCCATTTCGGAGGTCAGGTAATACTCTCTTGTATGGATTCACTTTTTATTGGTGTGCTTTTGATTTTTTCCAGGTTTTTATTTGTATGGTTAATACTGCCTCAAAAACCCGTGCATCGCCTTTCCTGTAGCTATGTTTTGTGCATGTTTGGCAGAGGCGTAAGAGTTGCTGAGTAACGTGGCAACTCAGTGCTTAACACTTGGAATGTTAAACTTGTTTCTAAATGACTGTAACATTCGAGGAAGGGTTTCTCACTCTGTAAACCAGGCTGCCCTTGAATTCACAGAGATCCTCCTGCCTCGGCCACACAAGTGCTGGAATTACACGCATGAGTCACCAGGCCCAGCTGACAGTTTCTAATTCCAGCGATAAATTCCAGTTTTTCTACATTCTTGCTTCCTCTACTTAGAGTCAGTCTTTTGATGATAGCATTCTGTGGGCATATTATTTTATGATTTTTGATTGGCACTTCCCTAATGACAAATAATGTTGAGTATTTTTTGAGGTGCTTATTGGCCATTCTCATATCTTCTTTAGAGAAATACCTATTCAGAGATTTTTCATATTTTTTTTCTTACTCAGATCATTTGCATTTTTATTGTGGAATGATATGAATTGATTTTATATTCTGGATGCAATCCTTTATGAGACATATACTTTTAAAATATGTTCTTTTGATCTGAATTCCCTCTTCACTTTCTTTGGGTGGCATTGTTTTCAGTCCAGTAGTCTTTGGTTTTGACGTAGTAGCATCCATTCTTTCTCCCTCCTTTCCTCACTCCCTCCATTGCTCCCCCCCCCTCTCTCCCTCCCCCCTTCCTTCACTGGTTTTAGAGCCAGATCCAAGAGATCCTTGCCTCACACAAGTCAGAAGCGATCTTATGTGTCTTCCTCCCAGGGCTGACTCCTGAGCTACTTTCCGTGTGTGAGGGCAGTGCCCTAAGTTGCTCTTTCTGCTTGTGAATACCCAGTTGTCCCAGCACTATTGATGTAATAAACAATGCTCCCACTCAAAGCATTGTGATGAAGCTATTATCAGAATTCCGTTAAGTCACCAACAAGAGACCTTATTTTTGGACTTTTCATTCTATCGTAATGTTCAATATGTTCATGTTTATGTCAGTTTCACAGTGTTTTTATTATAGTAACTATGTGATGGTTTTGTAGCCATGGAATATGAGTCCTCCAATTTTCTCTTGAAAAAAACATTTTGGCTTCTGTGAGTTCCTTGTATTTGCATAAAAACTTTAAAATCAACAGATCTATTTTTTCTAAAAGAAAGACAACTTTTTGGTAGTCATTGTTTTGAATCAATCAAATAAATATTAATGGCACCTTAATAATAATTAAATTTTCTGATCAATGACTAGATAATATTTTTCTATTCATTTTATCCTTAATTATTTTTAACTCTATGTAGTAGATTACTAAATAGTGGACTGCAAATCCTATGTTTTTGTTAAACTTATACTTAAATATTCTTCGATGATTATTTTAAATGTCATTGCCTTCATTTCATCTTCAGTATATTCATTTCACTGCTAATGTAAAGAGAGTTCATAATTGCATTTTGCAGCTATAATTTATAATTTTACTAAATGCACTGATTCAAATAGCTTAGCTTATGCCTTAGTGTTACCTATTTTTGCACTGTTTCTTAAAGCTTCTCCTCGGGTGTGGTACATGCCATGCCTGTTAGCAGTGTATTTGCCAAAGTATACCACAAAAAGAATTGTCGAGCGTTGATCCTATTTTGTTATGCAGAATATTAAAACTATGGATGCTTGGGTGCCATACTTAATAAAAGCAATGTTACTATTTATTCAAGGTCATTCTTATGTAGAATTCCCTGCCTAACCCTCTTTTGAAATAGGTTTTTACTATGAAGTTCAGGCAGTCCTTAAACTGACCTTATAACCCAAGCTGCCCTTGAGCTCACAGTAATCCTGCCTCAGTCTCCCAAGTGCTGAGATTATAGGCATGCACTCTCATGCCCAGATTCCTCTTTTGTGTTTCTTTGAATTATGTAAAAATGATTAAATGACTATTAATACAGTTTGCTTCCATCATCTTGGTTCATGCTTTGATTTGTAGCTTTATCTTTCATAGTTATTGAATGATTAGTACAAATGTCAGGACAATTCAAAACAAAAGCAACACTTTAGCATTTTAAAATAATTTCTACTTTTAGGGGGCACTGAAAAGATCTCAGGGGCTCTATGAGCTATAACACTGAACAGTGTGCCATTGGGAAAGGTTAGAAGAAACATGAGGAAGAGAAAAGATTCCTCAGGTGACCAAAGCCATAAATGTACAGATGGGAAGCAATCGACTTGTATTTCTTGAATCTGAAGAAAAACAGCTTTGCTGGAGAGAGTAGACTAAATATATAAATAGATTCTGTGCAATGAAAAAGAATGAGGACAAATAAAGCGAATTTGGTGATGTATTCAGGAATCTGCATGATAAATTTTTTGTGTGGCTTGGTTTGATTTGTGACTTCTAAGTCAAATATACTTGAAGAGCTTTGGAGTCCTCTTGTCGCCCCACACCCCAGGTTGGAGGCCCTTACAGACATACTCAGGTACTCAGCCCACACTGTCTTCCGTGGCTTTAGAACTTGGTAAAATTATGGGACCTGATGGGTCAGGAGCGGACATCTGCCCGGGTTCTGTCAGTCCACCTTTTATCACTTCAATAAAGAACCTGAAACCATCATCTTCAGAAGGGTGTATTTCAGCTTGCAGTTTGGAGGCTCTGACTTGTGAGAATTTGGCTGACATGCCTTGGGCCTGTAGAGAACCAGCAAGCACATCCTAGTGTGTGTGCTTAGTAGATCAGAGATTTTCATCTTATGGACAGAAGATTAAAGGAGAACAGGTGGGGGCTGAAGTCCCACTTCTGAGTGAAGTACAAGCCCCTCAAAGACTTCACCATATCACTGCCTTTGGGATCACGGCTTCAATACATGTGCCTCTGAGGGACATGCAAGATCTAAACTGTAGCAGCTTCTGATGAACAGTTATAGATTTCCATTACGATAATGCATTACCTACTTAATTTGATTGCAAAATAAGAAAAATCTTTTAAATGAAGTTTAAAAAATCATAAAGGTAGACAATAAAGAGCATCCTAGAGGGACCAAACAAACTCAGAACTGCCAATACAGTGAAAACACATCTTAATGAGAAACATATACCCCTTGTTTTAAAAACATAAAACCCCATTTTATTCTGCACAGAACTTCATGAACCAGATGATCTGATGTCATCCAACTCCATGGATTGGAGGCAGGACTTTCAATCCTTGAAAATACTCATCTCACTTTCTGGGACATAGTTATAACATGAATGATCAATAACAGATGAAACCTCCAGAGAAGCAGTGTTTTGGAGCGGTGCAAGAATGGAGGAAGAGGGGCCCGGCAGGATGGCTCAGTGGTCTAAAGCGCCTGCTTAGGAAAGCTGAGGCGGCTGCAGGGACCACGGTTCGATCCCCGACACCACATGCTGTTCCAGCCCTGCCCTCAGGGCAGGCTGAGCCGGCCATAAAAATAAATAAATAAACAAAAGTTCTGAAACAAGAAAAAAATAATAAAATAAAATATAAAAAAATTCTTTAAAAAAAAAAAAGAATGGAGGAAGACATACATAAAAGGTGCGCCCCCCACAAAAGCTGTGGAAAGGACCAGAACTGCAGCAGCCAGGCCATCCACTGCAGGAATCAGCTGTCCTTGTTGATGGGGGTGAACATTTTGGCATCTGATAGCCCACCTTCCAGCTACCCATGACTTGTATTTTATTTCTTTTCACACACACTCATGCTGACCACTAAATCAAATAAGAATGTTCATATGCTATGGCTCTGTCTATTGATCTATTATTCTCTTTATATAGGTATAGTCAGACAGCCTGGTACTACGTAATCTTTAATGTGTTGCAGCCCTATTTTACCTATCTGAAGGAAATAAGCTCTATCTACAAATTTGGGTAGTAGCCCAATGAAGGCACTCATACTTCTTGACTATTTTCCAAACATTGGTAACAAGAAAATAACAATTTACTGCTATTTCCTACAATATATCATATTTATAGAAGCTTATATGGCTAAGTGAATATTGTTTGGAAAAATCTTCTTGTGAAATTAGTATACCCTTAGAATTTTTTCCCTTGTCTTGATGGTTTCCATTTTTCTTCATTGATCCTGATTTGGTGTCCATTTAACCTCATAATAGTACAGAAATTGAGATAGGGATTTTATTTTTAATCTTTTTATAGAGCACATAACCCTGTGCATCAAAACTAGCAGAGACAGAATACCAGAACATTGACATCTTTATACTTTCTCTTTCAAGTGTACAAAGCTTTTCTTGAAAGGTTGAGCAATGAATCTCCCAAAGAATTATTTTTGAGTTATCCTAAGAAATCAGGATATATAAACTCTTTTCCAGTTGCTTCTTACTGAAATAGAAACAGTGAGAAAAAGGAAAGAATATAATATCTTAAGATTTCCAAATAGAAACAAGGATTAGGGGCCTGCAGACTCACAAAGTCAAACCTCTCTCTTCTCTCTGTTCTCTCTCTCTCTCTCTCTCTCTTTCTCTCTCTCTCATTTTTTCTCTTTCTCCCTCCCTCTCTCTCCCCCTGTTTGGTTCTCTGATTCCTTTAATTTTTAGAGTGGAGAATTATAATTGCTGGGAGCCAGCAAGATAGCTCAGGGGTACAAGTGCCTGGCTGGCAAGTGCAAGGTCCTGAGTGTCACCCCTGGTTCCGCAAAAATAAATGAATAAATAAATAAATATTGTAATCACTAATACATATGCCATAGATTAAATGATAGACTCACATTATATAATAGTGACACCGCTCTGAAATTGAGTGAGAATTTCTGAATTCTCTACTGCTTTCACTTCAATGTATATGAATTCAGGGCCTGAATGGCGAACACCAGGCAACTGAAGCATATCACAAAAATCTGCTCTCTTTGAAAACAAAGACAAAATAAATTAAAAGCCTGCTACATTAAGAATAACTATAAACTGTGAGTCATGAGTGATTTCCAGGAAAGAACTACAAATCGCTATAACACCTAATTTATTCCCTTCCTATAAATTGTATGATGAACTTTCTAGGTAGGGAGATGTTACTCTGTGAGCTTTAATGTCCCCTGTTAAGCCATTTCTATTCATTAGCTCTATGCATCCATCAATTTTGGAGTTATGATATTTCTGTCTAGGACATTCATAACCAAGCATAATTTTAGACTCAAGCAAAAAATTGGTAAAGCATTTATTAATCCCTACTGGACCTTTTCTCTGCATGGAAGTCCACTGTGGGGACATGAGTTTGGTAAAATAGATAAGCTTCTAAGTCAAACAGAATGTTACACTGATAAAATATTTTAGATCACAATATGGTGGCTTTTGTTAAGTTCCACCCAAATCTATCCTTCCATTCTATATGGACATATAATAAATGAGTGGTGTATATGAGAAGTGTAGCTCTCAGGCCCAAGGAACTCTCCTGAAGAGTCTCTGTGAAGGCAAAGCATAAAGGAAGGAAATTTGTTACCCAATAACAGTGAGCCCTGGGGAAGCCCCGCACAACCTCGGCAGTGGCCACCAACTGGGAACCATTTCCCCAGCCAGGCCATTCCTATTTTACTCCTTATAACCTTGTAGCAACTTCAATGCAGCCTCAGAGGTGCTGGTACTCACATGCACAGAGCTCAGTACTGCACAAGGCAACGGGAGCAGCTCACGCCCTCTGAACATTGCGTGGAGTAGAGCACGTGGACAGCTGGCCTGCTGGGCTATGGAGCATGCTCAGAACAGCTCTAAGCAAACTGATTCAGAATAAAAACAGGCACTAAAGACAATGGTCCTGGTTCATAACCAAAGAAAATGGGAAAAAGGGCTTAGCCTAGAAAGACATGACTCAATAACACAGGTGAGACATTCCAGAAGAGGGCCCAGTATATCACCGGGGCAGAAAGAACATTGCAGGCATCAGGAACTCCAGACACCTTGGCACTGTACCCCCACTTGGACTCAGCCTGATCAATGTGCTTCATATACCATTAATACAACAAATATCTTGTAAACAAATTCAGGTAAATGCTATGACTATCTTTTTTCTCTTACACTGAAAGCTCCCCTTAGGCTTTGCCCACCTTACACGCTGCCATGGCTCGATGCCTGGCACATTATTCAGTGTGCCATGGGTACTCAGCTGCACTTATGAGACTAATCACTAGGTAAAAATTACAAAAGAATTGTGTAAACGCAACAATTTGCAGACACACAGACTGGAGCCATGAATGTTTCTGAGAAAAAGGAAGTTTTTCAGAGAACTTTTCCAAAAGTCACTAAGGAAACAACAGGAATTTTCTAGACACAAAATCAGAGCCAGGACAAGGAAAAAATACATGGAGCATTCCAAGTGGGAGGAGTAATGTTTACTGAGATATACTTGGACAGGTTGCTAAGGCAACCATCTGAGATATTACTGCCTGAAAAACTGCTGGTTATTACACCTCCTGAACTAATGGTAGTCATCAAAAGTTCAAATTATATTTGGCCACAATGAAATGCTAGAAGGAAAGCCTTGTGAGTCTATTACTGGGGTTATTTTGTTGTCCCAAAAAGGTGATTTTAATTTTTCTTGTTTCTAGGAGGAACCAAATCTCAGAGTAAGAAAGGATCACTCAGAGAAACACCCAAAATTAGCCTGAAATTTGAAGTGATATTAAGGTATCTAGCCTTCTATTAGTGGGACTTCAAGTTTTATTTTCTTTGTCTAGTTATCTTTAGAAGTTTTCAAAGCCTAACTCCAATTGTGCTGAATGGTCACTTAAAAAAAAAAAAAAAATTCCTTCCTTGAAAATCGATAAACAAAGAATGCTATTTATACACAGTGAAGTATGTACAAATACTGCCAGGAAGAAAGAAATGTTTGACTTACTTGTTGAAAAATGGAATCACTTTGAGATCATAATGTAAAGCAAAAATGAATCAGGGATACAAGCTCAGATATTACATCATTTACCATGCATGAAAATCTCAAGTTATAAATAAAGAAGAAAATAAAAGATAGACATCAGGAAGTAGGAAAAGGGATAAAGAGACGGAGTAAGTCAGGAAGAAGGAACTGAGACATGTCGTGGACATGGACACATTTCAGAGAAAAAATGTAGACATCATGTACTGAAAATATATACTAAGGTAGATGGACAGACAGACAGACAGACAGCACAACTTCCTCCAAAAACTCCTAGTTGAGAGAACAAAAATGTTTTTTTTCTTCCTATTTGATTTGGGGATACTAATCATTCTATTTTAGTAAGTGGGATAGCACGGTTTACCCTCTGCCTGAGAAACTGTTAGCATGGCCATCCACGTTCACCATTCTTGGTGTTATACAGAATTAATTACATATATATGGGCTTCCACGCCAGAGTGTAATCCTTACAATGCAAGTTTACACATCATCTCGCCAGATTTACACCATCTGCTATGGTTTCTGTCTAGGTTTCCCCCAAAGCCGCCTGCAGTCATGGGGCAGCTTCTGGAATTTGTAATAGATTATTGTGGAAATGGGTGCTGGGTCTCCCCTGGGGCAGGTGATTTGCATTTCAGTGTAAAGACGGAAGAGAAGTTAGGTGCTTGAGCTGCTGCTAGCTCTCTTCCCAGCACTCTTGCTGTTAGCTGCCACCATGAAATGTTGCCTTCTGCCATGTGCCACTCTGCCTTGGAGCCAGCTGAATATGGTGGACTAAAACCTCCAGTAACTGTGCGCCAAATAAACCTTGCATTCCTTCATTTTGAGTATCGGGTGTTTCTCCCAGCAACAAGAGAAGAGTAACTAAGACATCATCGTATGAAAATTTAACTCAATTTCTCCAGAAAGACACTTGAGTTGAAAAGACAGCCTAAAATAAAATTTGGGAATTAGCTTGTTATTACAGTTTCTCTGGTCATTTCCTTCTGGTTTTCTCTGTTTGTTTGTTTTAATATGAATACAGAAGCTAGAAAAAATGTCTCTCAGTTTTCAGTTTTTTAAAGTGGGAACTGAAAAACTTTCATCATAGCCAAGGTAAATCTGAAGTCAAGGAATGTTGGTGCTGAGTAGTTTGCAATAATAACGGCTGACTTTTGGGAGCTGGGATCCATCAGTGCTGATTCAAAGTTTCCATTTCTGTGAATAAAGCCACAGTCACTTGAACCGATCTTCGCCAACCCCACAGCCTCTCCTGGCATCACCTAGCGACACATCCACTCCCTCCACACAAACTCCACTTTCCATCCACGCTTTCTCCAATGTCATGTTGATTCACGTCAATCCTCCATAACCAGGATAATATTATTCAAGAAAGTGAAAATTTATCCAAGTTTTTATAGGGTAACACAGATAAATTAGAAAATGGTAAGTAAGCGCATGTAGACAGCTAATACTGTCTAAATTTCCAGGAAAACATCCATTTACTCATGTTTCCAATTCGTGTGTGTGTGTGTGTGTGTGTGTGTGTGTGTGTGTTTATTTTACCATGAAGGCTAGTATGATTTGCTACTTTACCACTAAGTACTCTAAGGATAATACGGGCTATTGGCTCCCACTGGTAAACAGGTAACTTATCTCTGCCACTTCCAAAGAGGGTGACTATGGCTTGGAGTCTACCAAGCCTGTGCGCATTTTTCATTTAAGGAGAAGACCCTAGCATGGAACTTGTCTTTCCATATACTTCATCCTCTCTCTTGTTCTCACACTAACTAAACCACAAGCACACCCACAGACACCTTCATGTAGGCCAAAGGGACCACACAGTGCCAGGTCAGTGACAAGGCAGTCTCCCATACACCAAGTAAGAGAACCGGTCACTGTGCGTTGCAAACTGTCCTTATGACACACAGATTTTGTG
Source organism: Myocastor coypus (assembly GCA_004027025.1). Classification (NCBI taxonomy): domain Eukaryota; kingdom Metazoa; phylum Chordata; class Mammalia; order Rodentia; family Myocastoridae; genus Myocastor; species Myocastor coypus. The sequence continues at coordinate 53,257 of PVJA010000290.1, forward strand.
CTCTTTCGCACTAACTTTTCCTTTAAAAAAGAAAACATATTTGATTATTACAGGGTTTCTCTATGCAGCTCTGATTTGTGGTGATCCTTCTGCTTTCAGCCTCTCCAGGGCGGAGATTACAGGTGTGTGCAACCATGCCCAGACTTTGACCAGCTCAGCCCAGCCTGAGGGTGGATCTGGTACGGCATGCGATGTCAGACATGGAACTCCAGTCCCTGTGCTTGCCTAAGCAGGTGCTTTAGTCCACTGAGCTATCTCACCAGCCTCTAACTGCTTTTCCTTTTTATTCCCTTCAATCTCTATATTTCTAACTCGCTTTTCACCTGTCTAAGAGTTGAACAGCTTTCTAAAAAATCCCTAAGGTGGAATAAACAAATCTTGAGGAAAAAAGGCAAAGACCTGTGTATATAAAGTTTTATGATGGTTCTGCCTCTCAGACAAAGTCCCTGAGAGCTCCAAACCAGAATAAAAACCAAAGATGTACCCAAGACAGGCCATCTGCACCCTTACACCCAGGCCTGTGCTAATCAGACTCTAACTGCCAAAAGAATGCACTTTAGGTCTCTAAATAGGAAACGAAAATGTCACCTAGAGGTTAATGACAGCAGACATTAGCAGCTGTGAGATATTTACTGGTGAAGTCACTATTTGTATACCAGAAATGAAGAAGGAGGAGGAGGAGGGGTGGGGACTGATAGCAGCAAACTCTGACCAATTAACTTGTCTATCTTCAGACTGTCATATTATTCTGAGGAAAGCTTGTGTCAGTGGTACCCAATCAAGTAAAAAAGAAGGGAGTGTCTGATTTGTATTCTGATCTTATAAGCTTAGCTTATTTTAACATCATTCTTATTATTTTTACTGCTAATAATAATTATGGCAAATGGATTTTAAATTGTACTGTGCATTTCTTATCATTTATCTAAGGAAAAACAAATGGCATCATGCCTTCTATTCTGAGACATGTGGAAGGCCTGGAGCAAGCGCAGCTCAAACGTAATTTATACATTTGTGGGAGGTAGAAGCCAAGACTCTCCTCAGGCCATTAACCTAAACTGGATTTCAGAGAGGAGAATCTCACTTGTGCAATTCAAAAGGCAATCTTTGTGCTATTACAGCTTTAATTTTTTAAAGCTTTGGATTTTTACAAGACACTCTCTCCTGTCTACTCTGTCTTCTGCCTCTCGGTTTCTTTCTTCTTTTTCCCAGAGCACGTGTCTATTTATACCATCACAGTCTGGCATGAAGCTTTGCTCAGAAAGATTGTAACCCAGATAATATCTGTTGGTTGCAGATTATTCCATTATAACTTGCCTTATTTCTCTAAGGATTACTTAGGATTCTTCTTGGCTGCTCTTTGGTTCCTTGTGTAATCTTTGCATACAAGAGGGTAAAATGGCAATGCATTAAATTTTTTTAATGAAAAATAGAGATGAAAGACGATCCCTATAGCTTCATTTCCAAAGGAGGGTAGCGGGGTGAACATTTAATGGCCAAGGAAAGCTCAATAGCCAGGTAACTAATGGCTTGCTAGAGATAGTAGCTGATGCTTCCTTTGAGATGCCCAGCAAATAATAGAATAGTTTCTGCATCAAAAGAAACTCTCAGGAATGGAAAAGAGCATATGACTCCACTGTATGATCTATGAAAAAATTGCTGGCACTAACTTAGTGAGGTGAGTCCTCCCAGTATTTGTGATGGGGAACAGGAAGGGGAAACGACACAAGGCAAATGAATTTGCAACAAGTTAGAGAAAACGTTTGCCAAACCAGAAATTTGCACTTTGCATGCTACATCAATCATACTTTTTTTGTCTGATCTTGGAAAATGAAATTCCGTTCTCATCATTGACATCTTTAGACCGCTATGGCAAGAAGCTAGGAAATTTTAAACTGTCTTTCTACTATCTCTTTCATCTCTACCCTTTATTCATTCATTAGCATGCACACTTCTGCATCTCCTCTGCTTTTATGTTTCCCAGTGTTCTTGCTCTCTGACTGCCACCATGGAAGGTTGCCCTCTGCCATGTGCCTATCTGCTTTGGAGCCAGCTGAATATGACCTGAAACCTTCAGTAACTGTGAGCCAAATAAACATTTCCTTCCCTCATTTTGAGTGTTGAGTGTTAGTTTCAGCAACGAGAGAAGAGTAACCAAGACACCATTACTTCCAGAGCCAGAATGGGGAGGGCTCTAAAATTCAAAATATTATACTTTAAACTATTTGATTGTAATACCTTCAAAGCTATAAGTTTGAAAAGTGAGTTGTTAGGGGCCAATCGGATAGCTCAGTGGATTAAAGTGCCTGCTTAGGCAGAACACAGAGGCCAGAGTTCCACCCCTGGTGTGCCATACCAGGGTGCCCTGAGACAGCGATTTAGACTGAGCATGGTGTCATGTGCCTGTAGTCCCCACACTTGGAAGACTGCAAACAAGAGAATCACTACAAGTCTGATCTACATAGTGAGACCCTGTAGATCCTGCCCTAAATACAGCATGAGAAGAAGGAGAAGGAGAAAGAGGAGGAGGAGGAGGAGGAGGAGGAGGAGGAGGAGGAGGAGGAGGAGGAGGAAAAGGAGAAGGAGAAGGAGGAGAAGGAGAAGGGGAACGGGAAGAGGAAGAGGGAGGAGGAGGGAGAGGTAAGATGTTATCAATGTTTTCTTCTCATTGTACTAAGAAAAACTGTTTATATTTAGATCCATTATATATGTATTATGTTTAACAGTAATCACTTGTACAGCTTTGTAGAATATTTTAAAGTAGGCAAAATGCTCTGCATAAGCTAAGAATTAATTAACACTAGCCTCTGTAGTGTTTACCTCAGGAAGGCATACAAAGCTTAGAGTCATGGCTCTGAGGAGGATGCTGAGGAGCCGAATAATGAGAAGCTATTCTACAGTCTTGAGGCGTATCGGCGCTTTTCAATTATTTATGCAGTTCAATCCCATAGAGAAGGTGTGTTTCCAAGAGAACATCTTCTATGCCTTTGTACACTGGGGCTGGCAGATAGTAATACGGGGGAAATGGAAGGGTCGGCTATGCTTAAGAGAGCTTGCCTGACCTTCCAGAAAACCCTTGGTATTAAAACAGGCCATTTGTGTAGCACAATAATAATTGTGCTCAGGCCTTGTCATCTTCAAAGAACCTTAATTAATCCTCATAACACCCTGGTGGGCTGCAGAAGGTAAGTGTTATTATCTCCATTTCATAGGAGGTGAAATACAGTTACAAATGGGGGAGGTAATGGCTTTCCTGACATAGCAGCAGAAAGCTAAATTTGGCCTGACAGGAGGCCTGAGCCCCCAGCTTCCTTCTGTGAAGTCCCTTCAGTGGCAGAAGCTTCCCGCCAAAGCTACGGGAAGGAGGCAAACGACTGTGATCCTCGTTTTAAGGCGTAGATTTTTTTTTCTATGACGTAGCCCTCACCTCTGGCCTTTGTACTTTTAGCCGGAGAATTCTAGTGTATTCATTATTTGCTGTCAAACTGTCTAGATTTTTGTTTTTCTTGAAGGAGAAAAAAAGCCCATTGTTACCTGCTGTTGATAGTGGATGCCACCCCAACGGCCTCAGCAGCCAGGAAGCCCAGCTGAGAGGATCCTAAGGAGCACGGAGTCTGAGACTTGTATTCTAACTGAGAAAACAAGCCTGGATTCAATGCTCATTCCATAATGAGCGGAAGAAGAAGGACCGTTGCTTCTTTCCTTAGCCATTTCCCTCAGATTGTAGAATATTATGGATATTCTGGATTATTCAAGGCCTTCCACATTTCTAAGAATACTGTATGAATAAGGTGAAAAAAAATATCTAGTATCAATCCTGTATGACAGAAGAAATTTAGAAGACCCAACATGAAGGGTGGGAGGCATCGGGTAGCTCAGTGCATGGAGGTAAATTTCTCCCTAGCTCATGCAAGGTGTTTGAATACATGTCTTGGGATCAGATGCACAAGGGGAGCAAGAGGAGGAGACCCCAGTGATTTCATGTTTAGAATAACCTGAGTTCTGGAGAAAGGCAGCCCATATTTATTTGTCACAAGTTCCAGGAAGAATGGCAGCAGACACAGCAAAGAGAGTTAAGACTGCTGTCATCAGGACAGATTGAGTTGGAAAGAGCAGAACTTGACAGGATAACATGTGCGCCTTTCGGGTCTGAGCCAACTGTTCCTTTTAGGTTCCTGTGGGATACAGGGAGATGGCTTGTACCCGAGCCAGTCTGCTCGTTGTGTTTTGTTCACGCAAGTTGGTTTTAGACTGAGGCATCAGTCAACTAACTCTGCAAAGGAAGACCTCAGTGGAAATCACTTCTCCACCGTGCATGCCACACATGAGCAGTGGCCTCCAGAGGCGGGTCATGTTTCGGGGACACCGCATGCACAGGGACAACACAAGTGGCTCTTGGGGAGTGCAGGCTAGCCACTCAAGTGACACCAGGGGCTCCTAGATGACAAGGAAAGTTCTAGACCATGGAGCTTTCCTGAAGGTCCTTTCCCCTTACAACAGTGCTCATTGTAAATATTTCACTAAGCAGAAGAGCTATGTGGCAAGGAGACTCAGGCAACCGCTCGGATGACTCCCCAGATGTGTGCCCCTCCCTAGAGTCCGACTCACTATCTTATAAAGCAACTCTTTGTGAGGCTGTAGATTTCTAAGATAAAATATGCATCCTCCCCTTGTCAAGTGGATTTTTTCTTGCAGAAGGAAATTCAAGCGAATCACACATTTTTTTTGAATCAAAGACGGGAACATTTCTCATAGGACTTAGTTTCTTGCTCCTGTCTGCTGTGGCACAATGTTTCCCTCTGATTATTCTTTTTTTCTTATTGTTCATCATGCTAAAAACGCCGGCTTCCCCAAGCAACCCACATCATAGAAAAACTCACACTTCCCCTACTTGGCACAATTCTATTCATTTTTCAAATACCAACCCTTATCATGCTCCCTTTTGCCACAAAATATTTTGGTGGTGACAAACATACCCACAAGTGTCAATTAAGTAAATGAACAGATATATAAATACACGCGAAAACTTTGAAATCAAAGGCTCTGCCTTCCATTCCTGACTCCATCTCTTGTTACCGTTGGCCTCTGGGTGAGCCTCTCACCTCTTAATGCCTCCAATTCTCCATCTGTGTAATGGGAATACCAGTATTTACCCTGCCGAGTAGTTATAAAATCTAAGTATCATGCATTTACCGTACCCAGTACAGTGCACCTAAAAGAGGCTCAATAAATGCTAGCTATGATTAGCATTCTGTATTACAGTTAATTGTTCATGTAATTTTGTCTTATAGGCAGTGAGGAACTATTAAAGCTTATTAAGCAGGGAAGTGGCATTTGAAAGGTGTGTTAGAATCCGAACCAGTGAAAGGTGAAGGAAATGAAAAGTTGGCAGGTCATCTAGATGAGGAACAAGCAAGATGAAAATCAGACCCTTGGATATAATCACGCCCATGAGTTGAACAGAGACTAAGTGTGAGTGCCCGGCCGTTGGCAAACGCAGCTGCTGCGATTCCTGCTACGTCCTTCCTGTGCTACCAGCTGATGCGGTCCACTGTGCTGTCGTACTCGCTGTGATGCTTTCTGAGGCCGAGTGTAAGGCTTACTCTATCATTTGATTTGTGGACATGCTCCACGCTGTCTCCTGCGAGCAGCAAAAGCCAGGCTCAAAATTTCTACTCCTCCTTAATTTTGCTTTCATATTTATAGTAGGAAAAAAAAACATAAATGGATGAGAATGGAGTTTGGGGATAGGGACTGAATAACAGTGTTTTGTTTGTGGTCAAGCTGCAGCTTTCTTTTGCTAGTGAGTCAGAAAACGGATTTGAGTAGGGGATGTTGCCGAAAGATTGCCTTCCTGTTGCTCTATAATAAAGAGAGGAAGAAAGGAGCGCCAGACCAACCAGACTTTAAAAACAGGGTCTAGAGTCAGAGGTGATGGGGGGTACTCCTGACATTAGGGTGGCGTATAGGCAAACAATGCCGAAAAGTTCTTGAGATCTTCTTCCCTAATACATTGAAGGGTTGGAGAAAGAGCTTTGCTCCTGGACAGCTGAAGGTCGCCAGGCTTGGTGGCACTAGGCTACTGGGAAGAGGACAACACCATGCTCCTATTGGGTGGAGATCTAAGACTAGAGGCTACCCTTGTATGAGAAAGCCTTCCTTGCTGTACTGTAGTTCTAGCTTGGGCTCTGAGAATCCCGAGAAATATTGGACAAGACTTGCAGGTTTTTAATCACTGATGATCTGCTGGTGGTGCTCAAATAAAGCCAGTGCCCCTGGGACTCCATTACTTAGATTCCAAAATCTTAGTGACCTTGGTTAGCAACAGGATATTGGATCACGGGGAGCTGAGGTAACCCAATAAGACAGGCATCTTAACTATTCTAGGAGAGCGGAAACCATTTAGCCACCAGTGGAATGTCTGCAGAGTCTGTCTGTGAAAGAAATAAATTGGTTTCTACATCAGCTGCTGGGGCTTCAGAGAGGAATAAAAAGGCAAAACGAGAAGGCAAAATTGTTGAGCACCTCTCAGATCTATGCTGCAGTTTGTGACTGTGACCACAGAAGGAGTGGCAAGGAGACCATCTAATCCCATTTGGACACTGTCTCGTAGCAAGCAGAGAAAAGTGGGAAGATATTACAAGATGATAATCTTCTTAGAGATGGAAGCTGGGACCAAAAATGCAAGGAAGGATTATGAAGCTAGCTGCCTGCTGTGAAACACGCTAGTCCTGGAGATGACCCCAGCTGAACGAGCCCAGTGTGTCCCTGGTATTGACAGCGTTTTTAACAGTAGAGCTGGAGGAAGCCTGCCGCATTGCCTCAGCTAAACAAGGGCTGGAAGCAGCTCAGCAGAGAGCCTTGGGCTGAATCTGCCTTCAGCTGCCATCTGCAAAAGATTGCAAAGAAATAGTTTGAGAGACAGCTGTCTGGACTTGCTAAGTCCCTGGCCTGGGACCAATGAGTTGTTTTTCTTTGTGTCACAGCCTCTCCATTGCCATCTGTACGCTGCAGTGGCCTCCTACGGTCTGGCACTTGGCTTGTGCCTTGGTCAGCGAGGATGGACAAGCACAGGGTGGAGGCTCGGTACTCAGTCCTGTGCTGCCTTCTGAGCTTGCACCTCCATTCTAGAAGATTTGACCCAGTCTAGTTATCCAATCAGCCACTGTAGTGACATATATATATATATATATATATATATATATATATATATATCACTTTATGTAGTACATAATATGATATATCCTTGATATATAAAATATTATCATGATATATTATATATCATGATTATTACACATTATTATATGATTGATTATTAAAGTTATCATATTATTCTATAAATCAAGTTTAACCTAATATGTAAACAATACAGCTACCTAAATAGGTATATTGATAATGATTATTCCTTTCCTGCATCTATACTTGGTTAGAAATCTGAGTCTTGGCCACACACATTTCCAAGCAAGTAGCCGTAACCCCATTCAGGCTTGAAAACCTGAAAACTCTGGTTTCCAAAGCTGGCATCCATTCAGGAGCTGAAAGAGGAGGGAGACACTGGTGGAGAGGCTTTTAAGGGATAGGCCCGAGGGAGCATTACTTGCTATGTATGCTATTTTGTTTTATTATTTTATTTGTTTGGCACAGGGTCTCACTATGCAGCTCAGACTCGTAGCGTTTTCTGCCTCCCCAGCGCTGGGATTACAGGTGTGCAGTACCACTCCTGGTCTGGGTCACAAGCTTAGCATGCCTCAGGCTGGGGCCCGTGCTGCATGTGGTGCCAGGGATCAAACCCTGTTCCCTGCACTTGCCTAAGCAGTGCTTAGTTTGCTCAACTATCTCAACAGTCCTGTGTGCTCAGTTTTAGAAGGCAGCAGGACCCACATGTCTGGAAGGTCTTCATCCTTAGGTGAGGTGCATTTTTAATACATTCTTGGATCAGAAGTTGGCCCACATAAATGAGGCTTCCACAGATTTCTGTCATTCTTTTCCCTGCCATGTGCTGCTGTAAGAAATCTCAAATATTATTAACATCAGTGTTTGTACTTTACATAGCAACCAGGAAGCCTCTCTCCCAGGGCATGGAATTTAAAAGGAAATTTCCTCCCTCCCTAATTTTGAGATGTGCCCGTCCCAAGACAAGAAGCAATGTTTTGCAATGTGATTCCAAGTTTGCAATCATAGTTATTAAAACAATTATTATTGATAATACTATTACGACTGGTGTAGCACATTTATTTACAAAGCCAGCATAAACTCTAATTCCTGCATAAACGAGTGAATTAGCAACATTAACTTAAAAGGGACTGAAAGGAAGAGGCGGTGACGGGTTTCAGTCAGAGGCCAGATGCCCCATTCTTGGAGTTTCTTTCCTTAATACGGACACCATCACTGTGGATTTTGTAATTTTCTTCTCTGAAGAGGGACTGAGAGCTGTGAAGTCTGAATATTATAAGGATCAGATCCTACTTGAGCATTAAGGGCCTGCTACATATTCATAGCCTGGGAGAATACAGATAAAAATATGACTTTTGAAATTTTGATTTGTGATCATTTCTGAATCCATATGTACTCATTAAATGCCATTGAATATATTTTTAATAATGAGGAGGAATTTGACAAATGACCTGTCTGAGCTGCACAAAGAGATTTAGCACAGCAGATTTCACACAGCAGGAAAAAATACCTGGAGAGTGTTAAAATCCCATTTGCTAAAGCACATTGTGTTATCTGAAACTGTCCATTTTAAGACCGGTCTCCCAGCAGTCATTTGCATGGTAGCATATAGTCCTACGTCCCTACCCAAAGGGGACATGAACTTCATATCCTCTAAATAAATAAGCACGGTGATAACTTCGAGTATGCACACTCTTTAAGAGGCTTTTTATCACAAGGAAACCGCTCTGACCAGTGTATGAATCTCTGCTGTAGGACAAGACTTCAGCCTGTGCATTCCTTTTGTATTTATGAGCTCTTTGTTACTCAAAGACTTGAAAGCAGTAGGGAAGATCACCGGAAATGGCCTAAGCAACGAATGTGAAGGCATCATCACACAATACAACAAGTGTTGTCAACTTCCTATTCGTCTGTTTAATGAACTTTTGTATCATTTCTAATTCCTTTTTACCATTCTGTGTTCTTTTCGAAAAAAGAAATGACCTTCCTATAAATTATAGGCAGAAAAAAGAAGAACTTTTATTGATAGAGAAGAAATCGATAAATATTGAGTTTTTGTGTGCCTGGCCCTGTGCTAGGATTTGGCACTTGGTCACTGGGGGAAGGCCACATGCCGTCCAGTTTATTTAACTAGATTCCATTATTCAATGACCCCAGCTGCTGGTTCCTAATTTTATTGCTGCTATTATTCATTAGCTGACTTTTTGGAGACTATTGCCGAGTCCTTCTCCTTCCGTTACCAGTCTGCAACTTGCCATCCTCACAGCTCCCAGCTCTTCGTTACCTGAAGAGAGTGCACTGTGATTGGTGAATTACATACATCGGAAGGAGCGATTTTAAATAAAGCCACTGTGTGGTCCAAATTAATGACTTCTTTATTATCTGATATTTGAATTCTTGTTGCTGATGCTAACGAAGCTCCGTTAGTGTGGTTAACCATGGTTATCTGTATAGATTACTGTATTTCCACCAATTTTGTCTTTTGGGAAATAGAAGAAAATCACATGCATCTCAGTTATTTAAAGTTCATTTTTAGCAAATAGCAGATATAATTCCAAAATAATTGGAAACGGTAAAATACAGAAGGCAGTGTGGTAAATATGAGAATATAAGAAATGGTATTGTTGACGTAGGTAGATTGTTAAGGATCCTTTAATCTAGTTTATATTACAGGTTAAAATTTCAGAATAAATTATGCTAAATAGCCTCTACACAATAACACAGCATCTACCATAGCGTTGGGCATTTTGCTATTATTTCTTTTTTAAAAGCTGAGCTGGTCTGTACTCTGCTGAACCCAACACCTTGAAAATAAATGATTGACTCATTAACTCTTATTTTTGCAAGGTAAGTATCAAATGCCAAATGAAAAATGCATTTTTGTAGCTTGAAAGACATAGAACTTTTTTCTTCTTATTGCTCTATGTATGAATTGAAGCTAAAGAGAATATACTGAGCAAGTAGGGGCCTTTGTTCCCACAAAAATATGACCCACTGCACTGACCTTTACTGGGGGAATCCCTGGACAAATAGAATAATAGTCCTAAGTTTATTTTCTAAATAATACTTTATTAAGAAGTAAAGAGTGTATACACACATTCAAGGTGCATGTGCAATGGCTGGGGATGAGCATGTGTTCTGTGGTGACCGTCTGGTGATGGTGTTTCCTTGTGATATCTCAAAAAGAGATCATCTGCAACATTTCGCTGCATCTCAGTTTTTTTGTTTTTTTTTTTTTTTTGTCTTTTTGAGACAGGGTCTCGCTATGCAATTGAGGCTGCCTGCGCTCACTTTTATAGCCCAGGCTGGTCTCGAACTCACACCAATCCTCCTGCCTCAGCCTCCCAAGTGCTGGGATTACAGGCGTGAGCCACCACGCCCGGCTTGCATCTCAGTTTTGAGACATCTTTCTTCTGCATTTCATCCTGAAACAAACAAACAAAGCTTGATGCTAACTGTATCCCCACTCCTGGTTCTATTCCGCTATGGTCCTCCATTCCTGAACACTTTGGTTCCTTCCTACTCAATGCCCAACCCTTGTAATTCTTCTTTAATATAATTCGGTGATCTTGTATCTTGTTTTTCAGTGACGTTTTCCTCGCCTTTCTGCAGCCATTCACTACCTGGCTTGCTATGGCCACTTTCAAAAGCTCTGCACCAACTGTTTACGGCAGTAATGCTCACTCTGTTGCAGTCCGTCTCCCAGCTAAATCTTCACCACCTTCAATTTCTCACCATCCGTAATCTCCTTCCTATGTTCAAGCTATTCTTCTTTGCTCAACTTCTAGCCTCTCTCACTGGTTATAATCAGTACACAAACACCCTCTGCCGTTCCTCTTGCCCTTGCTCATACCGCATGAAGTAACCATTTATAAGCAACACATTTTCTGTGCCTTACTTTAAATATTCCAAGAGAAAGCAATACAAGTGGTGACTACAAGAACTTTGAATTCATAATTAAAAAATTATAATGGGTGTTAAACATGTGCCATAAATCCTATTTTGGTTAAAATTTTACTGTTTTATTCTCTGAAGTATATTTCCCTCCCCTCTTCACGTGTACCCTAATAAACTGTCTGTGACATTCCCTCATACATCACTGAGATAATAGAGACAGTGCAACAGGAAAGGCTTCTCTTTCACTCACAAAACTCTTGAAACTGCTCACATGTTCTCTCTGGCAGCAATATCCAACCTCCTGTGAAAGCCTGGTTCCCCCACTTGTGACTGTCACTTCGCATCAAATCAATTCTGTTAGTGATCCAGCACCCCATTCATTTAGTCACACTGCAAACACATACTTAAGATCACATACAACATGAAAATGTCTTTGACTTCTGGAAGCCACAGAAAGGAAACTGTTTTATTTCAAGTGTCAATTTGAGCAGCATAGCAGAATGACTTGATGTCCATTTTAAACCTAGGTATCTTGCTTTCTCCCTATAAGCCACTTCTATACACCAGCCAGATTGCTATTAAAATACAAATGAAATTACAGCTATTTCCAACAACTTCCTATTCTTTCACTTCTTGTGCTTACACTACACTTAACATCTTCCTTGTGGCTCAATACCTCTGCCAACCTCTCCAAATTCAGACCTCCCCTTTCCCTATCTGTCACACCGTTGCACTGTCACTGTCCCAAACAATGGCTGTTCCTCACCTCTTTGATCATGCTGTTGTTCAGATGGCTTTCTTGTTTTTCCTTTAGGTTTTAATTTCAAGGTCACTTACTCGAAGAGACTTCCCTGAACCACGGTATCTAAGGAAAGCTCCCTCATACTCCCTCATACCAATGTCTGTGCAAGGTTGCTTAACTATTTTTTTAAAAAACAAATTCAAGTAACACAATAAAGATTTACCTGCAAATGTCATCCCAGGGCAGTGAAAGTGAGAGAAATAGAAAGCGATGCAGAGAAGGATTAGAAGCAGGTACAGGAGAATGTTTCCCTGCCAACTTCTGTTTTATTGAATTAGCAAGGAGACAATGCCACGGCCTGCTCCTCCCCAGGCAGAGAGAACATCCCGGAGCCGTGGCGCAGGTGCCCGAGGCCTCCCGTCCTTTGTCCTGCACAGGTGTGTTAACCTTCCGCATTTCAGGACTCTGCCACGGACCTTCTTGGCATCCGTTCAGGAAGCAGAGCCACGTCTTCTGAATATAGAAGTTCTACAAGTGGCAGCGGGAATAAAGATTCAAGGAGTGCTCCCAGGGGCCTCAGAAAACAGAACCCCATGGATCCACGTGGAATCAGTGTGCTATGGCGTTCCGTGCATAAGCGCTGTCCGTGTGGGTAACAAGTGATGCCCAGAGCCTCGGAAGAGGTGCTGACGATGTGCCCGACACAGATCGCCCTGTTTCTTGCTGGCACTGACTAGATCATAGGTAGCTGTACACGCTTGGCATCTTCACCAGCTGTGGTACTGGAGGGAGCAAGAACCCGTGGGCAGGAACCCACGATGGAGAGGAGCAGGACTCTACTACCGTGTCATGTTGAGGGAGGGCAATAGGAGGAAGAACTGATGTCAAAGGCCGTCAAGGGCCACAGACCTGAGGAGCCATCTAATAAATGTTACGGGAGCTAGAATAGCGGCAGCTCTTGGTGCAGCGGGGACTACAGACACTGAAGCAGCACCATGGATTTGGAGGCAGATTTTTTATGTCAATAGGCGGTGACTGGGATCCTTCCCAGAGTATCAGGCCCTGTTCTCAGATGATCCAGGGCTTTCATAGATCGCACAAGTGAGAAGTCCAGGGGAGGTACAGTCAGGCATCCTGTCTGGTCAGTTATGCTCTCATGGTTACAGAGGTCGGGAAAGTGACTGCAAAGCCGTGAAGCAGTTGCAGAGCTAAGCAGTTTCAATAGCACAAAGTTTCAAAAAGAAGAATTTCTTTTGGACAGCTTTTCCTTTCATTTTCCTCTTCTTGTAGTTACTCAGAAAAAGTTTTTTTCAATGCTGGGGCTAATTTTATTAATTAAAAGCTGCATAAGAAGAGGCAGCTCTTAGCTTACCTAATCCAATTAATTAGGCAGGGCCTACAGGGAGAATTAATATAAGGGCTGTCAGGAGTCCCGAAAGGGATTCCAAACATGGTCCCAAGTCAGACAGACCTTGGAATCATCCCTGTTTCTGGTTTTGTCCTTAAGCCCAGTCACTTAACCTCTACTCTGCTTGTGTAGATTTTCTCAGACAATTTCAAACAGCACAGAAACAGCAATTTTCTCCTAGGGCATTACAGCCTCCTCTTGTTGTTCTTGTCTAGCTAATTGTGGAGGGTCTTAAGGAGGTCTGTTTTTGTGACCATTGCTCCACCCCCCTTGGCAGGGGACTACAGACGCACAGTTCCAGGCCAGACAGTCCTATTCCATTCTGGATCTGCAGCTTGTGTGTCCATATTTGTCTCCAAGACACAGATAGAAATCAAAGGCCCCCAGAGCGGATCTCCTGTGGGGTCCTCTGGGCTCTTTAAGACAAGAGGGCATTCGTGTGTCCAGAATAGTAATAACATGGCATAGATCAAATCCAAGATTTATCAGGCCTTGTCCATTCGGGACTTCGGACAAAATTACTTCCCAGGTGTCAGTTTTTACCAGACGGAACCCAACAGGAGCTTGGCTGATAGCAATTTCATTTCCAATGGTTAAATTAAACAGAGTCAGAACTCAGATCCCTATATTAAATCTCAGCACATTAGTAACAGCAACCATTTTCTAATTATAATAGACAGCCCTAGGCCTTTTAGATGAGGAAGACAATTAAAAAAAAAAAAAAAGACTAAAAAAAACACTCAAGGAGTAAGAGAAAGCGCCATAATGGTTATCTTTTATCCCTCTGGGACAACTGTCCATAGAGTTTAAGGCCAAATGAAAACACAGCTAGCAGGGGCAGGGAAACGAGGACTGGTTTAAGCAGCCTGAAAAGACCTGAACATCAAGGGGAATAGGTATGGGGCAATCTTGACAGCGATGTCCTCAGGCCACAGCTGCATGTGCACTGCTCAGCATGCACTCCCTTCAGCATGAGCCTCAGAGGAGCAGTCCAGGTAAATTTTTCAGCAGGCTGGATTTCTGAAACTTGTACAGATCGTCAACATGTACTTGGGTTATACATGAGAGCAAAACTCGATGGTTTTTTAACTGATTACAAGCTGTACACAGTACATAGTTTTCCTTTCTTTCTTTCTTTCTTTCTCTCTTTCTTTCTTTCTTTTTCTGTACAATCTACCCACCTATAAGTCTTTAAATGGAGACAGTCCGTTGCAATGTACGAGGTCAGGGCCCGTGATCCAGCCTGGGCAGGCTACAAGGTTCTGGCTTCAGAGCTGCACTTGAGCTGGCAGAACGCATGGCGGGGGCAGTGCTGGTTCTGAGTCGTTGGTAGTAGTAGGCTTCTAACCAGAAGCAGGAAGCAGCAGCAACAGAGCTTTGGCCAGTGTACCTTCACCCAAGTCTCATCCGGCCTGTCCCAGCAGTGCTCCTTCCATCTGTAAACAGGATAGACTCAGCATCTGGCAGGGAGGGTTATTGGTTTAAATTTTGATTGGCTCAAGAACAGTTTATCAGACAGTGCTAGGCAGTGAAGATCTGTTAGGTCCAGCTCTGGGGTCAGCATTGAGTGATTTTATTATTACAGGAGTCTGATGGGGATATTTACACAAAAATCCTTGGGACCAGGTGAGGTCCAGTGCAGCATGTGACAACTGGACAGTTAGGCCTTCATCTAAGATGAGCTTGTCAACTTTTTTTGGATCGGAAAGACAGAGGCCAAGTATTTGCACAGGTGGGCCCCTGGGCACTGCCAGGGCATTCAACACTGAGTAAGAATCACTGATTTTGTGAACACAGGGTTTCGGGTTTTATAAAAGCCAGCAGTTCCAAGAAGTTTGTGGAGTTTTGGGTGTTTTCTTGGGTTTTGGTTTTTTGTTTTGTTTTGTTTTTGTTTTCGTTTTTCTTATAACCATCGTAACAGAGTTTTTGTGTCTTTCCATCAGGCAGTTTGGTTGTCAATCTGCAACTCTAGCAGTCAGCTGTGAGAGATTCTTCAAGGGCAGAAGAGGGGCATTCTTAAGTCAGGCAGGTATACCAGCAGGCCAGGGGTGGCAGAAGACTGAGGAAATGAACATGGTGTACAACTGCAACAGCATTAGCACCTTGGAGACCTTGAAATGTCTGCATAGGCAGGAGAGGCGTACTGTTTGAGGCAGATGGGGCTTACCTTGGGACAGAGCTTGATCGTCAGAAGGGCATGAATGACAGAAAGCCCTGGGGGTGAGTCCTTTGTCTGTACTTTTGGAAATGAGTCTGTCACAAAATTTCAGGATTATGATTATCAGGCTTTTCAGGTTGATGCAGGCACTGTTCTTCCTCCTGGTACACAGTCAGAATTGATATCAAGTCCAGGAGAGTGGGCTTGAGTGTGATAGAGAGTGGTCACCTCCCGGGAGAGGGACAGGACACTCAAGCACATACGGGCGTTGATGTTTCATAAAGGGTCCATCAATCTCACAGTATCTACTTTAACAAAATTTCTTTCCAGTGGGGGATCTAGCGGATAGTTTAAACAACTCTAGACATGCCTATTGGTTTGCACCTCCCTTTCTGGAGTCTGCCAACAGAGCAGTGTGGTACTAACCTGAGGCTTCGTGGCCCTTTGTCACATTACCGTCCAAGTTCGGGCATGCTTGGAGGAGGTCTGCGTTCAGCCAAGCATCAGGATCAGCCACCATGGTGTGGACCTTTGACTTTCGCCAGTCTTGGGTTCCAGCTAAAATACAGTCACATTCTTCTGTATTAGCAGAGGCTCTGGCGCAGGATACAGAACTCGTGGCTGGATGAGCACCCTGGGGTTGATGAAGGTAGGAAGAACCACATCACAGTTGGGGTTCTCAGGCAGTATAAGGTAAAGCCCTCGTGGCTTGGGCTGAAGCTGAGAGCCACTCACCTGGCCTTGTGGGTTTGTTTGGATGACTGGATGGTTGTGTTGTTGAGCAGGACACAGGTGTGGAGCCAAGGTGGGAGACATTGTAATGCTTTTTCGGCATCTGAGTCCCAACAAGCTGACCTTTTATCTCAGGATGTCTCAAGTTGAAGGGGCAACTCACAAGCAGAGGGAGACTTCTTCATGCACTGGGGACCGCACCGAGAGTTTGCCTTAGGGGATGAGCAGCCCACCAGGCTGAGGTGTGGCTGGGTGCCTGTTTGTGCTTTTTGTGACATCTGGTAGCAACAGGGGCTGTGGTGAGGTGGCATGGTTGATGGCCAGACCCAGAGACAAGTCGTCAGTCTGTGTCTCTGGGAGGAGAGTTTCTAGAGCATCAGCACTGTGGTTGTCTGTCTCAGGCTGATACAAGCAGCATTTTTCTCTCAGGGAACAATCAAAGTTCATGGCGCAGAGTTGAATGAGAGGGAGGCTAACTGGCTTGTTGAGAAGGCTCTGTCTTCCCGGGCTCTAAATTTGTGACTGACGGAAGGAACAAGGCACAGCAGTCTCTGTCGCTCCCGTGCTGGTCACTTTTTGACAAAAGGAACTTTTGAAGACAGAGAGTTTTGTTGCATTGTCTACCAGGAAAGTCATGCATTTGTCCCCAACTTTTGAAGTGACCACAGGCTCCCAGAGGCCTGCTGTGATAAAGCTCAGTCCACTCTATCTATTGAGGTCCCCGCAGGGCACAACTCATTTGTCAGGGCTGGCAGGCCAGTTTTTCCTCAGCGAATATGTGGAAGGCAGAAGGGGTTGTTGACAGTCGTCTTGGGCGGGCATTAGATGAAGCCATCTGGCCAGAATAGACTCATAAGCAGAAAGCTCTGGAGAGAGGGCCTCTGTGACCAAATGCAGGTGTGGCCAGCTGGAACCACTGCAATTGGCTGGAAGTAGATGAATCAAGAATGGGAAGTGAAGTTATAGGTGTTGACAAGGAGGCCCCGGTAGCATTTTCAGGAAGAAAGGGCTTCTTTTTCCTTTTCTTCTTTGAGATGCACAGATTGGTGTGGTTACATTTTCTTCTCTTTCTTTTTTTCCCTTTTTCTTTTTCTTTTTTCTTTCTTTTCTTTTTTTTTTTTTTTTTTTTTTTTTTTTTTTTTTTTTTTTTTTTTTTTTTTTTTTTTTTTTTTTTTTTTTTTTTTTTTTTTTTTTTTTGTGTGTGTGTGTGTGTGTGTGTGTGTGTGTGTGTGTGTGTGTAACCAGGGATTGAACTCTGGTCCTTGCACTTGCCAGGCAAACATTTATTCTACTGAGCTGTCTCCCCAGCTCCTGGTTTTGTTTCACTTTTAACTCCATAAAAGCCCCTTTTCCTACAAGCAGATGTTATGAGTTTTAACCAGTTAGTTCCCATTCTATCTCCCTTTAGTGTATGTTATAGAACCTTGAAAGATGGTACAACAAACAAAAAGTGGGTGCTCCTCACAGAGAGAGCATTCACATGTCCAGTTAGACATGCCCCTAATGGGGACTTAGGTGTGACTTGCCTAAGGTGAGTGTAAGGCTTCCATTTTGCCATCTGTCCCTAGGCATAGGTGTACAGGTGGCGGCCCAGCCAGGCATCATAGCCAGGGATTCCCAATCTTGGTGCACACACAGAGCGCTGTGTGGCTTATTCTTATCCATTCCACTCACTCACATTCATTCAGCAGGCACTCAGAGCTTGAACATGCAAGATCCCCTTGCCTTGAGGGTGGCCTGAACTAATAAGCATTGAACAAGTGCCTCTTTTGCTGGAACCGAGCAATGCTGACATATTAACTAGGATGCCCCTGGGGGGGGGGGTCTTATTAGAATAAGACGAACAGAAAAAGACACAGTTTATGTCCTTCTCTCTTCTCAGTGTGATGAGGGCTGCTCAAGGGTGAGGCCAGGAGTCCTTCTTTAGACCTCTAAGAAGACTTGAGAAATCTCAGGGGTGTGCCTTCCCATCAGGACCTGGAGAGGTCCTTTCTCTGCCCATGCAGAGGCCCACACGGCCATTCTTTGTGGCCAACGCACCAACGCAATGGCAAGCAGAGGCACTGAAACAACACCCAGGATTTGGAGGCAGATTTATTTTATGTCAACGAGCACGAATCAGAATCATTCCTAGAATATGAGGCCCTGATCCCTGGTGGTCTACGACTTCTATATTATGTCTAAGCAGGAAGTACAAAGTAGATACAGAGGGGAGACAGAACAGCTTGATTGGCTAGAAGGGCTGGATCGTCAGTTAAAGGGGCAGGTTAATGATCACCAGATTCCGAAGCTTCGTTTCGTTAGGCATTGTTTATGTTTGGTTATAGTCTCATGGTTACAGAAGTTAATAAAGAAATTAAAAACCATGGAGCAGTCACAGAGATATCTTTTGTTTCAAACCTTGGAAAGAAAAGAATAAGAGGGAATAAATACTCTTTTCTGCAAATAATAAGTCTACCAGTGCTTCCTAGGTCCGAATCCAACCAGAAGCTGAAGTCAAAGAAGTTTGTCCTGGCCCGGGGGTTTTTGTAAGAAGAACAATAAAATATAGGTCACATTTTATAATGAATCACTCAAAGAATCATACACGAAGAGTGTGGGAAACCTGTCTACACATTAGAGGCAGAAAAACCCAGCTTGGGGCCTGGGTCCTATTATGATATCCTTCTTGAGTCCACCTGAAGACCTAGAGCTCATGAAAATGCCTCCCACAAGTCCAACTGGAGGTCTAGAGGCCATGACAACGTCGCATGCAGGTTTGTGTCACATATCTAAACTGGGAAGGCCCAAAGGCCAATGGTGGAAGCTAGAAAGTCCATGCCAGTGGGATGAAGGGTTTGTACTACCATGCTGAGGGATCTGAACAGGAGCCAGGAAGCAACATTCAAAGTAAGAACCAGAGTTTACCCCAAAAATACGACAGCCTTCCTCAGCAACAATGAGGTCCCAAGCTCCTCCAGTGATGAGGAAAACCTAGTTCCCATCAAAAAAGCCAAGGTGATAAGCTTTTCCAGGAGACTGAGCAGTATGCTATCTTCCCCTCTGGAGCTAGGAAACTATGCTCAAAGTAAGAATCAGAGCTCCCCAAAATGAACTGCAGCCCTCCTGAGAGAAAAGGTGGTCCCAAGTTCCTTGTTGGTAGAGAATAACCAAGTTCCCAAGGAAAGCCAGTGTGACAAGATCCCCCAGCAGAATAGCCCAAGAGAAGCAGCAGCTTCCAACAGCTCCAGCGGCTTCTCAAAATAGCTACTCTAACAGCCTTCCCATAGCTTCTGTAGTTCTCCCCCTTATGCCGCTGGCAACAATCCTTGGATGAGTCTTCCAAATCAACAACATGATAGTTTAATTCAGCGGAGTGCAACAAGTGGACCACCAGTCGGCAATGCACTACAGAGCTTAAGTCAGATATAGTGTGAAAGTGTGTGTCCAAGGACACAAAGTAAGGCATGGAAGAAGAAAAAAATGGATTGGAGGAGGGAGACCACATTAAGATTATTAAGCACAAGAGACCAGACTTTAAACTATAAATACATAGGGCTCATTCATTTTTCCTTCTCTGTCATGTCACTTGATACAAGAACACTGAATTATTTCGTTTGGAAGGAATGAATAAGTGGACTCAGAAAATATGCTTTCAGCCTTCAATTGCACTTACAGAAACTGTAAAAATGTTGAGACTCTGTAGCGGTTGTATTTAAAATGTGCTGAAATATACACAAAAACAATATGGAACAGTCACTTCTCCAAGAAAATGTGCAGTACAAAACCCAAAATAATCGGGATTTTAAATGTGTGGATTTTAGCAGTTCTAGCTAGAAGAGTTTAACACTTTATTATGAGTCACGACATATTAACATGTATATGTATAGTATACATGCACATAAGTGAATATACATAAACTTCACACAGAGACATGGAAGTAGTCATTTCCATACCCACTATTCATAAGGTTTGACAAGAAAAATGTAACTCTGCTTTTCAAATGTCTTTGTGCTGTTCTATTGTCTTTTATTTTCATTTAAGTCTTTAATTCGTCTGATAGTAATTATTCATACATGATATGAAGAAAGGGGTCATAACCTTCTACTTAGATATACGTGACTTTCACAATTGCAAAGTAGACCATTTTCCTTTCTTTCTTTTTTATTATTATTATGGCCAGCTCAGATCACCCTGGGGGGTGGGGCTGGTGCAGTATGTGTGGCTAGGGATTGAACCGTGGTCCCTGCAGTTGCCTAAGCTTGCCTAAGCAAGTGCTTGAGACCACTGAGCCATCTCGCCGGCCCCTAGACTATTTTCTCATTTGTCTGTAATGCCAACTTTCCCATAAATCAGATTTCTCTCCAGGCAGTTATTTTAAGTTCTCCATTCTGTTCCATTGGCCAATATATCTAAGCATCTATTGATTCTATTTTACTTTCAATAGATTCAGACTATCCTAGATATTTTGAGAGGACAGGTTTTTGGCTGATTCTTCCCCTTCAGGAAGCCTTAGCAATATTTGGTTCTTTGTCTATACACATTAATTTTATAATCAGTTTATGTAATCTCATAAAAATAATCCTGAGATAGTTTTACATTATCATTGGGCATTGTGAAAGAGTTACATGCTAGGTCATCTATTGTGAACAATTTCTGTGCCTCCATTTATTTAGATCTTGTATAATATCTTTCCACTGTGAGCTATTGCAATGATTTCAATAAAAGTCTCACGTGTTTTTCAAAATTTCCTCAGATATTTACATTATATTGGCAATAGGCTCCTTTTCTTCTTGTAAAAATCTTATATTCCTAACTGTTGACTTGTGACTATTGATATTTTACTGATCAATATTGAAAAGCTTTTTTAAAATTAATTTTAACATATTTACCTGTAGATTTTCTTATGTTATAGTTTCCATTTATACCGTCAGGTCACTTGCAAATACTGGCTGATCTGTTCCTTTTATTCCAGTCTCTTGTTTCACCTTTTACTTTTCGTTGACTGGATCTTCAGGCCCAACGCTTTTATGTAGTGATTGCTGTTGTTTATTTAAAATGAAATACCCTTCTCTGACCAGCTTCCACTGCCTAGCTGTCTTTGTCACACATTGCAAACAACTGAGATATTGAGGTCAGAATTAAAAGCAAGAACAAGGAGATTCTCTTGTGGAAGTGTATCCTGTGTGCTCCTGAGCACGCCTCTGTCACTTGGCCTTACCCTGCCCTCGGGGCTGCTGACCCTACTCTCCTTCACAGAGAACAGCTCAGAGCTTGGGAACGCTGTAGCCCCGATTGCAGGACTTTACCTCAACAGGAGCCTCGTCTGCTCTTATTTCTGACCAAACATATTAGAGATCGAATGAATGACTTTGGAGGAACAGAAAGAAAGAAAATACCTGTCCATCCATAGACTGGTAAACAGAGAAGTTAAATTCTGTTCAGGTAGACTGATCACTTCTAAAGCTGGTGGTGGTTTGGGGAGAATGTAGAAATGTAGAAGATAGAACAGGGAAGAAAGGAGAAGCTATAGCTGCAATTAGATACTAGGTCTGTTGTTTTGTCAAATATCGTTGTTATGACTTACAGTCTAACCTTCCCATTTTATGGCTTTTTAACATGTGTTTGTGATACATGATAATTACATTCCTCTTGGGGAATTGGTATAGATCCACAGGGAATCTTAACCCTTTTCACTTCTATTTCCTTCCATTTCCTCTATTCTCACCCCGACCCCCAGATCTACTTCTGGTTTCTCAGATCTTTCATTTTGTTCTTTTAAATATTTCATCTTCTGTGTCCTATTTATTTCACCTAGCATGATGGTCACAAGTTGAGTCCACTTTCCCACCGATGTCTCAAGTTTGTCTGGCTGAGTAGTGCTCTACTGTGTATAAATGCATTTTTTTAATCATTTATCTGTTGATAGGCATATGGGCCACTCCCACAACTTAGCTATTATAAATTTTCCAGCTATGATTATGTGTATGCACTTACCACTGTAATAGTGCCCTTTTCTTCACTCCTTCTGTACACCAACTAGGATTCTTGTTCCCCTTTGTCATGGAACTTGAAAAAATTGAGGCAACATCCAACTTACTCTAAGAATAACATAAGACATGCCAGTAAGTAACCAAGGGTCTCTTGGCACCTGCCTTTGGCCCCTAAGAAGACATAAACTTACATAAATAAAGATAGTTTATATCCAGCAATTTCAGTTACTAAATGTTTTTTATCATGTGAATTTTCCTGGTGGTCAGATCTTGGCCATTTAAATATATAAATATATATGTATTGAATGATTTTAATGGAAATTTTTCTAAAGTGTATTGCAAACTTATTTTCCTTACTAAACAGAATATACTTGACATAAGTTAATCTTTTCTTGATGAGTCAGGGCCGTTGGTGTGGCTCAAATAAAAAGAAGCCCTCAGGGATGATCGCGATGCTAAGAGACACAGGGCCACCACTTAGTGGACGTCTGCTGCTGGGCCTTTTCAGTTAGCATGCCTCACACTCCTCCTTCTGACACCTGTCACTTGTCAGTGTGCCTGCTTCTAATGGCCACCTACTTTGCTGCTTCTAATTCATTATCCTCTGTAATCTTGGCAGAACTGGTGGTTGCCAAGGGAAACCAGGAAAACAAGCTTACGAAAGCAGAAACTTGAATATTCCTGGCTCTGTTCTGAGGAGAGCTTCGCTCTTTGCCTGTGCAATACAGAAAAATACTAATGTCAAACCACTGCCCTCCTTGAAGCTGAGATGTCTACTTGGGGGTCTGAGGGTATCTTACTTCTGAAATAATAGCCAAAAGAAGGTAAACTAGTACAGAGATTTGGGAAGTTTTGAATCATGAGTTGGGGAAATTAAGAGAGTTCTCTTGTGGATACAGTGTTGGTGTGGCTTCATTTATCTTTTATGCTCGGATTTCTTAGTTTGTTCCCACACTAAATAAAATTAGTAAAAGGAGCCTAGGTGCACTGTATCCTAGAGAAATATTTATTGATCTCCGTGATCCAGTCAGAAATGTCTGTTGAGGTCAGTAAAGGCATGTGTGGATTCCATGATTTGCATAAAATGGCCTTTCAGTGATTTCTTGGTTTTGGTAGAGGTCTGGAAATCTTAAGGAAATGGTAATGCAGTTTTTGAAAAGCTATAGAGGCTATCAACAGAACTGATGGGCAGCAAATAATCTCAAAATACCATTATTTCAGTAGACAAAATAAGTTTATAGATATGTTTATCCCACTGTAACTTTTGATATTAGTATAAAAATACTATTGGATTAGTTCTCAAACTCCCAAAGTATGAATGTCTGAAGCATTCACAAGGCACTCCAAAACATATAAGTAGAATTGGATCATTAAGTTATTCTCGTCCTCACCCTCATTCTTCAGACCTCTATCTGGTTCTGTTTCTTCATTACTTTGACATAGTTCAGGGGTAGACAAACTGGCTCTCAGGATTGGATATTGAGAGCAGGTGAGATAGCTCACAGGACTAGCTTTCTGCTTGGGCAAGCGCAGTGACCAGTGCGTAATCCCCGGCACTGCAAGCAGTGCCAGTCGGATGCAATGAGCCGATACCAAGTCCGGACATAGTGGCGCACGCCTATAATCCCAGCACCGAGAGGCTGAACACAGGAGGATCACTATATGTCTGCACAGTAAGACCCTGTAATAAACGTTAAAACATGGACATTTGTCCCAAAAGTGTAGAAAACGTATTTAATGAGGCAATTCTTGACCTTGAACTCCAAATCTGGAGAAACTGGCAGCAAACCGGCTCAGTGTTGCACAGCTGCCAGGGCGGCATTAATCTCTCCCCTTGACACCGAGAAGAGCCTGAGGCTCAGGGGAATGTACACTGCACTTTTCAGAGAGGAAGAAATGCCCAGCAGGTGTTGGGGATGAAGAGAAGCGCGTCAGAATCCTCACTACTGATTGCTGCCTCCACACCCAGGCACACAGAAAGAAGATTCTGAAATGTCCTTCCTGGGAGATGAACGTCACTTATCTAAGATACCACAGAGCATGCTCATCCCAGGGAAGGCTGCACAGCGCCGCTCCTAAAGTTTTCCTAATGATTTTCTTCTACCTGCTTGACTAAGGGACGCCAATTAAATTTTAAATTTGTGAGTACTATATATTTTTCTGGTTAGCAGCTAGATCACCTTGATGACCTGGCATGGGGTTGTGGCTACATTGGCCTTTTACCCAGGCCACTTCCTCCTCCTCACTCCTGTGCTGTGTGACTGCAATGTTGTTTTCTACTTTTATTTTATTTTAGATTTATTTGTTTGTTTATTTATTTATTTATTTTTGGTCGTTTGGAGACAGGGTCTCACTATGCAGTTCAGGTTGGCCTTGGACTCATTTTGCAGCTCAGGCTGAACCTGAGCAAGGTGGATTTTTACACAGAGAATTAAGATGACCCATCATCCTTTGGCTTCTTACAGATTCTGGTTAATTTCTGAAAGTAGGATGAGACTGAAATCACAGCACCAGTGCTCAGAGATCCCGCCTCCCTGCTGTGCCATAACCTGCCTGCTTCCCTGCGCTGGGCATCTACTTTGACTTTACGGCTGCTGTGGTGAAAGCTGCTTGCTACTGCTAGCTGAAGTGATTGAGTGCCCTCTTCCAATTGGCCATTTTCTACTCCCCACTTAACAAAAGTCTCTTCATTAAAATGTGTCCATGACATCTTGGAGCATGCCATTGATTCCTGCTGCAACCTCTGACAAAAGTGACCAATAGAAAGGAAGAGATCTCAGGAGAAAGAGATGCACGCTGGGAACACACAGGTCATGGGAGACTTGCTCTGATCTAAAAGTCCTAGTGGCTCCATCACCGAGAAACCTCTAATCAGAACATTCCTTAGCAAAATGCAAACAGAAGATGTGATGCATTAACTAATGCATGGCAGTGTAAAAAAAAAAAAAATAGTAGAAGTCAGAAGATAGAGAGCCAGGCCAATATACTCTATTTTTTCTCACTACATATAGCTTGAGAACCTACTTATGTTCTTTGAGTTATTATTTCATTGTAAAATTGTTTGACCCATGAATCAAAGATGTTAATAAATGAGAAAACACTTTATAAACTATGAGACATAGTTAAATATTGATGTTATTATTACTAATTCTGCAGAATATTTTTACTAGAATCATAATTTTAATGAATAATTTCTAAAAGAAGAGTTTTAGAAATACCACACATTATCTGTTCTCAGGGATTTTTTTATTGTTTGTTTTGTCTTTTTGAGACAGGGTCTTAATGTGCAGCTCAGGCTGACCTTGAACTTACCTTCCATCTCAGGCTGACTTCAAATTTGAAACCATCTTCCTGCTTCAGCCTCTGAGTATTGGGACTACGGGCGTGTACCCCCAAGCCTGGCCTATTCATGGACTCATGATACGTTCTCATATGCTAGAGACTCTGATAGTTATGATATAAATAGATTCACTTAATTTAGTTTAATTAAGCAATCCCAAACCAATGTACCCTGAAGCCCTTATGACCAGCAACTTATATAATCATTTGGCAGAGCTAATGGTTCATGAAAATATGCCTGGGAGATGCTGTCACTAGGGGTTTCTCTGTCCCTCAGTGATCCTGCAGCCCTTCCCACTCCACTCTGGCATCTACGTGTGCTTTGCATGAGAATCATACAACTGCTTAAAGTCCAAGGGAAAAACTAGTTCAATAATAATTTACTATTTTTTTTAACTCACAGTATCCACTAAAAATATTCACACAAACCTATTGATTTATCTGAATATTGATGACCCTTTTTGCTGAAACTTCAAAACAAAGTCAAGTAATTTTACAGTTGTTTATAATCAGCAGAACTAAACAGGAAAGCAACTGGCAGTGCTTCGCCATGAGGTCACGTGAGATAAATGTATTGGAGCCTATGAAATTGGCAAGGTGCGAGACAAAGTACAAGTGAAAACATTTTTTCCAGGTAACAAAAGGAAGTTACTGGTGGTTATATTAATACAAATTGAATATTGAGCCCATTTTTCATTCTTTTTTTGAAATAAATTTTCTCTAAATTCAATATGTTATACCAACGAACTTTGTATAAGCCATCTCTCGACTAATTAGACATTTTATTCCTGTGGAAACGCTGAGGACTTGGTGGGGACCCAAGTGACTAGTGAGCAGAAATTGAAGAAAACTGTCTTGAAATGTGTTTGCCACAACGGAGCTCAGACAGCACCGCTGGTGAGAGTGTGTCTTGAATGACCAAGGTCTACATTTGCTCCAAGCAAGCTTTCCATCAATAGTCTTGGGTCAGTGTGTTACCGTTTCCATTCTTTCCTTTGTCCCTGCTCTCCCCAGATGTTTCTTGGTACCGTTATTTAAAAAGCAGTGATCTTTGAAGCATAGAAGGGAGTGAAAGCTGAAGAACATTTAAATGTGAGAGGCAAATCTCTGTTGTTTCATGTTTGCTTATCGCAGTAAAGCACTCACACCAAAGCAACGTTCTTACAAGATCTTTAAGTGTGTTAAACAATGCCTTGGGCCTATTGGTACGGTGTCCCACAGCTTGCCCCAGCCCTGACTCACCATGCGCTGCTGATACTTTGTTCCTGTGAATTAACAACTACCCATTGTATAAACTTGTCTTGATCCACTTGGCTGGAAAAGCCTTGAGAACTTCTGCTGATTCACAATGGGAAACCGGCTCTGTTGGGCTCAGACTATGGCCTGGATGTCTGAGCTCCCCAAAAGATGTCCCTGTGAAGAATGTCACACTGAAGTAGATTTGTGTCAGGTTCACACAGTGCACAGGCACATGTATGTTGCACTCGCTACTATGAAACGGAAGCTCCACTTAAGGGGAGCTTCTGAAAGAAGACGCCATAGGGCACTGGTGCGTGCTTGCGTCATCACGGCTTCACGTTTCTCCTTTCACCCTCATCTATTCATCCTTAAAAAGGGACATCAGCAGACGAGTTTTCCAACGAAGCTCAGAAGGTACGTGAGAAATCATATCAACCTGTTCTCTCACTCTTAAAACTCCAGAAAAGTACAATCATGTTCAAGTTGCAGGCACACCAAGTAGGTTCTAACCTTTAGTTTTGCTAAGGGTGCCAAGCCCACATATCTATGGATATACCTTTTCAGCAAAAGCCTTGTTACACTGTTGAGCAGAGAGCTAGATGCTAAACTTGGAACATAATAAGAGGCCCCCTACATTAGGTGCAAGAAGATTTAAGGATACCTTGAATCTGTGGTTCCTGCAGAAAACCCACTTGCTGTGCTGCTGATTGAGTGAGGTGGGGAGCAGAGGGTTACTGATTTGCTGTTAATTACAGGAAGTGACACGCTGTGTTTATCACTAACAGACAGAAAGGACCTTATAGATTCAAAATAAAGGAAAATACCTGCTTGTCTTGGAAAAGTCAGCACATCTTTAACAGAAAGCATGATTCTTTAGCAGGTCTGGTGAGGGAGATTAGATTAGTTTCCTATTTATTCCCACTGGCAAAGTAAAAACGTGAACATGAACATGAAGGTCTGAGACCTGGGCATGATTCTATACAAAAGATGAATGGCTTCTGTCTCAAATAATGACTCAGCTTTCCTGACAATGGGATTCGCCTTTAGAAGATCAAAAGAGCCACCGTTTCCATCAACTTCCTGACTGCTGGGGAGAACAGACGAGGGAAACCTTTACAGGAGGAAATTCTGTATCTCCCAATTTTTTAAGACTGCTTGGCTAGAACATAAAAGAATATGTTTAAAGAAAAAAAAAAAAAGACTACAAAGTAGTATTAAAACAGAAAAAATTATAAGTGATTCAGAATTCACTGAACAAAATAAAATAAATTTCACAGTATTTGTTGTATTGCATAATGCTGCCTACAGATTAGTTGTCCATGATACCAGACATACGCATGCAAAATTGGAAGAAGAAAAAACATATATAAGAAAGCAAGAAGAGAGAAAAGGAATTGAAAAACCAAAACAAAGCAAATCAAGGCTTAACTGCTCCTTTCCATAGACCTGCAGAAATGCCCAGTGCACTTGCGCAAAGCATCCCGCTGACATGCACAGGTGTGTCTCTGTCCCCCGCTCTCTGTCCTGCCCTTTCACTGGCAGAATGAAGCTTGTAGGAGTGTTCACTGAACAGCGTGCACCATTTGAATTGTGACCATCAGACTTTTTTCGCGATGCAAATCATAGAACCCAGGCCATCAGAAAGGCTGTTCACACGTTTTGGCACTGAACTACATCCCTAAACCAGATTATGCAGATTATGTGGTTCTTTACATGTGTTCCTGCTATGAGGTTAGTATGAGATTAAGCTGCATGCAATGCGACAAAAATATTCCTACAGCAAAGACAAAGAGGTTACTACAGCAACTTGCTTCGTTGCGCCCTCCCTGTCTTCCTTTTGTTCCTAAGCATGCACAAATGCACACTAGAAACACACACACACACGCGTGCACGCGTGCACACACACACATCTGCTCAGAGCTTATTCATGGCATATTTTTTCCCTACTCAGCACTTACTGTTCCATATCTGCCTCAATCTAGAAATGCATCCCTCATTTTCCTCCAGAGGATAGATTCCAGGAATGCAAAGAGCATTGAGTTACGCATACGTAGTTTTTCTGGTAGCTGTAAGATAACACCAGGGCAAGTTTTGTCCATCACTTTTGATGCTTCACCCCTACAGAGAGGCCCACCTGATCTGGCCTGTGCTTTTCTGTAGCACTGTGCACACTACCTGAGGGATCAAAGAGGCCTTAAGCCAATACATGACTTGGGAAACGTGATTCACTCATACTTGATTTCGTCTCTTTTTATCTTTCTGGGGAGCAGCTACCTACAAGGGAAGACATTCAACTTTACTCTTGGACGGCCAGGATCTGCACGGAGCATGGGTCCTCATGCTCCTTGGGAATGGGTCAGTGTGTCCAGTTCATTATTAGGGACTGTTCAGTTGTCTCTTCTGGCTCAGACTAAGCCATATCTCCCAACTGAACTCTTCATGACAGAGTTTTCCAGCCAATGTGCTTTGAATGGTTTCAAATGAATGAAAACGTTAGGCTTTTCAGGGCTTAGGAGAGCAGGATGGAAGTTGTAGATTCTCAGTGAACCTTTAACTCCAGGAACGGCCATAAGAAGCCACATTTATTCATCTCTGTTTCCATACTGAAAAATCACTTTACATATGATGAGGGTTAAACAAGCTTAAGAAACAAAATTATGATCAAGGAAAATGTCATGTTAAAGCATTTTTTTTTTTCTTTCATTTGTTCAGAAAACAAGCAAGAGAGTTGTTCTTTATTCAGTGACCTCAGAAATGAAGACTGCGGTCCTTTCTGGCAATGTTGTTTTCAGTTTTCACGTCCCCATGAGGCGGCCCCTTCATTCTGCTTCAGTTTTCATTCTTGTCTTTTTGAAACATGCGCTTCCGCCATCCAGGGCCTTCCTGGCTCCTCTCCCGTTCTCAGCACCCCATGTCCTGCTTTGCAGCCCCTGGTTTTCTGTGTGTCGTCGGTAGCTTCAGTCCCTTCCTGCACATCTTTGTGCAATTGATGTTTCTCAATAAAGACAAGAATGAGGTATATAGGGTAGGAAGTCAGATAGACTCTGTTGGAATTCTCAATGAAATACTTCATTTGACCTTGAACCGAATCTATAAACCTTCAAAAACTTCAGTTTTCCCATTTGTTGTACTAGTGGTGTCTCCCTTTCTAGATTGGGAAGTCTAAATGACATTAAGCTTAAATGTAAAACACTATATATTGAATGTACATTTCATAAGAATTCACTTAGAAAAAATAAAAACATGCAAGAAGTTAGGAATTTAGAGATCCCAGGAACGCCTTATGTTGTTTACTTTTTAAGAGACATACCCACAGAGGATTAGAAGTCATAAATATAATTAAAAAGAAAAGTGGTTGTCTTTTCCTTTGTGTGTTCTATTATTAAAAATCAGAAAATTGACAGACAATTCCAAGAGCAGGCAGAAGGGTTACATTTCCACCATCTTAAGTCATTAAATGCAAAGGGAAACAATATTCAACATGTCAATCATTTCCGAGGGTGCCACTCACAGAAGGCCACACTCGTGCCGATAATCTTGTTCTTGAGTAACAAAGAAAATGTCACTGCACACCATCTAAAGGAAGGAATATTGATGAAACATTCCAGGAACGCTTCGATCAAAATAATCACAAAACTTCACGCAAAAGGGAATTTTCTTTCTCTAGAAATTAAATTTATATGAAATACTACTTTCCTAACACTCGCAGGAAGGGAAACAGTATTTTTAATGTAATTTCTCTATGCACAAGACCTTTTTGTGGAAGAAAAGATTCCCTATATATAACAATTATTTTGCTATTAAAACATAGATATGTGGTACCTAATCATTATCTCCAAAAATGAAAAGCAAAGATGTATTGCTTGGACGAGTTAGGCAGGACGCTACAGTTAGAGACGCATTGCGAAAAATTTCACAGTTGAGAAGCAAGAGCTCCATTCTCTTTAAGAGCTAGCATCATTAATTTGTTAAATAGAGATGTGTTCTAAGCCATACCTTGCTAATCTTAGGTTGGTTTGCTATTGTTGAGCAGTCTTCTTTCATTCTTGGAGGTACCGTTTTATTTTATGAAGGTTTGTAAATATTTTTCCTTGATTTTTTTGACTGGCATGTAATATTGGCACATATTATTGAGGAAAAATGCTATTTTTCATGTGAATATACAAATTGGGTAACCGTCAACTCAGGATAATTGACACATCCTTTACCCCAATCTTTTATATTTGAAAATAAAGAGAAGAGGGGGTTTTGAAAGCAGTATTTTGATTTATAGGAAGTAACACCACACTCATCTTGTTTATTTGTAAAGAGAACGCTGCCACTTCTTCAAAGCTAGGGAATGTCTTCAGTTCACTTAATTCTCACAGTCACTCCTCAAGACAGATATTAACATAAGAGGACATACGAGGGGCAGAGAAAGCTATAAAAAAAAAAAAAGAAGTTACTCTATGTATATGTACTAAAACCCCATTAGGATTGTATTAATCACTGCAAATGTGTAATAGTAAATATAAACATTTAAAGAAGATGGGTTTTCATCCCCATTTTATATACTAGAAAAATATAAAGACAGATTTATACAAGTTCAAATCCAATGCTATTGCTAACCTCAAACATTATTTGGCGCGATGAGCCTTGGGAATAGCTATCAAGAGTTACCCAGAGCCTGAGTAGCAAAGAATATTGAATTTATCTGTGTGCCTATATATATCCTTGGCTCACCATCAAAGAAATATGAAATCAAAAGGCAGCAATGTGAGTAAGAAATGCTGATAAATCCTGGCATACTTGGAAATGTTTCAACCTCTACAAGGGATACTCTCAATACACTGAAGAGTCCCCCAAAGTCAGTAGACCCAGACCTTCAATAGTTCCTCCAGATCCCCCAGAAGTCCCTAGCAAGCCAAGGAATATTTGTAGAGTTTTCAGCAGCTTATAAACGACTGAACCATCAGTCGTGCACTCCCCAGACATAGCTTTTAAACAGAGCGTACTGAAGCGCAGTTAATCAGACTGCAGTTAAGTACAGAGAAAATATAAAAGATGGTGAAGAGCAGGTCAGAACAAGAGTAAAGGGCAAAGCCCAGCCATCTGCCTTATTTCCCTTCCTTTCAAGGACGTAAGCACCACATAAATATTCTCTCTATGGTCAGGAGATAGAGCTCTGGGTTCTCTGCACTTAACACAAAAACAGAGACCTCTCTTTCAAATTATGGCTGAGGAGCCATAAAATACCATTTAATATGATTCATGCTTTCGGAAAGTTAATTTATATAGTTTTTTCTTTTCATGATATACCTCCTTTTAATACTGTCTTAGGCATAGTTGAAGGAAGAAGGACATTTCAAGTATCCAGCCTGTCTTCACGCATTTGTCCCTTCAGGGGTAAACATGTTTTTAGTATTACTTATTGTAGAGGTAAAGAAAATGAATGCTCGGAACATGATTCAGTCTGCACCTTATTCTTTTAGTCAACAGCTGATCCATTGCGAATCCAGGTAGCAAGAGGGAGGTGAAAGAAAACTAAATTAAAGACTTTGCCCTCTGGATCTAATGCACATGTCAAGAAGACCAGAACCAGATCAGCATCAATGATGTTATTGCTTACGCTATTGTTGGTGCAGACTGATAATTCTCTTGCTCAGTGAACCACAAACCAAAGTAGACAAATAATATACTATGTGAAATCATTACAAATGTGCCCGGTGGACCTGGAAAAGCCATGTCTTGGTGTGGCTCACTTAATGAGAGCCGCAAGTCATATGAAGCCATCCTGCAGTCCCTCCTGGAGCAAGATGATACCCCAAAGAGAAAGTGGGATAGGCTAGGTATATAGCTGTGTGGTCCAAGCACCTTCTTGGTGAATGCAAAGACCTAGTTTAGACCTTGGTACTGCATGGCCTACAGGTCCCCCCTGAAGCTGGGCATGGTGGAGCAAGCTTATAACCCCAGCGCTGGGGTATGTGAGATAGGAGGATCACTGTGAGTCTGAGCTGTGTAGCAAGTCCCTGTACCAAACAAACAAATGAATAAATAAATAAGGAGAGAGTAGGATTCAGTTATGTTCACAGTGGCTCTCTTGACCTGGCTGCTTCTGGGGGCCTGAGGGTTTCTACATCTATCCCAGTCCTCTGCTGAAGGATCCCAAACAACCTTAACAAGCACAGTGGGTATGCTACACCTACAACTCTCAGGTGTGATGCGTTTTGGTGCTCAGTCCTAGAGATGAGCATGACCTTGGCTTGCTGGCTTTCTCTCGCTACAGGTTAGTCCTGTATCTTCTTGGAGCCTCAGTGCTTTATACCTCTTAAGGACAAGCCTGGCACTTTTACCATCCAATTAGCAGAGAAGGGAGCTGCTCTGCTTATAACAACATGTGGACTCTTGTATGAGCCCCACAGAAAGCAATACCGTAGGCATCTTTATGCACGGCGGCCTCTCTATGCTTCCTGTGATCCCAGGGCAAACACTGAGGGAACCACACTAGCTGCCCAAGGTTACCATTCATATCTGGAATGGCTTAAAGGAGCCACATAAGATGCTCCTATTGATTCAGGTTCATAAGCTCTCTCTCTCACAATCTGACTTTCCTCACAATTATTTACTGTTTTTATTTATTTGATTTGAGCAAAGGAGAGGGAAGGCATTTTCTCTGCTTCATTTATATTGGCAAAGAGGAAAAAAATAAGAATGTTCTCAAGGATAAATCTATAAAATAACAAAATTTAGACATTACATTCTGAGGTACATTGATGCCCAACTTCTTACATTTCTATCCTGTGATTCAGAAAGTCTACTTCCAGAAGGTAAATTGTCTGTGGGTTGAAAATGAGGAGATTATGGACCTCTGGTGCAAATTGGAATTCAACATGACCTCAGGCCATTTCATTTGATTTTATTAAGGGTAAAAACAAAAGCAAATAGCAGATATAAAGACAGAAACAGGGAAACCTAAAACATACATATGTTACAGATTTCCAAAACAAGAATAGCAAATTAACAGTGGTTCTCATATTATGTATTCTTATCGTCATACCTTCTTTTCCTGCTCTCTGGAGTTTTTGTTTAAGTGAGATAGTAGCCATTCATCCAGCTTCATTTTGCAGCTTCGTGGTATCTTCTATTTTGGCAGTTATTAAACAAGGACTGCCCCCACCAGGTTTTTTTCTAGGTTTTATGGAGGGGTGGTAGTACGTGTCTTACCTTTATTCTTTTTAATGTATTTTGTCCAGGGTCTTACTATGCAGACTGAATTCATAGTGATCCTCTTGTTTTCAGCCTCTGACGGGCTGGGATTATGGGTGTGCACCACCATGCCCAGACTCAATCGCTGTCTCAGTGTACTCTGGAGGTGGGGCCAGAATGGCACACTGGAGATAAAATCCTGGTCCTTGTGTCTGCCTAAGTAAATGCTTTAATCTGCTGAGCTATCTGGCCAGCCCAGTGTCTTATCTTTTGCTTTAAGTAATTACATAGGTATTATAATTTGATGGAGGTACAATTATATAATGAGCGTATTTAATGCTTAAAAATCAAAACTGCCAGCCATCTTGCAGTGCACCTAAGAAGGAAAAGTTATCTCATGCGAAACATAAAAGCCAGCCTCTCATTTACACTTAAAAAGGACTGGATAGACTATCCTCTGTCCATCAGAGGATTTTTGACATGGTCTCTGCTCTTGACCTGTTCTTCAGGGCTCTTCAGCAAGGCCTGCCTCGCTGTAGGTCCATAGCAGGAGCTGGCGTGGTTTGCGACTCCTCAAACGGTGATCCAAAGTCAATATTTTCCTCTTTGAGTTGAGTTCATGGGCTCAGGTACATTCTCAGGACGATGGGAACAAGCTAAGTCATACAGGTGTTTGAAGCCGTTCTTCATCGAGTCAGTCCTGGGATGCAGGATAAAGGAAAACCAACCTCTGAGATGTCGTTGGCTGTAGGTGGCAGGAGGTCATAGGAAGGTCGTGGAGATGGCTCCTACAGTTCTCCTTGCAAGGCAAAGCACCATTTACACTCACATTCATTGATTCAAGAAAATTATATGAAAAAATAAATAAATAAATATTTTTTTAAAAAAAGAAAATTATATGGCCAAGGCAGATAGAATGAGAGCAATCGCCTTTAAGTCCCCTTTCACACAACATAAGAAATACCTTGAATAATAATTCAGCATATTTAATGGGACATGAAGGAAGGATGAAGATTCTAGTGTGACAGTGTTTCATAAAATTGGCTATGGAAATGAAAACTGCTGCCTGCCATTTACCTCACGTGAGTTATTTCTCAAGGTCTCTTGGATACCAGGCTCACAAGAGGATAGACATCTAATGGAAATAATGAAATTACAGGTAAATGTTGTTTATGCCAAAATTGTATTTCCATCTCTAAGGATCTTCTAAACCTAGAGAGCGTTATCTTTACTTGCAAAAATGTAAGCCCAGGCAGACTTCCATATCTGTCGTCATACTTCTCAATACCCAGCTATTCTGCCTTGAATAATCTGAAGAATTTTTATTTTGAGTCCTTGTCTATTCTATTTTTGTGCTTTCTCCTGGGGCATGTGTCTAGTTTTGACACCCCATTGATCAATAAATGATCCTTGAATCTGAGCCAGTTTTCTTGCTTTTTTTTTTTTAAGCCTTTGAACATCTTTTTCAAATCAACTACATCTGGAATCACCCGGGCCTTATTCAATGCCTTTATTTATTTATTTATTTATTTATTTATTTGTCTCTACTTCAGATCTATCTAGATCCATGAATGATATTATCATCATGATAGTCATACAGGTTTATGTATTTGTGTAAAGTTCGGGTCTTAACATCACTTTTCACTCAGTCGATTTCACATAAATATCACTTTCTTCTCATCGTTCATGTCAGTGTTCTCTTTCTATCTGTTCCAGGTCATGGGAGTCCAAACCACAGGTTTTTCAACGTGGGAGAGTATCCTAATTATAAGAAATGTAATAGTTCTATACAATTTATGGGAAAAGTTAAGAATTTTAAAAATAGACATGAAATTTTATTTAAAAGTTATTTATATTAAAAATATAAGTCTCATTTAAAAACACTGGTGATATGGCAAACAATAATATAGCTATTTAATTCATTACAGTCACTACTCTGCATTAGATAATCTCAATTAGCATATACACTATTACATTTTTTTCTTTCTATTTTTCTTTTTTGTATTTTTTAGGGAAGGGTCTACAGGTCATTGAGGGTCTCACTACTAGATTGGACTCACAGTGATCCACCTGTTTACAGCCTCCCAAGAGCTGGGATTATAGGCATGTGACACCACACTCTGTCTCAGTTGCTGTCTCAGGGCATACCGAGGTCAGGGCCAGCACGGTAGGTCCGAGGATCGAATCCCTGGTGCCTATTGATCCACTGAGTATTCGCCAGCCCAGTATGTTATTTCTGTACATAATAGAACTTGAGTAGGGAGAATGCTTAAACTCTAAGTTATTTGAAATAATTTCAGGGATGAGATTGTAAGTTAGGCAAATTCCAAAAATCTTTCAACCACTAAAAATGGTTAGCAGTGATTAGAAATTATTTTGTCAAGCTGTCTTTTTAAAATGTTACATTCTAAAGACAATTACAAAAAAATGTCTTACTAAATCATGTGTGTATGATTTATGCTGATTTACAGTTTAAAGAGTAAAAACAATTTTCTTCACACTTTTACATTACTTAATTGTACAGATTGATTGAATGTAACTTCTCAAGGTAACCATTATGATGTGTGATTTTGAAAGTTGACTCTTGGGAAACTTTTGCTAGGAAATCTGAAATGATCATTTTATAATATTCTTATGAAAATAAATTTTAATTAGAAATTTAGTTGAATCATAGTTCAAATATAAAGTTTAAAAATTAGACACAAATCTTCCAATTTTGGAAAATTTAATACCATAGTAGCAAACATGCCAATCCTTTTAAAATATAATTTAGTAGGTATTCACCTGTTTTTTACTCTCACTAAAATTTTATGCCCAGCCAGGCGTGGTGGCTCATGCCTGTAATCCCAGAACTTAGGAGGCTGAGGCAGGAGGATCGGTGCGAGTTTGAGACCAGCCTGGGTTATAAAAGTGAATTCAAGGCCAGCCTGAACTGCATAGCGAGACCCTGTCTCAAAAAGACAAAAAATTATCATCAAACATCATCATCATCATCATCATCATCATCATGCCCATTTCCTCTCAGGCAAATCAGATTGTTCGGACATTAGCTAGTATGAAATCTCCCCCTCTTCCCACTCAGTGTCCATTTCCTATTCATTCATAACTTGTAAGGTATTATTATTTTTAATAATTGAAGTTAGTAGTTGCTACAATCATTGTACTCTTTAGATCTCGTCCTATCTATTCCTGGATATATACTCTCCAGCAAGTTATTGACCTTCTACCTCAGCTTTCTCATCTTTTAAACAAACAAATGAATAACAATCTTAGAAACATTCTTGTCACAAACCAAATGCTATCCATGTGTCAAAGGTGATAAGTTTTGTGTCTTGTGTACTGGAAATGTATTTTATTTACAAGGGCCATCATGAAAGGCTCAGACTACTACAGTGAGCAATTTGAAACTAGCTGTCTAGGATTCAACATTTATTTTGTTTCACTGATGTTCAATACTAGTCCTCTAATTCTTAGAACTTAGAAAATAGTAAAACTGAGAGAAAAGATGAGTGACATCTATACGGAAATATTCTTGAGATGGTGCTAAGTATCTTTCATTCATTGCTTGCTTAATCACAGCTTGTCCTTATACTATAATTTAGATTTTCCTAGGTGGCATATCTTATTTCTCTTAAGTATGTCATAAAATTCTGAAGAAAATGATCATAAAGCCTCCATTTTAAGGACTACTTGTAGCACTTAATAAAACTGTAACTTAAATATGCATGTGTTTCCCTAGTATTAAGGGAACTTCAAACAATACTGTGAAGATAGAGAAGATGGTCTCTATTTACTAATGTGGAAGGAAATTTTAAACTAGAAAATTAAAAAAAATAATCTAAGGTCACACATGTTGGCCATAGAAAGGTAAGTCTAAGCTTAGCAGCAAATCCTTAATAAATATGTACTAAGTAATGAAATTCAAATTAGACAAAAGAAGAGTTGTGTGTGTGAGCCCAAAAAAGTATAGCTTAATAAAGATTTTCATATATTTTAGGATTGGAATTCACTTTTCTTCGCAAATTCCAAGTGATATCTTAGATGGCATCAGCTGCTGGGCCTCTATACTTATGCCAGGAGAATCTAGGAGTTCTCTCTGGCACAAGGTAACAGAATACATGAGCTGACTGAAGAATACATCAGCAACCAGGAGTTTTGTTTCAGGACTGAAGTGATGCCCTTCCACAAAGACCAGGTGGAGACAGGCTTGGGAGCCAGGCTTACAGAGGGATAAGAACTAACTAGGGTTCTCCTGGGATAGCTTGGAAGACCCAGGATAAGACCAGGAAGATTGCAGAATCTGTGTTCTGCCATGCCATACCAAGTTTTATTATCAGAGGGAGGAGTCCTGAAGAAAGCATCTAGTCCTTTGGCATATTTGAGCTATGACGCTGCTGCCAATACCCAGCAGAAATCAGCACTCTGAATGATCATAAGTCAATATGCACGGGAATGCTAATTGCTTTTCCTAAAGTAAAAGTCCTTTTTGTTTTGGTGAAGGGCTGTTCATGATGGTTCCCAGGGTCTGTCAATATCCAGTGGCTTTTGATGCTATTAAGGTTGATGATAGACAAAGTAACATAGGAGCGCCAACAATTGGTTTTCTCACTATGCCAATACCCGGACTGCATGTGGAGTCATAAACAATATTGTGGCTTGCTCCCAAAGAACAGAGCAATGATCCAAAGAACTTGAAAATGCCGATATGCGCACACACAAACACACACCAAAACATGAGAAGTCTAGGCAACAACATAGTTCGAGATAATTTCCACACTCTCATAACTGATACCGGAGGCATCAAGCAGGAGGAGGTCATAAGCCACGCAGCACGTATGTCTGAGAAGGTATGAATGCAAGTAAATCAGTTTTATAAGCTGCCTGGTGAATTTAGAGGTCACACCTGCAATCCCAGCACTGGAGCGGCTCAGCCAAGGAGCATCACTGCAAGTTCATGCTGCATAGAGAAGCCTTGTACCAAATAAAGTAAACAATTAAAGAAGATGAAAGAAGATAGAACGAGTCGCATAATGGCCATAATAAAACAAACGAGCTGTGAGTCTAGAGAAAAAAACTAATAAATAGCTAGTGGTACCCTGCATGGAAGAGAATAAAAGTCCATGGCAAAATTCTAAACAAATTGTAGGAGATAAAACTATCATGTGTTGTTTTTTTTTTTTTTCTATCTATTCCTCAGTTGATGGACATTTGAGGTGCTTCCAACCTTTGGCTATGACAAATTGCATTGCTGTAAACATAGGTTCACCAATATCACTGTGACATGATGTTTTCTGTTGTTCGGGGAACATACCCAGGAAGGGAGTAGCAAGGCTGGATGGGACCTCTAACCCTATTTTTCTGAGGTGTCTCCACACTGCTTTCCATAGTGGCTATATCAATCTAAACTCCACCAACAATGGAGAACAGGTCCTCTTTTCCCAGCCTCTCGAGCATTTTTCATTAGGTGATTTCAATCCGATTGGAAGGGAACAACAGATATAGCAGAATGGGAAAAAACTAAACATAAGGAATAGGCAATTGAGACAAGGGAAAGGAGAAACGATAGGAAAGAAGAGGAAGAGGAAAATCATGTGAGTATATAGGCGGAAGAGCTGATTGAACTGCCAAATTTCTATCAGGCTTTTGAAAGTAGAAGGTAATGTTCAGGTTTTTGTTTTTGTTTTTGTTTTTTGTTTTTTGTTTTTTTGTTTTGTTTTGTTTTGTTTTGTTTTTGTTTTTGTTTTGTTTTGGTTTTTTGCTTCAACAAATTTTATACGCAAATATCTGCAATCTGGACAATTACATTAAAGGCAGAAATGTGCAATATAATGACAATGGCTGAATATCTTTAATCTGGTTTTGTTTTTAAATATGTTCCATCTCTAATGTCTTATATATTATTTTATATTCTTTAAAATGAAATATAAAAATGAACAAGGAAAGAAGATGAAGGGTTACTGCAAGGAAGAATTAATGTTTAGTTGTTTGATCAAATTTGCATGCTTTTTTTTTTTTTTGTCTTTTTGAGACAGGGTCTCACTATGCAGTTCAGGCTGGCCTTGAGCTCACTTTTGTAGCCCAGGCTGGCCTCGAACTCACACCAATCCTCCTGCCTCAGCCTCCCAAGTGTTGGGATTACAGGCGTGCACCACAACACCCAGCTAAACTTGCCTGCCTTTATCTGGTAATCTGAGCGACAAATTTGATGATAACAACACTTAACATAACAACCATTGTTGCTTTTCTACTCTTGCTTTGAAATTCTGTACCTTTTTATTGTTTAGTGTTGCCTTGTTTTTGTCTTTGCTCTCATTTGTGTTTTTCCCTTTTTAAGATAAAAAAATCATTCTCCAAAAAAGAAAAGAAAAATCTAGGAGACAAAAGCGTGACATAAATACGCACAGTAAGAGTGACAAGAGTCAATATAGAACCAGAGCAAATGCAGAATGTGAGACATGAAGGACAGGGTTACTGTCAAGGATGACTTAGACAAGGGTACTTTAGGGAGAAAAAGGCAATGTAGAAACGAGCCCAACAGGTCCTGAGTATATCAAAAAGGACTAATACAAGAGTGATTAAAATTAGTGCACAGAATCCATACAAAACACACAGCAAAGCTGTTTAAAAAGTAACAGCTGATAAATTTCGCACGTGAAAAAGCATGTAACCTACAGGTAAATGCAGCATGTAGAACACCAGATAACCATGATCAGATTAAAAAATTCTGCACAACATGCTAAATATAGTTCCAGAAATCCATTACAAGAACAGAATCTTAAAGGCTTCTACAGTAAACCAGGAAATCATCTATAAATGAAAATTATCAGAATTAAAGGAGAATTTTAAAAATTCTGAAAGCCAAAAAGAGGACAGAATGGGGTTTCAAGCTCATAAAGAAAATCTCTAATCCTGTTTACCTTGTAAGATTGTCTTTCAAAATCGATGGAGAAATAAGATACTTCCAGATTAAAAAACAATCATGGCCACGTAGTAATACTTCAAAGTATTCTCAAGGATATATTAGAAAAAGAAAATCCAAGCTGGGTGTGGTGGCTCATGCCTGCAATCCCAGCACTCGGGAGGCTGAGGATTGGTGCAAGTTCAAGACCAGCCTGGGCTACAAAAGTGAGTTCAGGACCAGCCTCAACTGCATAGCGAGACCCTATCTCAAAAGGACAAAAAAAGAAAGAAAGAAAGAAAGAAAGAGAAAAAGAAAATCCAGCAAACAATTCCAAAAGGTTAAATAAAATAAATAAGTCAAGTAGGGATAGCAATGAAGTAGAAAGGCAAAAAGCAAAATAGCAACAAGAAATTCATATCATGACAGGAATAAGTCAGTACCTATAATTTTTATTTTATGTACCTGGGATTGAACTCAGGACCTTGCATTTTTCAAGTAGGTGCTTATGTCACTGAGCTATCTTCCCAGACTTAATGCCTAGAATTTATGACTGTCAATGTAAATGGTCTCATCTCACAAATATATACATACAAATCAGCAGAGTACATGAAAAAACAAAATGTGAAAATATGATATACACAAAAAACACATTTAACCCAAAAGACATGCATAAACATCATAAGATGGATAACAGTGTTCTATACAACACAAACTAAAACAAGCAGGAATGATTATATTTTTCCGACAATGTGAACTTCAAGTCAAAGATGATCAAAGAAGGTAAAAAAGGATGATACATACTGATTAATGGAAGAATGTAACAG
This sequence comes from Myocastor coypus, assembly GCA_004027025.1. Taxonomy (NCBI): domain Eukaryota; kingdom Metazoa; phylum Chordata; class Mammalia; order Rodentia; family Myocastoridae; genus Myocastor; species Myocastor coypus. The sequence continues at coordinate 94,824 of PVJA010000290.1, forward strand.
AAAGCAATAAAAAATAAGCATATATGTACTAAACCACAGTGTACCCAAGTTCATAAGAAATTCTAATAGACAAAAAGGATAAAATAAACATTAACATAATTATACTGGGGGAATTTCAATACCATACTGTCACAAATAAATAAATCAAATAAAAATGTCAACAAAGAACTGTCATAGCTGAGCCAAACTTTTAAATAAATTATATATTGGGATATAGATAGATAGATAAATAGATAGATAGATAGATAGATAGATAGATAGGTAGATTTGGTTTTAAATATATTAGGTTGTATATAGTAATATATATATATATATATATGTATATATATATATATATATATATATATATACATATATTACTAAGGAAGAAGACCTCATTATTATAGTTACGTCACGCTGAGGGAGGACATCAGAAAATGGAAAAAACAGTCCCTGTTTCTGAGGAGGCAGAATAAACACAATCAAAACGGCCATACTTCCATAAATAGCATGCAACTTAATGCAGCTCAAATCAATGTATCAACATCATTTGTTGTAAGGTTAGAGAAACCAAATCCTGAAATTTCTGTGCAATCAGAATAGTTCTAAAACAGCAAAAGCAATCATTAGCAACAGAAGAAGGGGGTGAATTCCTATTTCATACTTGAAGCCGCACTGTAAAGCTACCGTGGAGACAGCACGGAGTGAGCACAAGAAAGAAAACGTGCACAAAGATCTGGGGAACAGACACAAAAGTAGCAATTGCAATCTCAAAGTTACTTGGACTTTCTCAGAGGAGCCAAAAACACACAAAAGAAGAGAGATAGCTTTACTAAAAAACGTCACTTAGGAAATTTAGACCCGTGTATCTCAACCTAACGAACAGGAGGAAAATGTTAACTATTTCATGGGCAAAGGCTAACATCAAAAATATGCAAATAACAACAAAAAAACCACAACTACACACATTACAATGAAACATCCGATCAAAATGTACAACTTAAATGACTAGACTGTTACACAAGAAGACATACAAATGGCCAGTAAATATGTTTTAAATGTTCATTATCACTGGTCATCAGAGAAACATAAATTACAGCTACACTGAGATACCATTTTACCCCAGAATGACTATCTGGGGTAAGGATAGTCAGAAGAATGACTGTCACTGAAAAAGATAATAATATCAAATGCTGATGAGGATGTGAGCAGAAGGAAACTTGCCAGCTTGTTGGCAGGAATGTAAACTAGAGCAACCACTATTGAAGTCAGAGTGGAAATTCCTCCAAAAACTAAAAGTAGAAACTAATCTAGCTATATCCTTTCTAGTTAGCATTTCATAAATGTTAAAATAAAAGCATATTATAGAGATACATGCATACCCTTGATTATAGCAGTGTAATTTATAACAGCTAGAACTTAGGAACAGTATATATCTTCATCAACACATGAAACAGGGAAAATGTGGTACTTACAGACAGTGAAGTACTGCCCTAACATAAAAAGTGATCAACTTGAAGCAATCATGCAGAAGTGGAAGTAATTTGAGAACAGTGCTCAACAAAATAAGTGAAATGAGTCGCACACACACAAACACACATAAATGTAAGTGTATAGGTAGGTAGGGGGAGAGGGAAGGAGGGAGGAAAGAAGGAAGGGAGAGAGGAAGGGAGGGCGAGAGCAAAGCAAAAGAGATAACCAGAAAGCAGGGAGGAATTCAAATATTTCCTCAAATTTAATACTATATTTTAAAAAATATTTCAATATATATGTTAATTTGTTTCATTTATAATATGAGTTTATCTTATTTAATTGAAAAATAAGCCTTACGCTACAATGTTTTTTTTTTTTTTTAATAAGGCATTTCTGGGTTTTTCCTTGTACTCTGAATCACTCCTTTAAAAACAGTGATACACAGTGTAATGATCATTAGTATTCTCTTAATATTTGGTTATAAAACTTTGTTTTACTTCTCATAACACAAAATAAAAATGACGATATATAATTTTAACCAAGGTAAGCAAAACCTGGTTTGAATTTTGCTCTTATAACATCCTAGTGTTACATTAAATATTTACACAAATTCTTTCATTTAATGCTAGTTTTCTGATATCCTCTCTGATCTCCTTTTCCAGAGTACTGTCACTGTTAGTATACAGATCTTTTATTTCCTTTGTGATATTGTATTCCTTTGTGACATTCCTATATATTGCATTTTTAGGTGCTATTGTGTGAGGGGTATAGTTTCCCTAATTGCTCTCTCAATGAGTTTGTTATTTGTGAACAGGAATGCTATAGTTGCTTGAGTGTTCATTTTATATCCAGCTATGCAACTGAATTTGACTTTTAAATCTAAATGTCTTTCAGTGCAGTTTTTCTCTGTAGAGAACCATGTCACTTGTGAATGATAATTTAACTTTTTCCTTACATATCCTTATTCCTTTTATTTCTCTCTCTTGTCTAACTATTTCTGGAGCTATACTGAATAGGAGCAGTGATAATGGACATCCTCAGCTCCTTCCGGATTTTAGGCTGGCAAATTTCAGTTTTTGTCCATTTAGTGTGATGTTGGTGTATCACAGATGAATTTTATCAGATTGACGAAGACAGTATCAAAAACAACCTTAGCTCATGGATAGGAAGAAACAATATTGTGAAAATGGCTGTGCTCCCAGAACAGATTTAATGCAATCCTGATTAACTAACCCTAACAATACATCACAGAACCGGAGAAAATATTCCTGAAATTCATTTCAAAACAAAATAGGGCCAGGGAGATAGCTTGATGGCACAAGTGCCCGCCTGGCAAGTGTAAAGTTGTGAATTGGAGCCCCAGATGCCCCTCCCAGAAAAAAAAAATACAGAAGAAACTTAAAATGGCCAAAGCAATCCCAGACAACAAAGGCAAAGCAGAATTTATCATACTCCCTGACTTAATATGACACTACAAAGCTATTGCAATAAAATCAGTATAGTATTGGCAACAACAACAACAACAAAAAAAAAATTCCGAGGATTAGTGGAATGAAGTAGAAAATACAGGCACAAGGCACAAATATAAACACACTCACCCGCTTTATCAGTAACCCAGCCAACAATTTTCAGTGGGAGAAAGAAGAAAGGTAGTCTCTCTAATAAATGCTGCTGGGAAAACTGGAAGTCTGCTTGTCAGAGACTAAAATTACACCCATATCTATCATCATGTAGTAAAATAAAACCAAAATAGATCAAAGATCTAAATATTAAAACAGAAATACTAAATCTGCTGGTAAAGAAAATAGGTATAAATCTTGAAGACCGAAATGTAGGTAGGGACTTAATGAAAAATAAAGAAAAAACAATCTTCATGGGAAATACTTCAAAGAATCAAGGATTGAAATCTCCTCTTATTAAAATATTTTAAAAAGCTTTTTTTTCTGCTACTGGGGATTGGACTCAGTTGTTGCATTTGCCAGACAAGTGTTTATTCTACTGAGCTATCTTCTCAGCCTCTAAAAAGCTTTTCAACATCAAAAGAGATCACCAACAGAGTGAAAAGACAACCCACGGAGAGGAAAAATATTTTTTCTGGGTATCACTCAGACAAAGAATATCCTTCTAAAACATAAAGGCTCAGTTATTGCAGAAATAGCCCCCAAAACCAGGTGTGGTGGCACACACCCGTATTCCCAGCACTGGGGAGACTGAGAGGAGGATCACTATGAGTTCAAGCTGCATAATGTGATCCTGTACTAGATAGAAAGATAGGCAGGTAGGCAGATAGACAGACAGACAGACAGACAGACATAGAAGTTTTTTGTATCACTACTTTGACTGAATCCTACAGCCTGAGAAGTGTTGTCACTGTCATATAGTTCAAAATGTTTCCAAATCTTCAAACATGTGTTATTTGAGAATGTATTATTGTCACTGGAGGTTTTTCAGTTATTTTTTCTCAAATTTTAGTAATTTCAACATGAAAGAAACAGCAATGAGACAGTTTCAGAACACATCAGTAGGACAACCACAAGAATCAATACAATGCCTATTGTTGTCTCCATAGTAGTTGTTCAGAGTACAAGATGCAGACATAGGTTTTCTAAAGATTATTAGTACACATATTTCTTCTAATTGAACTAAGATAAAGTAGTTTTATGTACAGTCCAAAATTCCATAATAGTAGTGGGTTATCAGCAGAATTAGCAATGTCGGAAGCTGTTGACTTGAGCCTTTTACAGCTCAGCATACTAATCTGGCTTCACTTTTTACGCTTCATGGATATACTTCTCTGCTGGGTGGTTAAGTCCAAGTTAAAGCAAGACCTATATAACAAAACGTGTAACTTCTATATTTGACAAAGTCAGTCAAATCCCCTCTGGATTTACCCTGAAACCATGTATAGCATTTTGTAGAGCTTTTGTCAGTATTAGCCATCTGGATCAGTCACAGCCATTGCTTGACCAGTTTGCTTTCTGTGAAAGGCTGAGAGAATGTTCTCTCTCTAGTTGGCTCTCCTTAGGTACAGTATACATCATCAATCCCTTTCCTCTGTGGCCTCCTAGTCTCCTTGAATAGAAAATTTGGTACACCACTGAGTTATAGGATGTTGAAGTACAGGTTCTCTTGTGTCCTGAATCCTCATTGACCTAGAGGGGTCAGGACCAAAATATTGGTTATCCTTGTAGTCCTTTTTCTCTAATTTTTTTGTCTACCTACTTAAATTGTTAGCCCTTCAGAAGAGAAGCTTAGTGATACTATTAATCTACAACATGGGTACTTGAACTTATCATCAATTGTCTTTTTTTGTTACTGAATGCTAGTTTAACTTCAGTCTTGTCTGAAAGTGTCCACTGTGTTCTGTGTGTTCTTATAAATTTATTGAAGTATGTTTATGACCCAGGGTGTGATACATTTTAGTAAATATTCTATGTGAACTTGAGAAGAATGTGCAGTATGCAGTTCTTGGATGGAAGACACAATAGATGTCAATTACTTTGGGATGCTTGATAATAATGTTCCTGAGTTACGCTGCATCCTTATAAATTTTCTGCCTGCACTCCCCACTCTGAGACAGAAGTGCCAAGACTTCAAATATAATATAGAATTTGCATTTGTCTTTTTATGATACTCTGGTTTTTTCTTATGTAGTCTGGCATTGTCATAAGATGCATACACATTGAGAATTGTTATATTTTCTAGGAGAGTAAACCTCTTTATAATTATATAAGTGATTATCTCTCATATCTGTCTTTGCCGAGAAGTCTTCTCTATTTGAAACTAAAACAACTATCTATAATTTTTTTTTTTTGGTTTGGTTTTTTGCTTTGCTTTGATTAGCGTTAGCATGGCAAACTTTTTCCCTATGAACTGACTCTTAACCTATATGGCTTTGTACTTAATGTGGGTTTCTCGAAGAAATTTGTAGAGCTGGGTCTTCTGATCTACACTGATAATTTCTGTTTTTCATGACTATTCAAACTTACTACTTATATAATCAGGTTAGTGTATATCATATTTGTTACCACATTTTGTGTTCTTTCTTCCTTGTTTCCATATTACCTTCTTTTTTCTACCTTCTCAGGTATTAAATATTCTTTACAATTCCATTTTCTCTCCCTTCCTAGTATATAAGTTATACTTTTTTTTTCTTAGTAAGTGCGTCAGAATTTGCAAGACACATTCACAACTAACCCAAGGTTACCTTCACATAATACTCTGGTAGCTCAGAGACCTGAAAGAACTTTACAGTAACATATTGCTAGTTTCTCCTTTCCATCTCTTGCATTATTATTGCCATTCAGTCATCTCCCATATGCAAGCATGCATAACAGGAACATTTTCTGCTATTAATCTTAATAAACCCTTATCTTTTAGATCAATTAAGCACAAGGAGGAGACTTTTCTTTCACTTTCACATAATCCTTCTTTAATGTTCTTTTCTTTAGGAACATCTACACTTCTATTTTAATTTTTTTAAACTAATGTTATTGTTACAGATTTAATACACATAATGATAGTATCCATTGTGGGGAATTTATACCTATATATGATACATTTTGATACTTTTTTCTATTTCTCTTTCCTCTTTCAACCATTCTTCCTCTCCTTATTTGTAAAAGCTTTGCTTCCATTTATTCATTTTTTAACAAAATTCACATTTTAATCAGATTGAAATAAATTATACAAAATTTTGTTTTCTTCCCTCTTTTTCCACAACTCTATCTAGTGACTCATCTTGTTTTATAAACAAAACCTGAAAAACCTACAAAATGAATTTTGGTGGTTTATCTAGAAATAATACAGAAAACAATGCTGTTATTTTTGGCGAAGAAACTTTCCATTTGTTATTTTATTCTCTCTCTTTTCTTATTTTCCCTTTCCCCTTCCTTCCCCTCGCCATCCCTTGGCCTCTGTTTACCTTTGTATCTAGATGTTTCCTTCCTACTTCCCAGTATCTGTCATTCATTTGAATCTCTTTAGGATCTTTTACAAAGTGAGATATAAAATAATACATCAAGAAGAGCGATATTTCTTCCATGTAGAAAAATTCTAAATAATTTGTGTAGGTGTTTTTTCTAGAAGAAGATATAGCAAAATTTCTTTCCCTTTAATTTTGGACTGAGCATAGAAACATTCCTCCTGAGAGATGAAATGGTGATGTTACCTGATCGACCCTACCTTGGCCAAGTGACCAAGGTCATCACAGTCTTATTGATAATTTGAATTTTTGATATGATATGAGAAGAATGTCATGCTGGCTCTATGCACTACTTTACCCAAAACTACAACTCCAGCTTAACCATAAGAGAAATGTCCAAGAACTCCTAATTGAGGGACCTCCTAAATAGTACATTACCATTATGTGTCAGAACTATCGCAACCACCAAGTTAATATGATAAAAGTATCACAGAAAAGAGAACATAAGGAAATGTGCTACCTAAACATAATGAGGTGTCCTAGGTGAGATCCTGGCACCCAAAGGAAAATAAATGGCATTGGGAATAAACTAAGAAAATTTGAAGGCTTTAATCAATAATAATATATTTGTATCTCATTCATTAATTACAATAAAGGGGCCATACTAAGGTATGCTGCTAACATTTAGTGAAACTGATTCAGAACATATGGAAAATATAGCTACTCTTTCCAATATTTTTCTATATCTAGACAAATATAAATCAAACGATTCATTGGTAATGAAATAACTTGACCTTCTTTAGGCTTTGATTTTCTCACTGGACTCAAAAGTAAACATGGTCTTCTGTCATGCATCCCATTGACTTGACGAGGATAGCGCAGAGGACTTTAAGTAGGTGAGTGACTGTTTTTGTTTCATTTTGTTTTTTAGTACAGAGTCTACAGATTCTCACTACACAGATCGGACCCACAGTGGGTCTTCTGTTTTGAAGCCTCCCAAGTGCTGAGATTATAGGCACACACCACCGCACCCAGTCCCAGTTGCCTCTGAGAGCCATGGGGGCCAGCATGTCACAATGTGAATTCCGTCTGCTGTGCTATTTGGCTGGCCCAAGTAGGCGAATGTCTTGTACTGTGACTCCTGAGCTATATTCGGGGGAAGATGGAGGCTGTGGAGCTGAATAAACGCAGCGAAAAGCACTCCAACGGCAAAATACTGGAAGGGCAAGAAGACAAACGGAACAGTAGAGATTCCAGAGCCCATACGGAATGACTCACTTTATGTCAGGTCTAAATAAATGCACAAGGGCTAGAGAGATCTCTCAGTGGACTAAGCACCTGATTTGGCAAGGGCAGGGACCAAGGCTCAATCCCAGGTTACACATGCCACGCTGAGCCCACCCCTAGAGCGAGCTGAGCCAGAGACTGAGTCTGCACATGGTGGCACATGCCTGTAATCCCAGCACTGGGGAGGCTGAAAACAGGAGAATCACTACAAGTCTGAAATGCAGAGTGAGACCCTGTACCAAGTGCATAAATGAACACGATGAAAAAATAAATAAATAAACAAGTGCATATTCACTAACTGCATAGGCAGCAGTAAGCATCTACTCTGTGTGTTTCACCATGCTCTATTCTTAAGATAAAATAGTTGCTGGCCCTATTTACAAGAAGTGTCCGTGGATTTTTTTTTTCTTGTTTGAACCTTATCATTTAAAAATAAATAAGATTTCCCCCTTATATATGTACAATTTTAATGTAATGCATCAGTTAACAATGAACTTATTTTTTTTTCTTTTTTCTTTTTGGCCAGCTCATCCCATTCTAAGGACAGGGCTGGCAGAAAATATGCTGCCAGGGATGAAACCACAGTCCCCTATACCTGCTTTAGCTCACCTAAGCAGGTGCCTTAGGCTGCTGAGCTATCTTGGATGCTGGTTTTTTTTTTTTTAATATTAGTAGTACCTTATCACTTTACAAAATATACGGTTTCATTGCATGTATTATATTTTGATCACATCTTGCTAGTCTCGTCCAGCATTTGAGCACATGGATACCTATTGTGATACCTGCCATCTAGCAATGCCTATTTTTTTTTCTTCTTCAATTTAAAAAAAAATCTTTTATTTATTGCAGAGTCTCACTGTGCAGCTCACATGTGTAGTGATCCTTCTGTCTCAGGCTCCCCAGTGCTGGGATCTCAAGCATGCACCACCACAGCCAGTTTGGGTAGCCAGCACAGTCTCCCCTGGGTTCCAGGGCCATCAAGGAATGCAACGTCAGGGACCAAACCCATGTCTGTGTGTGCCAGGCTGGTGTTTAGACCACTGAGCTTATCCCCAGCATTACCTTTTTTCTTTTCCTCCACTGCTTCTTGCTCCTATTCCTGCCGCAGGTCCTGGTTTAAAAGCCACGCTTCTAAAAAATATATTATTAGAAAATGATAGAACAGGAAATAGAGAAAAATTCTGAGTGTGGAAAGAAATTTATTTTTTCTGTAGTGTTAACTCCTTCCAGCCTTTAGCATCAGCCCTAAAATGGAGATAATAAAGTGTTGTGCAGAATTGTTCTGGATTACATGAAATAGCACATGTAACATTGTGAACAGAATAAGCCGTCAAATCATAGTGATTACGGTAGTTATTAATATTGTCACTGATTTTGTACAACAATTAGTTTCCTTTCTGACCTTACCAGGCTAAATGTAAAAGCTTGATTCCTTATTTCTTCTGAGCACTTGCTTTTCAGTACCATCGCCTTTAGAGTCTCACCACTAGTTTCTCACTTTCATGTAAATTTAAGTCTTTTTCCAGAATTATTGATACAGGCTGTACTTTAAAAAAAAATTCAGCTATCTCGATAGAAAACACAGAGGTGAGGCGATGACACTTCATTCTACCTCTAAAATTAAATTAATCTTTGTAAAACAATCTCCTTTGGGAACAACCTTTTCACACACTACCTTGGGAGATCTTGTAGACGATGCTATTCATAGAAATCAGGTGAGGCCCAATAGGCTTGTCACAGGCAAAGCCCAAGACCACAGGTCATTGGTGGACTTATGTTTAGCATAGGATCCACAAGAGCCTGCCGTGTTGGCTCTATCTTCTGATGTTACCGGACACGTTCAGAGGGAGGTGCGCTTCTGCATCTGGAAGAGTCAGCAGGAAGTTGGAAGATGGAGGCTTTTGTCTAGGCCCAGAGTGCCTCGTTACTCCTGAAGCAGCTGTCACATATGAGACATGGGGTGAGTCAGCATGGCAGAGGCGTGAAGCAGCATCTGGGAGCCGGGCCACACAGTGGCCTTGGCTGGCTGGGTGGGCATTCCTATGGTTCTTAGGGGTGTGTCAAGCTCGAAAGCATCTGCTTGGAGTAATTACCTGAGAACCATAGGACTAATCTTCACATCTAACATATGGTGTTGGAGACATTATTTCTAATGAATGATAAATAGCAACTACTTAATTTTTTTAGGGAAAGGGTGATGTAGTTTCAATTTGGCTTTTTTCCCAGTCTGTATAATCATGAACACCTTCTAAAAGAGCATTGTTATTAACATTCTGCGGGTAGCTAGACCCTGCTCCACTGAGATTGCTTATGTCTTATTGCCTGTGTATATTATCCCTGAAAAGCTAGCATTTTGTTAAGAGAATAAAAAATAGTACAAAAATTAGAAACCATGCAGAATTTCACTAAACAGAAGGACAGGAATTCAGTTCTTTGGGGGAAATGCACAGAAGGGGAATAGCTGAATTGAATGATGTTTCCAGTCCTAGTTTTTAGATATATCCTATGTCAGAGATTTTTATTTTGTGTGCGTCCCAAGATTTTGACTTTTCTAAGATTGAGGTGAGATACTGGTTTCCATTTGGCACTGTCATCCGCCCTTCACTCTACAGCTTTGGTAGGGTCATTACTCAGGTACCTTCTGCTATTATTACTCAAGGGAGAATATGTGGTTAAGGCAGATATGGTATTCTGTCTATAGTAGTACAATTAACAATACTAATAGCAGCTAGTGCAATTTAGAAACTAACAAAAAATTTTAACTAATGAATTTGTAGTTTAGACCACAGGAGCAAACATTATAGCTCTATAACAAAGCAGGTTATAAATTGGAAATTTGTATTTAAATTAGTTCTCTGAGTTCTATCTGGGCAACTCCTCTTCATGTACCTGGAGTGTTCCAAGCAGACTAGTTCACCTAAGTTACCTCCATGCCCCAGGGGTCCTCCCATTGGCCTGGGCCTAAGCCTGGGCCCCATTGGACCTAGCAGTATGCCTTATGTCACCAGGTCTATTTCTATTGAACTTGAGCTCAACCAGCCAGGCTTGACTTGTGTCTAGCTGCTGTGCTCATTTTCTTTGGGCTGCATCCTGCCAAACTGGACCTGGAGGCTTCTTCCAGATGTGCCCTCAATTGTTTTCACATTAGTTATTCATATTATCAGATATAAACATGCAAAATTGATCCAAAATATTTGATAAAAAGAAAAGAGCAGAAAAATATGAGCATTCCTTTCAATAGACCAGTAGAAAGCAGCCACCAAATTATCCCAAATATCCTATACTCTTAATTAATTCTTATATTAGGGAAAATTGAATATTTGAAAGCAATAGGAAACATGCAATGTCATAAAAGACTGATATAGGACACTATATTGAGGGAGGAGTTGTGAAGTGAGAGGAAGAAGAATATTGATGTTTGAAAAAACCTGTGACAGACCTTTACACGTAATGTTTCTTGAACATAAGTTGGTTTCCTTTCCCTTCTTTACCTTTCTAGTTTGAGTTTTTAATCACCAAAAAAATTTCATTTCATTTCCTTTTATTTCAATCCTTCAGTGATATTCTCTCCATCAGTTAAAACATTTGACTCTGTTTCTTTCCCTCTCTTTCCCTTCTCTAAATCCAAGCCCCACCAATATTCTAGGCATTGGCAGAAATATTATCAGCGAAAAAGTTAACCAATCAAAATTAACAGACAGTAAATTAGTACAGCAAATCTTACAGAAGTAAAAGATGAGAATCGCCCCCCCGCCCCCCATGTTGGGGACTTGAACAACAGAAGGAAAGATCACTTCTGGGGCCAAGGGTTTGATTTTTCACAACTTCGTGTTCCTCTCATTCTTTGCTAGACCCACCTCCTGCTGGAACCTGACCTGACAGAGTGAAGATGAGCCTGACAGCAAGTGTTGAAAGGATGCTGACAGAAAAGTTTCACAGTAGGACATGCTGTGCTCACAGCCAGAGCTTTTGCACACACCTGTTCAATTAAGAATCTTGGCCCAACCTAAACAAATTACATCGCAGTTTTTCCTCTGTAGTGAGAGGAGATACTGTGTGTTCCTGCTTCAGCCCGACTCCTCTTGGGAGCCCAGCAAATGCACCTGGCCCAGGGTCCACGGGACAACAGAGTGGGTCATCTGCTCCTTCCGTGGGGAGAACAAGCTTCCCCACAACCACATCGTCTGGCAGGCTTCCTACAGGAAGCCAACTGCCCCGGTCCCCAAGGATTGTACAGAATAGGAATCTGCCTTCAGTTACCTTTTCTCTTCTCACCTACCTGATGCTTGGAAAATTTCTCTGTTAAGTGGTCAGGAGTTCAACACACAACTTGCTCGTTCGAGGTGGAAGCCTTCCTTAAATGAGCACAGTTAGGAATGCTAGAATACAAAGGCTGCTTTAATGTGAGTAGCGTCTAATATCTTGTTTGTGATCACTCTTGTAATCATACCTGAAGTTTGATCGTTGTTTCTTTCCACCTTGCTAAATATACAACGCACACACACAGTATTAGGACCCAGTTGAATCCAGTATGTGCGTAGATGTACAGCCAGGATTCTGATGTCGGCTCCTGGACTTAGCAAGGTAGAATTCATCAGAAACAAACAAATATGAGAAAGGAGCTAGAGATTCTTAGCAAAATATGTTACCTAGATAGGTTCATTGGATAACTGCCACAAATTTAAAGCAAACAGCTGCACAAAAGATGCTCTGAGAGTTAATTAACTCCACTGTATGTGAGAATTGAGTTGAAAAGATTTTAAGCTTTGATACTAATTTAGATAAGTGGAGCACAGAAGAAAGAAACTCGTTTCCACTCATCAAGGAGCATCGGCTTTGAGGCACCTAAAACCCACTCACGACATTCTCCACCTAAGGCGTCTAATGGCTATGAGTTTAGACACAAGACAGCTATAGACACATGGGCAAGTGATGTGGAGGTCAGGGCCTAGGGGACACTGGGACGCCATGGCAGTTACTTGGTGTAAACTTGCACTCCAATACAGCAGCAAGGATGATGAGCCACCCTCAGAAAGCCATCTCAGTGGCAGCATCCCTAGCACAGACAGTGAGGAAGGCAGCTGTCACAGTGAGCTAGTGAGGCAGACTGAGACTGGCAGATGCGTTGGTAGGTTTCCTCCAACAGCGCGCCAGCTCAGGTCGTAAAACAGCCCATTATATCTGATTATTTATGGTGAGGTACTTATGTCCTAATGAAAAACATTTAGCCATAGGATAGCATTTTAAGAGAAATGTAATAAACAGGAGAAAGTCACATAGTCATTAAAAAAACCACTATGGGGGAAATCACAGCCTCTTAATGGTCTCTTAACAGTCATAGAGTGTTACTGTTGCTGTTGTGTGAGTATTTTAACCCTTTAACATATTACTATGAATAGGGTCTGGTCTCTTACAAGCATCTTTTGTGTGTAACTGCCTTAGTTTGAATCCTAGTTGTGCTTTTTACCTGAATTTGCAAGAATCTGTAAACCTGTGTGTCTCTGTTTCCCTTGATAATACAGCATAGAGTTTTGGTGAAAATAAACTTGTATGAATAATAAATGTAGGTTATGTGTGTGTGTGTGTGTGTGTGTGTGTGTGTGTGTGTGTGTGTGTGTGTGTAAATAACATACAGGATCAAATAATTTATTTTTTTATTTTTTTATTTTTTTTGAGACAGGGTCTCACTATGCAGTTCTGGCTGGCCTTGAGCTCACTTTTGTAGCCCAGGCTGGTCTCAAACTCGCACTGATCCTCCTGCCTCAGCCTCCCAAGTGTTGGGATTGCAGGTGTGCGCCACCACGCCTGGCTCAAATACTTTCTTTTACCTAAATATTAGTAACAGCAAGGAGCAGGTGATCATGACTCTGAATCAATAGATGAAAAAGAAGTTAGGATAGAAGCTGAGTAACATGCAAAGTTACATCCACAAGCATGCCATGTATAGACATTTAATGGTGACTGTCATTTAAAGGTAAAGATTAAATCCAATAAGAAATCAGACATTGATCTGTTCCACTGCTGAGTTTAAGCAATAAGGTATCTAGAGAACAAAACAGATCTCTATGTGTTTAGTCAGGATTGCTAATATTGTCTAAAATATTTCCAAAAATGCTTTATGGAAAAAAAATGGAAAATTGTGCAAAGGTAGTACTGATTGTTGAGTGATCGACCAAAATTCCGGAAAGCACTTGCTACTAGCTGAAAACACCCTGTCTACCATTTCTGCCATTCACACCAATGTAGTGATGGCACCATTGTAGTTCATTGCAAAGCATTCTTGGAAAATTAGTCGTACAGCAGAGCACCAAACCCTCAGTTTTCCTCCAGGTGATCTTATTTACTTATTCATTTATAGCATTTTTACCGAGCTGCTCATATGTGCTTCCCATTGTACTAGAAGAAGAAAACAATAAAGGGAACCGCAGCAGCGAGCAGTTGCACGAAGCCCTTGATGGAAGAACACAGGAACGAGGGAGACGAGCTACCCGCAGGGGAGGAACGCAAGAATCAAAATAGAACAACGCAGAACGGTGTCTATGAGCAGTGGTGACAAACCTATGGCCCGTGTGCTGCAGCCAGCTGGCTGTTGTCGTTGAACGCTCTAAAAGTTTTGCCACCAGAGATCTAGAGGTTCCAAGTTCTTTTTTTTCTTTTTTAAAGAATACAACACAGTAAAATAAAGCTTTAGATGATGACTGTCATTAGCAGACGTAAGTTCTGATTTGAGGTTGATTAGTCAGATTAGACAGCCTTGGCAAAGCATAGAGCAGTGAAAGAAAATAACACAGAACACCACACAGGGCAGGCAAATTAATCGCAGGAGTCGAGAGTCTGGGGGCACACTGGGAAATTCTGTTCAACACTGTGAAGAGGGAACTGGAAGCCAGGGGAGTGTTGACAGAAGAGGCTGGAAAAACAGGCAGCAAGAGGAAGCAGGTTAAGAGGAAGCGAGCACGTGTGCCTCAGTAGACTAGCCTTCTCATTTGGTGGAACCAAGAGCGAAAACTGGAGATGATGACGATGCACAGGAGAGCCTTTAGAGGCACGGCCGAGGTCAGGTTCTCGCTGCAGCGATCAAAAAGCTTGAAATAAACCAGGATGGCTCCAGACTGCCTGGATTAAAATCAGGACCTGTGCTCATAGGGAGATGACCTTGAGCAAGTCGTCTTAACAGTTCAGGACTCAGTTTCCTTATCTGGGTCATTCTCCTGTGGCAGAGTTGCTGCAGAGTTCCTAGAACAAGGCACGCTGCGTTTGACCGAAGGGAACTACTGGACATCACCATTCTCACGGAAAGCTCTGGGCTTCGCTGTACAAGCTGAACTTTAGCAGAAGGTGTGGGGAAACATCATCTACGCCCCTGAGACAGGAAAGAGAAGCAGCCCCTCAGCGTCGGCACCAGCGCCACCAAAGCATTCACGGAACACGCGTTAGCTCCAAGAAAAGCAACCAGTTAGTAGAGGAACTTTGGCTGCATGGGCTTGCTACATAACTGCAAATACAGAGCCAGGGCTGGGGAGATAGGTTGGCAGCCTAAGTGCCTGCCTGGCAAGCTCAAGGACCCATATTCAGATTCTGGTACTGCCCGTTGTACCAGCCCCAGAACCCCAGGCATATGTTGCCCACCATGGAAATGGCATGGTGGAGCACACCTGTAATCTCGACACTGGGGAAGCTGAGACGAAGGATCTCTACTCATCTGAGCTGTGTAGCAAGACCATGTACCAAATACATAAGAGACAAAAAAAAATTAAAAAGAACCAGTTAGCCCTGGGGGGTAGGGCGGGCACAGCATGTAGTGCCGGGGATTGAACCACTGTCCCTGTGGTTGCCTAAGCTTTCCTAAGCAGGCACTTTAGATGCTGAGCCATCTCACCAGCCCTATTTTTTACTTCTTTATATGCCTTTATTTAAAACTTTTTATTCTGTTCCACTTTGTTTACCCCCTGGTTTTCCACCTCCTAAAATGGTCTGAATCTGTGCATGCATGCTTCTTAAAACCAGGAACAGAGCATATATGAGCCAAAATTTAGAGTGAGGTTGATAGAAAAATACTGTGTCTGAATGGTACTTACTGACATTTAAATTTTTTTTTTTTTAATAGAACAGTAGGTATTGGAGATCTTTCAATAAAAATTACATGGTATGTATCATCTTTTCAAAAACTATAAACTTGCTTGTTATATGCATATACATCAGTATACATATGTTGATGGTGATTAAGTTGCTTTTTTTAGAATCAGGGACTATAAGGTCTCACTACACAGATCAGACTCATAGTGATCCCCCTATTTTCAGCTTCCCACATGCTGGGATTTCAGGCACATGCCAACATGCCCAGTCTCAGTCTGTCTCAGAGGATTAAATCCCAGCCCCTATACTTGTCTAAGCAAGGACTTTAGTCCACTGAGCCATTTGGCCAGCCCTGATTTGCTGTTTTTAATAATTTATCTCTACATAAAATGTGATATGTATTTTAATATACACATTGTTTCATACAATGTATGTAATACTTATATAGGTGGTGCTTTAATCAGGATTATGGAATTTTAGGAGATTATAATATTATATGGGGCCAGGGAGATAGCTCAGTAGAATAAGTGCTTGCCTGGCAGGTGCAGGGTCCTGAGTTCAATCCCCAGCACTGAAAAATAAATATATAAATAAAATTATACTGTTGTCCTTCCAATGAACATTTGAACTACTCTATTTCAAAAATTCCAGAAAGTTAAACTGTTATCTGCATGTATATAAAATGAAAATGCCAATTAATAAAACTTACAACTCACCTTTACCATTTCACATAAGTATACACCCTTCTATTTTGCATTTACTAGAGTTGCTCCTCTACTAATGATTCTTCTTCCTAAAAATCAGCTTCAGATCTCAGCACAACTTTTTGTTGTTGTTGTCATTTTTTAACAAAACTTCTGTGCTTCTTTTATTTTTTACTAATTTTAATGAGAAATAAATAGCAATGAGACAGTTTCACAATAGGTTAGTAATACAGTCACAATAATTAATACATTGCATATTGTCTTCATAGTATTTGTTCAGAGTACAACATGCAGACTTGATATCTTGCTTAAACGCTATTAGTACAAATCTTTCTTCTCACTGAACTAAGAGAAAGTAGGTGCATATATAGTCCAATAGTGCATAATAGTGCTATGGATACTAACCCAATGGTACTGGGTTAGCATTAGAACTGGCAATGTTGGAAGCTGTTGACTTGAGCCTTTTACAGCTGAGCATATTAATATAGCTTTACTTTTTTATAACCCGTGGATAAACTTTTCTGCTGGATGGTTAAGACCAAGTTAAAGCAAGACCTATGTAACAAAAAATGCAACTTTTGTGTCTGACAAGGTCAGTCACATCCTCTCAGGATTTGCCCTGAACCCATGTACAGCATTTTGTAGAACTTTTGTCAGTGTCAGCCATCTGGATCAGTCATGGCCATTGCTTGACCAGTTGCTCTCTGAAAAAGCCTGAGAGAATGTTTTCTCTCTAGGTGACTTTCCTTAGGCACACTGTACATCATCAATCCCTTCCGTCTATAGCCCCATAGTCTCCTTGAACAGAAAATTTGGGAAACCACTGAGTTAAATTCACTTTTACTAATCCAGGGCTTAAAATCCTTTAACAGTTTCTCAAAGCATCCTAGAGCTTACTAGTCAAACAATAATTCAAATGGCAATAACGTGGGTCAGGCTCTTTGCACAATGCCAAGCAGCTCCAGCTAAAAGTGCTCTGTGTACTCAAGGGAACTGGTTAGACCAAGGCAAAGGGAATAGTGTCACTGACACTAGGCAGCTCAGACCCGTTCCACTTTAAAAGGCCACTGTTCATTCCTAGGGAGAACCCCACCACCATGACTTGGAAGAAAAAGCATTCAGAACTAAACTTGATTCTGCTTTGTATTTATAATGCATTGAGCTCTCCTTTATAATCCCGTAAAATGATGAAAATAACACAGGATCCAACTTACTTGTAAATAGAGTTAACTATTGAAAACGTGTTCTCTAACGATTGCGTTTTCACTTTCCCTCTATTCTGTCACAAAACAGATGCTATAAATCTCAGGCACTGTCTTTAAGATAGCACGGCCCAGATGAAGGCTTCCTATGCTGCACTTGGGGCACCAAATGCCACCCACGGCCTGTTTTAGAATGGCCTATAATTGCAAGCCTACAACTGCTTTTCTTAGTTTTCTTTCTTAAATATTAGTTGATTTTATATATATACGGGATAAAGGAATAAGCACTTGCCCGGCAAGCACAAGGTCCTGAGTTAAGGCGATTTATATAAAGAAGCATGATTTTGAATTTTATGAATACACAGTAGTTACCAGAAATTGCCTTCTAGAAAGCAGAGTAGAAATTTCAGTGGAATTTGAAGTTTGAATAGATAGGGTTATGAACTTAAATCCCAGATATCATCTTCTTGATATAACTCAAATTCCCTTGTGAACAAAATGCTTCCCCGCCCCATTTGAAAGGCTCCTGTGACTACATGTGACAAGGGGGTTTCACATGGGTAGCAGCGACACTGTGACTATCAACGTCACTCTGGAGAGAAAAGTCCCATTTCTACTCTTCGATTGGTTCAATCAAGACCTTCTAGTTCTCATTAGGGAAGGATCTATCAAATTAAATCCAAAAAGAACTGTGTGAAGGGACCTGCCTGAGCCCACATTGTCAGAGTCCATGAATTAATACTGAATGAGAAACTGCAGAGGATACATGGCTACTCAATGGGGAATAAGACATTCTCCTAAATGATTTTTTTTCCGTAGAAATACATCATTAACAACTGGATACAACTGAACGTAAGCAGCATGTAATTAAAATTTAACATCATTGTTGCAAATAATACCAATGGTCTCCAATATAATTATTTAACCTGCCTAGCATCATACATTTTTTGAATGTTGGAAAAAATCAAAAGAAAAGTGATATTTCATGACAGGAGGAAGTTTTAGAATTTCAAATTTCATCACCCACAAGTTTAGTACCTGACTTATCCTTACATGTCCTTTCATATTGTCTATAGTACTCTTTGTATTCTAACAATATCATGGAACTGTAGCAATAAAATTTGCATATAGATATTGCAGAAAACTGCACATCCTAAAATATTTATTGCCTGAATATTTACCATAAAAAAGGGTTTGTTGACCCTCAAGGCAGACAATGAAGTACAGACATTTATGTACACACATATGCATTTGCAGATTTAATGCTAATATATGGTATGTAAACTAGCTAAAATATTTTACAGGCACATCCCATCTTTGAAGAAATGGGTGCTAAGGTACAGTCAAAACCATTAATGAGTTCCTGAAGCTGGTTCCCTAAATCATCTCGGACCAAGTTGTGGTTGACTCGGGAGGTTTCTGTTTGGCTGATCATGCCTATAAGGATAATCAGATGTTGCTGGATTATGTAGGTCTTATTTACTTTTCTCCCATTGCTGGGACAAAATACCCAACACCAAAAATTAGGGAGGGAATGATTTATTTAGCTCACAGTATGTGGAGGCCTGAGTCCATATTTGATTGGCTCCAAGACAGAGGTGGCACTTGACAGAGGGCAGCTGTTCATGCCAGGGTAAGGCAGCAAAACAGTAAGAGAACAGAGAGGGAGCAGCAACAACGGTTACGAAGAGCAGCCTGTGTCCCTTACGGTGCATTCAGGCCATCTGCCCCATGCGAGGCACAGCACTCACACCCTTAGTCCCAGTGGATCATGAGTCAGTCACAAGCTCTGGAAGTCGCTGCCCCATGACTGCATGAGGCTTTGGGGGAACACCTAAATAAAAACCATAACAGTGTAATTTTTTTTCATCTTATGTATTTGGTATCTCACTGCACAACTCAGCCTGGTAGTGCTCCTCCTCACTTAAGCCTCCTGGGGTTGTACACTGAGATTGGAGTCTGCACCACCTTACCTAGACTCTTCTGGTGGCTCAGCATGCCCTAGGGGCAGGGCCGGCACAGCACGTGGTACCAGGCATCGGACCCTAACAGTGTAAATCTCATAGAGTGGTATTTTTGGATTATTTTAAATTACCAGGAAGTCAAACACTCACTGAACTTCCAATGCTGGTGGAAAGTACTCATCTCCTGATTAAGGGATGTCAAATGTCTGTAAGTGCTAGAATCTGCACTTTTACTTTATTACAAATTGGAATTGGTAGAGATTGAGGGTGTCCCCTCACCTCAGCTAGATTGACAGAGAAGGTCACAAAATCCACCTGACTGCTGTCCAGTGTGTTTCTTAGTAAACCAGTAAACCATAAATAATTATTGAATATGTGAAAATCATTTTAAGAAGCATCTTCAATGGTGTATTTAAAAAAAAAAACGTGAAGGGTTATTAAGCTCCTGTCATTTTGTCTTTCTGGAGCCTAACTACACAGAGCACCAGGAAATATGTGATAGGAAGCCAGGTCTTTGGTAAGAAGACTCCTAAATGATGGAAAGCAGGACCTGAAAACAGTGAAAGACGACACCTGTGGGTATTACCTTCATGCAGAAAAAAGAAACTTGGCTGGCTTTTTGGCCCAGTCTCCCAGTTTCCTCGCTCTATTTTCCTGTTCTCTTCCCCTGGGTTTACACATGAAGAACTGCTCTGCTGCTCTCTGAATGCGGAAAGAATTCTCTTGGTTAGTTGAAATGGATATCATGTGGAAATTAGTTTGATCAACCCTAAAATTAGGCCTTTTCTGTTGATTCCTTCATTTAACCAACAGACATTTGTTTATCGTCCATGCAATGCTGGGGAATTTGCTGGAGAAAAGAAAGGAATCCCCAGGTCGACATTTTTATGAGGCTTTTTTCCTTAAAAAGATGTCTCACAGTCCACTACCTCTAATTTATCTTTTTAGAAGCCAAACTTGTGCAGGTCCCGCCAGCCTATGAAAGGAACATTAACAGAATTATTTCTGTTATTATTACTCCACTGCCTCATTACTTCCATCTACATAGTCAAATACCAGTTTCTCGTTCTTCCTATAGAATAGTCATTTCCAGAAATGCCCAAAAGGGTGCCATATGTAATGCCAAAAAAAAGGCTTATTTAATTCCTTTTCACCTGTGTCCAATAGCCATGAAATCACTAGAAACTGGCAAATCCTTGGTCTGAACACTCGTACTCTTGAATTCTGCAATGCCACACCCTAGTGACAAGGACCCTCTGACACGCACCTAAGTACCTCTGCATCCCTTTCTGTCCTTCCACCCTCATTACTTGAAACTCTGTTTATTTCCCTTATAAATTTTGACATTACCTTGTCCATGTCCCTCTGTAACTCCGTCATACTTCATCTGAAGACACTTTGCCACCTGCACACTGCGTCTCCAGAGCTTCCTAAGAAAGCCAGCCTGTCAGCAAAGCCTGAACTAAGCTTCTCCATGAGAGCTGAGCCATGCACTTTCAGCTGAGAGAAGGGAAGAGGACACCAAACTCCAGCCTGTCCTCTGCACACCCCACATCGTGTGCTCACGCCTACCTTGAGTGGGTCCAGCTACACATTTCTATCTGCCTCCTACCCATCATCCACTGTGCACAGCAGAGTGCACAAGTAGAACCCTGGGGTCAACTGGGATAGTCCCCTAGTTCATGGTAAGCCTCAGAGCTACACACCATAGCACATTCACAGTGGTTCAGAGCCAATGTAAGGAAGTAGCACGTAATCAGCGACCCGGCTGTCAAGCACCAGAGCAAGCACTGGAATTGGTTACTTCGGAGTGAGTTCTTTCTGATCTGCCTACCCTAATTCCTTTCACTCTTAAGTTTTGCTTTTCTCAGCCTGTGTTGACATAGTGGTCAGAGTTCGTACATGTACATAAGATTTTTTAATTATTTTGTGTCCCTTCCTTTTTCTTTCCAACTCCTCCCCCCATCTCTTGATGTGCTTCCCACTAAGCGAAATAAATCAGACATAAAACTTGGATGTTGAGACTGAGGAGATAGCTCGGTAGAATAAGCACTTGCCTGACAAATGCAAGGTCCTGAGTTCAATCCTCAGTACCACACACAAAAAAAGCTTGAATGTCATGTGATCTCACCTATATATCAAATACATAAACGAAAGTAAAAAAAATAAAGACAGATAATAGAGATTTCACCCCAATTACCTAAGTGTGAGGTTGAAAAAAACAAAACAAAAAAAGACCTTGTTGCCTAGGTTGCCTGGCTTTCTATACCTTAGAATATTTGGAGAAAGGAAAGTAAACATTTTTCATGCCCCCACCCCACCCCAGTGAGGACTCAGGCTTCCCAAGGCTGAGTATATTTACTTCCTGAGCATATAGGAAGTAAATTCTGCCTGGTTGTGAGCTAAAAGTCACATCCTTTGTGTGAGTGCCTGACCCCATATAGACAATGACTGTAGAAGCACATAATGGAGAAGGAATACTTTGCCCCTCATCTGCCATCTGAGGATTGAAGTGGAATAAAGGCTGTGAGCATTGCAAAGGATTTGGTGACTTCAGGAAGATTAGTTGATAGGATTTTGCAACAATGGGTATTAGTTGCTTGAGTTCTTGTTAGGATATCCTGATTCAAAACCATTGTTCCCTTGCTTTGTAACTATAAACACCGCCCTATGTCTTCAAACAGCAAGGATTCTTTACAAAAGAAAGAAAAGCCATGTGTATGTACAGTTGTACCTGCACACACACGTGTGCTCACTTGTACACACACACACACAGACACACACACGTACACCATGTCAAGAGAGAAAAAGTAGAATATAGTGCATCACGACTAAGGGCGGGATTTTGTTTGAGTTTAGCTTCTACTAAACTACAGAATACAAATTTGTAGGCACGTTCATTTTTGTTGCATTTTCTTTAAAGTTACAATATAAAATTCTTATTAAATGTGTTTGTGTCAAAAACGACTTTAGAAACCTGATGTAGCATAAGAATCGGTTTCTCAAATAATGTTGCTTAAACACATACAGTAAAATACATAGGAATATAAAGGAAACTACTATAATGTAGTTATGTAATTTAACCGAGTCCATCAAGTTACAAGCGAGTCCTTATTAATATGTGGATTAGGCTGGGGAGAGAGCTAGGTGGTCTAAGTGCCTGGCTGGCAAGTGCACTGTCCTGGGTTTCATTCCTTTTATCGCATGTTGTGCTGGCTCCAGAACCCCAGCGGTGCTGTGCCGGCCATGGAAACTGGCCATTTTGGTGCACACCTGCAACCCCAGCACTGAAGGGGCTGAAACAGGAGGATCACTGTGAGAGAGCTGCCTCGTGAGACCCTGTGCCAAGTAGAGAAAGAAAGAAGAAAAGAAAGAAAGAAAGAAAGAAAGCTTTTTTTAAATAATGAAAGTGTATTAAATAACAAAATCAGATAACGATAAATAGTAATATGACGATATCCATGGCAAAAATCTTGGCTGCCTTCAATCATAATAGAAAGACATGCTAAATATTAGCTAGAATTTACTAATGCAACATATTAGCCATGCAGCAATAATAAAGATGCGACTTTTCTCTGCTCAAATTTGTGCAACCCATGAGCCATACCTTTAGGTCTCTTAGGGAGTTCAAGACACTCAAAGTAAGGCCCCTGCAATAGTCAATGGGCAGTCCAGAGATCGAAGATGACAGTCGAGTCTAAGGCTTTCTCTGTTTTTCTGTTGGGAGAAATTGAACACAGTTCTGTGTTTGGCAGGTGTCCGGCTTCTCTCTTTCAGGCAATGCTTTATTTTGCTGCTATCCAGCTTCTTCCCTGTCAGAATCCTGGTCACTGGTCACATCAGCATTCTCTGTCTCCTTAGTCCCTATGTTTAAAAAAATCTCTCTGTCTCTCTCTGTCTCTGTCTCTCTCTGTCTCTGTCTCTATCTGTCTCTGTCTCTGTCTGTCTCTGTGTCTCTCTGTGTCTCTCTGTCTCTTCTGTCTCTGTCTCTCTGTCTCCGTCTCTCTCTCTGTGTCTCTCTGTCTCTCTCTGTCTCTGTCTCTATCTGTCTCTGTCTCTGTCTGTCTCTGTGTCTCTCTGTGTCTCTCTGTCTCTTCTGTCTCTGTCTCTCTGTCTCCGTCTCTCTCTCTGTGTCTCTCTGTCTCTCTCTGTCTCTGTCTCTCTCTGTCTCTGTCTGTCTCTGTCTCTGCCTCTGTCTCTCTGTCTCTCTCTGTGTGTCTGTCTGTCTCTGTCTCTGTCTCTCTGTCTGTCTCTGTCTCTCTCTCTGTCTCTCTCTGTGTCTCTCTGTCTGTCTGTCTCTGTCTCTGTCTCTCTCTGTCTGTCTCTGTCTCTCTCTTTCTCTCTCTCTCTCTCTCTCTCTCTCCGACCCCCCCTCATCCCACCCCTTCTCTCTATCTGCCATGATGAACATCTTGAAATAAATCCCCAACTATGATCCGGTTCCTATTTACGGGCTATGTCAAACTCCGGAAATGCCCTTGCGCTGCCCCTTTCTGACCTAGTACGGCCACGTGGCAGTCATCTCTACAGATAGCCTCTGCGAGTCCACGACGCCACGCACTGCAGAGGTAATGGAGGGATGCAGACAGAGCAGGGGAACGGGACGGGACCCTGGACCAAGGAACGGGGAGGATCAGCAGCCCCCTCACGGGAGCGCAACTGCAGAGAACGGAGGATCGGCCAGGCCTACACGCACATCTATGGTTCAGTATGGAGCCAGAAGTCCAAGAGGAATGTGGATCTGAATCTGAGACAGGAAGTGCGGAGGCTGCCATAACAGTCTGCCCTCGCACTGTCGGGCTGGAGCTCGGCTTAAAAGAATTTGCTAGAAGAATGGTTACATCATTGTTTGACTTTACTATTTCTGTTAAGAAAGTTGCCAGGTTCTGCAAAGGAAAATGTTAATATGAAGCTTCATCACTCACTGACATACAGAAGATAATCTCAGAAGTTATGGTTTCATCAGTTCTTAGGCGTTACATGGCCTTGTTTGTAGCCTTAATCTCAAATCCCTCTATGTTCCTTCTCCTTGTTCCTGCGCTAAGGCGTGAAATCAGAGCCTCATGCACCCTAGACACGTCCTGCGCCAATAAGCGGGTCGTCATCTGCCTCCCGTTTTAAGTGTGTACAAAGATGCACTTCCTCAGATTGGTTACCATACAAGTTTCCTTATCAGTTAGTGGACTAACTAGAACTTTCGACATAGGCTCATTTGTATTAGTACATGTGTGTGGTACACACGCATCACATGCGTCTGAGAGCGTAGCTAAGGCGTGACGTATCTCGGTAATTTGCATTCCCTTCTCCTGCCCTGCCTCCCTAGCCTAGCACCTCTTCCGTTCCTCGTGCTGAAGTTTTTGTACATGTTTCTACCGCGAAAGGCTCACCTTTCTCACGCCGCACAGCACAGCTTCCTCGGGGTCTCAGGTCTCTCATTTTCTTTCCCTCTCCTCCTCTTTTTGGCTCCCATCCTACACACTGAAGAAATGCAATAGTAAGATACTATTTCTGTCTGTCTGTTTTTTTGTTCTCTACCTGTATTTTGGGTCTCTCATATAAAAGACCAAATAGTGTTGTCCTCTAAGTTTATGTTTCTGCATCTGATTTCCTTAGCATTATGTTGCCAAGATGCATCTTTTTTTCCCACAAATGACTCAAGTTTATATTTGTTTACACAAAGTCATACTCTACTGTATATAAAAAAGCACATTTCATGCACGCATTCTACTACTGATAGACAAGTTGATTAAATGATTTAGCTATTGTGCATTCTGCAGCTATAAACATGGTGTGCCTGTGTAATTATAATACGATGTCTTCAACTCTTTCAAAAAGATACCTAATAGGGGAACATCTGGGGAGAGTGGGGAATGGAATTCCTAGCTTTAGATTTTTGCTCAACCACCATAACGTTTTCTATAATTATTAGTTTGTGTTCACATTAACAGGGTATAAGGATTCCTTTTTACCCTTGCAGCCTCTTTCATTATTTGATTTCTTGATGACAACCATTCTTTTGACAGTGAGACAGAACCTTAGCATTTCTATTGGCATTTCTCAAATGGATAGCATTATTGAATATATCTAATGCATGTATTAGTCATGTATTATTCTAAGAAGTATCTTCACTGCAATTGTCCATTTTTTGTTGGGTTGTTTGTTGGGGAGGGCTCTCGTTTTTAGACTTCTTTATATATTGCAGATATTAGTCCTTTGTCTGAGAAATAGCTGGCAAAAATTTTTGTTCTGTGCTGTAGATTGTCTTTCCACTTTGCTGGCTATTTCACTTGTTATGTAGAATTTTTTACCTTGGTATGAAGCCACTTGTAGATGCTTGTCCAGCTTTTTTGTGGAATTGTTGTTCTGTTCAGTAGGTCCTTACCTAATTCTCTGTGTCAAGAGTATGATCTATTTTGTGTTTCAGCAGATTAAGAATTTCTGCTAATATTTGGATTTCTTGATCCATTTCAATTTTAGTTTAGTAGGTTGGTAAGAGTTACAGGCTGAGTTTCACTCCATTGCATGCAGATGACCCGCTTTCTCAGCATTATTGTTGAAGGGGCTGTCTTTCCGGCCGTGAAAGTTTTTGCCCACTTTGTCAAAGACCAAGTATTGTTTTCTTTTTCTTTTTTTTTTTTTTTTTTTTTTTGTGCATCCACTATGCTGTTTTTATTGAAGTGGTTTTGTAAAATAATTTGAAGTCTTGGATTGTGAGACCTTCCAGATTGCTCTTGTTGCTCATGATAGCTTTTGACCTTCTAAGTGTCTCCATGTTTTATCTGAATTTTGGGATTGTTCTGTGAAGAATATTCCTTGTATTTTGATTTCAATTGTGTTAAATATATATATAATCTTTGGAGAAATAGCTGCTTTGACAATATTGGCCTGAGTATCCAAGAGCGGGGTATGTCTTTCCATTTTCTAATGTCCTCTTCAATAACTGTATTGATATAGTTATAGTCTCAGTTTTAAAAGTCTTTCACTTCCTTGATTAAATTAATTCCCAAGTATTCAATTTTTCTTTGTGTTTTTATCAAATATGTTGTTTCCTTATTTTCACTCTTGAGGACTTTATTATTGGTGTACAATAATGCTATTGATTTTTGTGTGTTGATTTTGTATCCTGCTACTTTACTAAGTTTGTTTAATAATCTTAGGAGTCTGTGATGGAGTTTCTCAAGGATTCCATGGAGAGGATCATATTTCATAGAGTTGGAATTAATTTTTTGGATAAAATGAAGTTTCATGATGTGGACCTCTCCACTTGTAGAATCATGTTAATACTCAAAATGTTTCAGACATTGGAATATTTTGAGTTTTGGATGAGGAACGCCCAATACTTAGTAAGTGCTTTTTTTTATATTTTTTTTAACCTGAAGATTGTTCTTAATGTTTTTTATTTTCTGGTGTAAAGTTCATGCGATGAAATTGTTTAGCAAGACTCATTACATCTGCAATGAACTTCTGAGGTCGTAAACCCAGCGTCTCACCTTGTGCCTGAACGGCACCTTCCCTGCTACTCATCTGCCCCCTGCTGGCAGCTCCCACTTTGCCTGCTCCAAGCCTGCAACTTTCTTCCTTCTTTCAGGTCCTGTCATCTACAGCTTCTCCAGGGAGCTCAGCTTTGCCTGCGATCCATTACAACACAGAGCCTTTCTGTCTCCCTTGGGTGTTCCTCTCACCCTAGCGTTCCTTGGCCTAGACCATCAAGCTTCCAATGAAAGACAACAAACTCTAATAAACCAACTTATCAACTTTCACTTTCTGAGCACTTTACCTGTCACCTGAAGTTGAAAACATGGGTACAGGACTACACAATGAACAACTTGTGCAAGAGGTATTTTTCTTGATATTTGCTTTGTTGAGAGATCATGTGTAGCTGAGAAGGCCTTGGTCTCTTATCACTTGGAGCACTGGGTAATATCAGTATGATCATCTTTGTCTGCCCTCATCAAAATGTTGAATTCTCTGCTAACCTGCAAAAAAGAACTGCAAGTGATCTTTCCATTCCCACAACTTCTTATACCGAGGTATCTCTCACTGTCCCTGTTCTAACTGAAAGGTCTTTCTCTGGACTTTTCCCAGATCACTTATTCAGTATTTAAATGCAGCATTTCTTGGTCATGTTCCTTTTTCTGATTATGTCCATCTCATTTCTAGGATTTAAAAGCAGCCTTACAAGGAGAGGTGGCAACTTCTCTGGAAGCAAATTAACCTCCCTTTGAGTCATGGCTCTTCTTATCATTATTATCTGTCCCAGAGGGAAGCAGCCAATGTCAGATTCCTTACTTGCCTGCTAGAACTAGTGTCTCTTCATGATACCTATTATGAAAGAATATTGTGCTGGTTACCTTAACCATGAATCATGAGGGGCTTCTTGTACCTAGCAAACTGGTATCTGTAATGAATGATTGATTGATTGATTAATTGATTGATTGATTGTGTCAACTTGAGAAGTTTGGAAGTTTAATAAATCTGCTCAGGAATTCTGCACCCTAGGGTGTAGAGGACCCACCCTAGGGCAGATGGTCATCCGGACGATATAAAGGGAAATGAGGAAGGAGGGACTTGCTTCTGTTCCTCAAGGAGCTCTAGTGCTCACCTTCTGCTTGGACGTCATCTCTTAGCTTCTAGTGCCCCTTTCAGCTTCTGTCTCAGATCCTTCGACCTCTTAGTGTAAACTCCTAAGTCTTCCATCACTGACCCATCGGCCACCTGAGGGGCATTTTCATGGGGCACTGTAGGGAACTCCAGACCTTATACCGAGAACCTCAATGTAGTGTGCAGGCACCCTCTGCATGCTTCCTCATCCGACTCTGTGGGTGACCATTGCCAGTCAATCTTGTCATTTCTGATCCATATGGATACATTGAGTTATATCTGCTTCCTTAGCAAAAATACTACCTAATAAAGGATCTTCGACTACTATTGTTCCTATGTATGTGTGCATAAATGTATGGAGATATT
The DNA here is from genome assembly GCA_004027025.1 of Myocastor coypus. Lineage (NCBI taxonomy): Eukaryota > Metazoa > Chordata > Mammalia > Rodentia > Myocastoridae > Myocastor > Myocastor coypus. The sequence continues at coordinate 123,400 of PVJA010000290.1, forward strand.
CTACAGTTATGTAACATTGCTCATTCCGTGGAGCCACGGAGAGTGAGATGATAGTATGAGTCACTAAAATGACACCCCGTTGTGAGAGGCAAGGATGCAGTGCCTGTATATTTGCAAGCTCTGAGGACACTGAACACTTACTTAGGTGAGCCACAGAGATGATTCTCATCCTGTGGGGGAACACTGTCTGAGATAATAGCTATTGCATGGTAAGTAGACCACAGGGAGCTGGGCCATCACTTTGCTGGTGGCTCTGTAAAGTAGGAAGCAGATACCCTGTTGCTATTGTGCAGCTTTTGTTTTTGCATTATAATGTTCATGTTTTTAAATATGAACAGAGAGAGACAGACAGAGAGAGACAGAGAGAGAGAGAGCCTTGCTGTTCTGCACGTTTTGATTTCCAAAAAGGTTTACCACTTCAGTTCTGCCAGAAATAAAAACTTTTATCAATCTCTCCACTCTCCAATATTCATGAAAAATATCAAACTGAGAAACAAAGGCTTTTTTAAAACAAAAAAAGAATGAGTGGCAAAAAATATCAAACTGAGAAACAAAGGCTTTTTTAAGACAAAAAAAAAGAACGAGTGGCGTTTTTCAGTCTCAACAACATCAAGCAGTCCTGCACATAGAGTCGTGACAGCTCCCGGAGAAAGGCCGTGGTGCTGGCATTTTGCTCGGGAAAACCTTCTTTTCCTGGTGTGCTTGTGTGATAATGATTTGAAAGTCAGTGATTTCCAGGCCGAATTTTTTTTTTTCTTATAATTTCTGCCTCCAGGTACGTCAGTGCCAAGAACTGCTCCATATCCTAGGACTAAAACAAGATGAATGAATATATATACTTTCCTTCCCTCCATTTAGGACAAGGTCTACAGGGTCTCACCATGTAGATTGGACTCACAATGATTTTCCTGTTTTCAGTCTGCCAAGTGCTGGGATTACAGGCGCGTCACCACGCCCGGTCTCAATTGCCATCTCAGCACACCCCAGGGGCAGGACCTGTGTGGTTCTCTGGGACTGCACCCCAGCCTCTGCACTCTGCCCAAGAAGGCACTTTAGTCACCTGAGCTATATCAGGCTGCCCTTCAATATACAAATTTTAACAGGCATCAAAAATGAAGTTACAGATATACTTAACAATCAGTGAATCCCTATTCAATACTGGTGTCTCAGTTATACCATTAAAGGAAAGATTAAAAAAAAAAAAAAACTGTTTGCAAAAATGTGTTATCCTAGGAAAAGTGACACTGTGGTTACTATTTATTGTCATTACTATGTGCCTCAGGAACAATACGGTGTATTTTGAGACAGTGCAAAACGTGTTTTCACATAAATTTTAAGAAGGTTTTGCTTTGAGGAAGCTTTTCAAATATCGTTATTCCTAGATTTTTCATCACAAGAGTGTTCAAGGCACTCACCTGATCAGATGCACATTAACACTTAGCAGCAGGGTTGGTTTGAGAACCTGGTTCCAAAGCAACAGGGACACACAAGCTAAGCAACACGGCCAGTTTTCTGAGGATCTGGGGTACAAGAAATGGGTGCCTCCCTGTCTAAGGGGCTCAATGCTTAGTGGGAACAGTAAGCAATTCATATTGAGTGTGCTAAAGCTAAAGCAACAGAATTAAATAATATTATGTAAAAGGTGTCACAAGGCCAGGTGTGTTCATGTCCAAATCAGCCACTTGGACCCTGGCCCTGTGGGAGAAAGGCGGGACCTTCCAGAAGAACGTGGAGACCAGGACAGTGGCTTCCCGTGCTTCCATTTTCTTACTGAGGTTGGAGAGTGGACTGGGTTGGTTAGCAGTAGAGCAAGTGTTTATCCTTATAACAATGTGGTGGTCATGATATGAAAATATACTTTAATATTTATCTGAAAAACAACTCTTAGAACCTAAGTGGATGAAATGGCTGTCATAGAAATTAGCACGGACTCAGAAAGGCAAGGCAGGAGGTATACAATCTCAGAATATCAGTTTGGGAGGAAGTTTGAAGCATAACTCCAGGCTTTCCTTTAAGATCCCTTCCACTGAAGTGGGGGTGGGTCACGTATACTGAGACTGGACCTGACTCAGACCTGACTGGACCGCCCTCAGAGTCGGAGGGCCACACAGCTCCTGAGTGGGAGATGGAGAGCGAGGTCTAGCCAGGTGTGGGGAGGCCAGATCGAGCTCTCTCTTTATTATAGCACATCATCTGTCTCCCTTTGGCGCTGTGAGGCAGAATTTAAAAATAAAAGTGTATCATGTTTAAAGCTGAGAAGAGAATTATCAGTTTGGCCAGATTGGAGCCTGTAGCTCATAGGAGTCAGGAAATTCTCTGTCAGCAGCAACAGCTACAAGTTTTCAAGAATGCATTACCCGAGGGTTCCCCAAAGTTTAACCCTTCTGTTCCAAGAAAATAAGTTGGGTTTTGGTTTTTTTTGTTTTTTTGTTTGTTTGTTTGTTTGTTTTTCTTGCTAAGAGGAAGAGCCAGTGGACTCAGAATTGCAGAAATGGAATAAGGACTCAGTTTGAGCCATTCACTACTAAATCCCCCAGACCTCAGTTTCCTCATCGATAAATTGGAAGTATGGACAGTATCTACTTCAGTAGCACATGGACTGGTGCATGTGACAGTTCTTACTACAGAAAAGCAGCTTCCGTAGAGGTGTATTAAGATCTTCACACTGAACAGAGCAGAAAGCCAAGACTCATTTTATAAGAAACTGCTAAGGGTTGATTTTTGGGGTGTCTTGTTTTGTTTTATGTTTGCAAGAAAGAAATGGTTGTATTGTGAGTACTACCCTTGACATAAAACTGAAAGAGGAAGAGTTCGTATGGCCGTAGCAGACAAGACAGTGTGCAATGCTTCTTGGGAGCTTTGAGGCAGAGGAAGTTCCAACGGCCAGACCTTTAGAAAGCCAGAGAGTTGAAGAAGCGCTGCTACCAGCGCTCTTCTCTCTCCCAAGGTAGAATCTTTCACGTGGTAGGTACCTAATAAAGTGCATGGAATGAGTAAGTTAGGATAATTTAATCATTTAGCCTCCCTTGGAACCAAAAGGTTGGTGCCATCCTCCAAAGGGTTTTCTTATGCCCTCTGGACAAACTTTGCTCAGATCCTTACTTACACGTGGTTGTTTCATTTACTATTTCCTCCCTTGTGGGAGATGATGGGTGCTCCATGGATCACAGACTGCAGAGGGGAAGAGAGCAAACTGTGTAGGCCATCTGGGCCTTAGGTCACCAGCTAACAGCCCAGAGGCTGCTTCACAGAAGTCAATGAGCATGGCTGGAATACAATAAATGAGCAGCGAAGTGGAAAAATCAGGAAACATTTGCATGGCATAAGATACTATTCTCCCAACTTTTTAATCAAAATTTAAATATATAGCAGTCACTGATGATACAAAAATAGGCATCAGGCTGAGTTTGGCTCAGGGCAGGAGTATAGGCACATTCTGAGGACAGGTTGACAGCAAGAATCGGAGGGACACACAGCTCCTGAGTGGGAGATGGAGAGCTACATCTGGCCAGGTGTGTGGAGGCCAGAATTAGAACTCTTCTAATTCTCTAGGGCATCCTCAGTGGAAGAAATAAGGCTCATTTAAAGCAAGTCTCTGTACTGTAGGTCAACAGAATACAGCCCTAGTCCCTTCCCCGCTTAGAGCTGAGAACAGCAACCTTGTTTCATTAAGAAGTTCCTAGAGGAATGACTAAAGTTCGTTGAGACACAGACACTAATCTCATTAATAAGATTGTTCCTACCTAGTAAGACAGTGCTAAGGAAGTTAGTGGCATCTGTGCATTTACACACATGTGACTAATTTAAAAGAGAAACAAGATCTATTGGAAAATATGGGACAAATTATGAGACTTTTATATCTATAGAAAAAATAGCAACCTGTGCCCATCAACAGCAAAATCATTTGTTACATATAGGATACTTGGCAGATAACTCTTGGGAATCTTGGGCTTGTAAAACTCAGTGCTTGGGCCAGGTGTCTGCTTCCTTCATCTTAATATTTGTCACCTTCAAATAATCTAGTTCTTCTTGATCTCCTTCTGTGCTTCCCACCCACCAAGAGTCCATGACCCTGGGAAGACGTGTGTGTTCACCATTCTCCTATCACACACTCACACGCACATACGCGCACACACACACACACACACACACACACACACACACACATTCTTTCACATGCTTTTACATCTGGTCCACATTCTGGAAATAAAACACTTGTTTTTTGTTAAACATGCTGACCTGAAGTTTTGGGCTGTTAATTTTTATGAAATGCAGCAATTAATGTACTATGTACCTCCTCCAACCCAGCAGAAACATCGCCCAGATGTTCATCAGACACAGCTGATGGCCGTTTTTAGATACTGCGTTTACTAATTCCACAGCATGTTCCCTTTTCTATAGTTTCTCCCAAGCAAGGGCGGTGAACTCAAATCCAATAATCACTGGGCCTTGTTATTATGGCTGCATTCCGTCAGGGATAATAGAGGCCTCTCTATGATGATCAGGCCTTGAAAAGAGGAATCAATTTTCTAATTTGGCCAGCTGAAAATAGATGTAAGAATTCCAGAAAGAATAATATCTTGAGACACTGGGATGCTGTTTTTGCTTCCAGGCTTTTTGCCCACGTCTAGAGTCAAGGAGAGTTAGACAGCTTGGGCTTTGGCTCCTACCACACCAGCTTATTAATTATATGATGAAAAAGCACAGGCAGATATTTCTTCTTTAATTTCTGTGTTGCTAAAATAGAGATGATTGTAATATGAATGCATTATTCACTGAGTTGTCACAATAGAAAATTGTAGCTGACTGAAATCATGAATTGTTGCTGTACGTGGGGAAGAACAGGTAGGGAAGTTTCAGTGGCTCTAGGGTATCATTAAGAATCCGGTTCTGCTCCTTTGCTCTATTGTGTCTTGATGCAACACTTTACTACAACTTTGAGTTTCTTCCTGGTCGCAGAATAGCTCCAGCTCATTCAGGGATCATGCAGCTGCAGATTGTCAACTGGAAGAGAGCCGACACCTCCGTGGAGCACTGCAAGATACTGTGATACCTCTGACCAGATGACTATGGCCTTGGGAGTGTAATGCGATGGCTGGCTTGAGGCCGCAGGGAAGAAAACCTTGACCTAGCACTGCGTTAGAACTTGCGTCCTTAATGCAGTTAAGCAGAGCTTTGCTTCAGGGACAACATGGAGAACCCTTAGATGCCTAACGTGATGGAAGTTACCCTGCGCCACAACTCTTTTAAACTCTCTTTTAAGTGATATTTTTAAGAAGGTAATAAAAGAAAATGAGGGACAAAAATAATTTAAGACTTCTTGAAAGAATGTGGTAATATTCAATCATAGGACCCATCTTGTGTAACTGTATCTATTAATCTGATCAGCATATTTAAAGAGAAAAATAGATAATACATCATTTACTGTTGATCAGCTACTCTGGTTTTGAAAAACTATAATGTATGTATTGTTGTATGTTGCCCTGTTTCTGTCTTTGATTTTGTTTTTCTTGATCTTGTCCTCTTCAAAATAAAATATAACAAAAAATAAAAATAAAATTGGACCTGAAGAAAAAAAAAGAAAGAAAGAATTCCCAAACTATGCTGGTTGTATGTCTCCTCTATCTTTCAGTTTCTGATGCTGCCCCTGAATGCATTAGCCCACTGTGTGAGGAAGAGGGAACAAAGCTGAGGAAAACTTCAGACACATAACGTACCAAATCCACCATTCAGATTCCTCTGCTGAAAAGATCAAATGAATATCTGAATACAAGGATATATGTGAAATGTGGACAGGTGTTGGTAAGCTAACAATCTTGACATGGTCTTTAAAATCTCTTGAATGTCTTCAACCCAGAGAACATCCATTTCCAGAGTTTTCAAAATATGCAACCAAAATATCACCAACTGCTTGCCTTCAGCATAAAATCCATCGCTCCTCAGCCTTTTGGCTAAGATCAAGTCCTTAAAATCCATGTTGTATGTGACTTCTCCATCAGATATCCTCCTGGGATACACCTGAATGAAAATTAAGGATTACTCATCTCTCCACACACACACATTCACAGGGTGTCTGCAGAGAATAATCGTACAGAATAGTCTTGTTTAAAATAGCAAAGCTGGAGTGAGAATGCCTGGGGCCCACTGGAAACTCATTTGACCCAGAGACACAGCCCATCAGGTGAGTAAAACTTTATCCTTCAGACAAGCCCAGTGTAGAAAAGCATCACAGAACTCCCTGCAGAGAGACTAGAGGCAACACCCACCCATTTGATTGAGGAGCAGAACATCTTGTAGAGTGGCACAGCAGGGCTGCAGCAGGAAGAGGCAGAGCTCAGCAGCCAGACCCATGCCACACCCATCTGGTTGAGTTTGAACTTAGTAGATCCAGATGTGATCTGAAGGTAAGAACTCTACCAAAACTCTGCACCAAGGGTCAGAAGGCAGGACTATACAAAATGACAAAGAGAAGGAGCAAAATGCACTCTCAGGCCCCAAGCCCACCCAGAACAAATACAAGAGACAATAGCATAGAAGAGCCGGGCGTGGTGGCTCATGCCTATAATCCCAGCACTTGGGAGGCTGAGGCAGGAGGATTGTTGTGAGTTCGAGACCAGCCTGAACTGCACAGTGAGACCCTATCTCAAAAAAAAAGAAAAAAATAGCATAGAAGAAGCTGGAAGTTACTCACCTGAAATCTCTGAAATAATAATATCTGAAATAAAGAAACAATCACAGAAAGATACAGAGGAAATCAGATCAAAATAATTTATGAAGTAAAAATAGAAATGATAACTATAATGAAAGCAGTACTAAGTTATTCTAAAAAAGACACTGACAAAAAATAGAGGAGAATAGTAAAATATTCGAATCCTTGAATAAGCAATATAAGAAAGTAATAGAATGCACGAAGCAGATTCAAAGTGCTGTGCAGTAATTTAAAACCTCAATCACATGCTGGCAAAACTGTTTCAGTGAAAGTGAAAATAGACTTTCAGGCCTTAAAGACACCATTGCAGCTGGTGAAAAGTAAAGAAAAGATCTCTGAAAAGCAGCTAGGATGCAGGAGAGAATTCAACATCTGCAAGATGATGTAAAGATAAACAATGTAAGACTAGTAGGCATGAATGAGAAGGAAAGAGTCCGTACAAATGATATAAAAATAATATGGGCAGAAGTAATAGCAGAACATTTCCCAAATATAGGGAAACAATTTGACATTCAGGAACTGAAGCATATAGAACTCCAAATAACATCAACCCAATTAAAACCACACCCAAACATATAATAGTCAAGATCCCACAAACTGAGCACAGGAACAGTATACTAAAAGCCGCTAGAGAAAAGAAACACATCACATTTAAAGAAAAACCCATCAGAATAATGGCAGATTTCTCTTTGCAAACCACCAAGTCAAGAAGAGCATGGAGCAAATTGCTTCAAGTCTTCCAAGAAAACAAATTCTAACCCAGACTGGTTTACCCTACAAAACTCTCTTTCAAGTATAATGGAGAAGTGAAATATTTCCAGGACAAAGAACAACTACAGAATTTCATGATGACAAAGCCAACCCTTCACAGTGAACTAAAAGCTATTTTAAAGAGGGATCAAAATGACCACAACAACTCCATGAAGAAAAATGGAAAGAGTAACCAAATAGGACAAACTACTAAATGCAAGAAAAAAAGAGGTATACAACAGCAGTCTTTCAACTATACTTTTGTATATAGCAGCAAAATATGCCCATCAGAATATTCTACAAATGAACTTCTCCTGCACCCCCTATGGGTCATGATTCTGTCTCAGCCTACATCGCAGATATCAAGGAAATAGCAGTAGCTTAGTCCCACAAGTGACACCTGGCCACCACTAAGTGCTATGGACATTGTCCATGTACATGACATACTAGAACTTTGTGTGATATCCTGTCCCCAAACTGTTAGAAATTCTAGTCATGTATTTGCCATTCCAGTATTTGTGTTGTTTTATTCTTAGTAATTCTTTACTACCATGGAAACTTTTTCTTAGTTTGTGTTTTGTATATATTCACCTATTCAAATACTATGTGAGTACTCTGAATTGATTACAGATTCATAGGTATGATACACAACACTCTGTCCTCTAAGTTGGGCTCTTTATTTGAATTTTAGACTATTGTTTTGAAATATTTATTTTTGTTATTTTAATAAGAAATAATGAGACAATTTTAATTTTAATCAATTTTTGTTTTTTATTAATTAATTTTGTTTAATTATAATTTTTGTTTTATGATTCATGCTGTATCTGATTTACAATCTTATAAGACACAATATGGTATTTTCTCTTTATATATATATATATATATATATATATATATATATACTTCTTTTAAAGAAATTACTGAGTAATTTCTTTAAAATTACTCAAGTAAAGAGTTACCTGAGATATACAGCTACTTTTGTTAGTTCATTGAGAATAAAAGTTTGTGCTAATAGAGTTTAGACAAAATATCAGGTCTGCATCTTGTCCTCTGAATAACTACTATGAAAACAACAATATGCATTATAGTAATTCTTGTAACCATCCTACTAACATGTTCCGAAACCGTTTCATACCTATTTTATCTTTTCTCTCAATAAAATGAATAAAAAAAGTAAATAAAATAGCAGAAGTGGGCTGGCCAAATAGCTCAGGGAATTAAAGTGCCTGGAAGCAGGAGTGGGAGCTGGGGAATCGATTTCCATGCCCGCCACGCTGGCCCCGCCACCGTGGCACACTGAGACAGTAATTAAGACTGGGCATGTAACACCAGCTCTTGGGAGGTTGTAAACAGGTGGATTACTATGAATCCGATCTAGTAGTGAGACCCTGAACACCCTGAAGGCCCTTCCCTAAAATACCAAAGCTGAGAAGTACAAGAGACACAGGATACAAGCAGCATTCCAAAATCCTGAGTTTCTGGAAACATAAAATTCCTATGTAATGATAGAGAAAATGTTTCCGTGCTGCATTGCTTTCGGGGAATAACTCTTCCGCGCACGGCCATGAGAGCCCCCGGATCTGCTGTGTGCAATTACCACAGAAAAGATTCCTTCTGGCTCGTGAACGCTTCCCAGCTCAAAGCATCTGCTGTCCACTTTCTTCTATTTGTTTTCCTAATACATTTCCTTAAAGAAAATCAGGCCTCTGATCTTTTTGCTTCTGCTAGGAATCACCAGAAAAGCCAGTTTTTCAGATGCAATTCTAGAACCTGGCAGATTTTGTTTCCATAACACCCTCTTTCAACTTAAAAGCAACTTTGCTGAGGCTCTCTGGGATAAGAAATGAGAAGACCGCGCTGTTAATCTGGTTTTTGCCCTGATGTTATCTTTCCACCGCCGAGAAATTATGCCTTCAATTTCTTTAATCAATGGAGAAATTTTACTGGGCCTTGGTTTCTCCGTGTCTTTTATAAAGCAAATTTGAGTGCTCTGGTACTAGAAGTAAATCACTGTCAGTATTTGAATACCTATGTTTGTTTCTTTTGTCTGCCTCTAATCACCCTCTTCCTAATATTATCTTGCTCTGTAGTACCTTGGTAAATGTGAAAACAGTAGTCAGTAGGCACTAGTAGTATTATTACTATCGGTACGCATCCTTCCCCAGGAGTTATAAAGACAATAGGTATGGTCTATCTCCCTAGTTATAAAAGTCTCTATTTTCTCCCTCTTTTTTTGTTGAGAAATATACATTTGTATTTATGAGGTACCATATGACAATTTGATACGTGCATGCAGTGTGTAATGATTCAATCAGGAAAATAAGCATTTCTATCTCCTCAAATATTAGACATCTCCTTGTGTTTTCTTCTGACTATATTTGACTCACATCATGGATTACAGAAGCCAGTATCTATCCTGTTATGCTACAAAACCAGATTCATTCTTTCTTCTCAGTTAAATTGGGTAAGAGCCCATGTGTTTACTCTCCTCCCTGTCCCCTTTCAAGTCTGGAGTGACCCTTGCTGTACTCTGTTCTTCTATGAACTGACTTTTCAGTGTCTGCAAATGAATCATTACATGCTACATTTGTGTATCTGTGGCTGGATTATGTCCATTAATATTATCTTCCATTTCCAGTCTCAGCTCAGTTTTTTTACACATTGCTTCCTGACTTGTAACCTATGGCCATGTGGCTCAGATTTTTATTAATGTTATAACAGTACACTACCTTTAATATGGCTGTTTCTGTGATTCAAGAAAGAATAGAATATACTGTCATGACCAATAAATCTTCAAATCTTAGACCCCCCCCAATACAATGAGGTCATTGTTTACTTAGATCACTTCTGATATAACAATTATCTTCCCAGGGGCACTTTAGACCATGGGTCCTTCTGTCCTGTGTCTTTATTCTTAAATTACTCTTATAATAATGTAATATCACTTATTAACTGTAGGAGAGAGTAATAAATTAGAGATATATCACATATTATTTTTATTAGACAATATATAGATCTTATCAGATACTGACAATATCTACCTCAGAATCAGCCAGAGTACGTGGACAGAATAAAATGTTACCTAAATAAGAAAAAATTATACCCAGAACAGTACATTTCACAAGCTATTGCAAAAACTGACAAATATGACAGGTACAAAGGAACAGCACTACATGTCCTGTCACTCCAATAACCTGTACTTAATTGTTTTTGATGTTTCTATTTACTGTTTTGTTTCACGGAATTGGAGTTGGAATCCATGCCTTCATGATTTTCTCTAGCCTAAATATCGCGTAGGACCAATTTTCTAATTTTGCTCTATGAATGAAATCAAGACAAGAATATTTACACTAGGAAGAATACTTTCAATTTCTGAAAGAATATTCAGTAATTAAAAGCCTTATTAGTAGTTTCTCTGATATTGCATTGGGTCTCAACTTCCAAGGTACACTTTTTTCACATCAAGCTACCACTAAGTTTGTTTTTCTTTTTCTCTCTCTTTTTTTTTTTTTTTTTTTTTTTTTTTTTTTTTTTTTTTTTTTTTTTTTTTTTTTTTTTTTTTTTTTTTTTTTTTTTTTTTTTTTTTTTTTTTTTTTGTCTTTTTGAGACAGGGTCTCGCTATGCAGTTGAGGCTGGTCCTGAGCTCACTTTTGTAGCCCTGGCTGGTCTGGAACTTGCACCAATCCTTCTGCCTCAGCCTCCTGAGTGCTGGGATTACAGGCATGAGCCACCACGCCCAGCTGCTATCACTAAGTTTGAAAAAAATAAATTTGACTGTAGATAAATGATCCTTCTTAAAGCATGAGAGGGCCTGGTTTGACTTCTATTTCCTGGAGGGTTAAAAGTTCTGGTGGGAGATGACCCATGCAAAATAAAACTCACACTCAGCTCAGGAGAGCTTAGGCAGCCTAGCTTTGTCATAGATAAACTGAAAACGAGGATCACCAGGGGCAAGGTAGTGGCCCCTTCATATGTGTAATACTCCATTGTGTTTTGTCTGTCATGTCGAGTGTTCAGTGAAAAACTAGACCAAAAGATCAACTTTCCAATGCAGAGAGAGTTCTTTTAGTGTCAGTGTCAGACAATGGGGCAAAGTAAAGTGATAACTTCCTCTAATTCTCAGTTATGTGGAGCTTACACAGATCCAATAAAATAATCTCCTAAATATTTAAGATAACATGCTAGACGGAAAACATTTCTGAGTAATGAGCTGAGATGGTAGTTGCCTGAATATGCTTTTTGTTTTTAATTTTATGTGCTCCCAGAAAATAGCGAGCCACAACCAAAACAAACGAATCAATAAATTATAAGAAATATAGGGAAAAAAGTAATTTTTATTCAACCTTCATAAGTTTCTAAGTTTTTTATGGCTGTTTCCCATTAAAAAAGACAGTTCAACAAGAGGAAAACAGGTTTTTTGTGTGTGAAAAAAAACCCAGCTATTCAGAATATAACTCTCTCAGAGAATTGGCTAGAGACTCTTTCTTAAGTAACATTTTAACAAACAGCCATCAACAGGAGGGAAGTCACAAAGAGAAGGCAGTCCTAGCATCCAAAGGCTGGAACACAGAGGGAAAGATACACACACAAAATGACTCAGATAGAAAGGTTTGCTCAGAAGGCCCGCTCATGAGGCCCTTCTGTGATGGCTACGAAGGCTGCCTTCATGAGGAAAGATTTTCATTTGGTCTTTAGGCAAGAACAAGGGTTGAAAGACCTTTTGCTTTTGTGAATTTCTAGCCTCCAATCAAGAAGAGAGAAGACTAGAACAAAACTCTCACCATTTGAACTGCTTTAGCTCAACAATTCTTAATATTTTAAAGGGAAATATTTTGGTCTCATTCACATGTTCAGTGTACACGTAAACTATGTGGCAAATAAGAACTAAAGAAGACCTGGACTAAACCCCTAGACAAGCTTCCAAAGATAGAAAGAAAAGACTAAATCTATGCAATTAAGAGTTAGTAGGGTGAAACCACAACAAATTTTGCAGAAATCTAAAAGACTTTTCAATATCTATTTAGAGAACCTGCGTTCAAATAAGATGGAAAACAGAAAAAATAGACAAGTTCCTACATATATATGAATCACCAAAACAGACTTAGGAAGATAAAAGTTCTATACAACCCATTCTCAGTTAATGAAATTGAAGATGTAATTAAAAGCCTACCTACAAAGGTCCTAATGGAATCACTGCTGAATTCTTTAAGAAATTTAGAGATCTAAAGCCACTATGCCTCAGTCCCCTTAATTAACTAGAAAGGGATGCAATACTCCCAAAGTCATTCATGGAAGCAAGTTTTACTGTAATATCAAAACCAGAGAAAGACTCAACCAAAAAAGAGAAGAAAAGAATAAAAAAGAAGAAAGAGAAAGAAAGAAAGAAAGAGAGAGAGAGAGAAAGAAAGACAGAGAGAAAGAAAGAGAGCCAGCTACTTCCCTTACTGAACATAGACACCAAAAGTCTCAACAAAATATTGCCAAATGACATACAGCAAATCATCAAAAAGCTTATACAGTATGACCAAGTAGAGACATCCCAGGGATGCAGGAATGTTTCAACATATGAAAATCAGCATGCCTAATACAACACATCAACAAAACTAAGAACAGCAACCATGATCATTTTGATAGACTCAAAAAAAAAAAAAAAAAATTAACAAGTCCGACACCAGTATACAATTTTTAAAATATTACAGAACAGAATTTTTTTCTATCTAGGAATGGAAGCTGAGCGGCCTGGAGTCAAGACACTAGCAACTAGCTCAGGCTTACTTCTAGCTTTAGTCAACCTTTGAAAGAGAAAGAAGGGCCAAGTGATACCAAGAGATCAAACTTGGTGCTGTAGGACCTTTTCTAAAATCACCATATTTCATGCAGAAAGGCTCCACCCTCACGATTTAAACACTTCCCATGAGGCCACACCTCCCAACACTGTTGCACTGGACACCAAGTTTCCTGCACAGGAAAACCATGGCTGAAAGCAACCTTCTAATGTAAAGAGACTTGATGTTCCATACTCACTAAACCATTAAAAGGATAGCTGATCCAACTTCCCAGGAAATGTTTGTTTGCATCATTATAAATAAATCAACTAATTCTCACATATATAGTTTATTCATCCAATCCAAATTTCACATTAACATCCACACCTAAGAGCACACAGATGCTTACGTGAACTTTTTTTCAGAGTGAATGGAAGTGATAATATACCCCTCAGGATATTTGGCAATTTAAACTTGGACTCAATCCATCTGCTTATAAAAAGCATAGTTAACAATAATAATACTCATTAGAGGCAACTGTCCATATGGTTTTAGTGACTTCCTGGTGCATCTTTACTCTGTATGGTTTTAGTGACTTCCTTCATGGTTTTCAAAAATAGTTTGCGAAAACAGTAATGATTCCACTTAATTTAAAGCAATTAGAATAAGTAAATTTATATTACTATTTTTACAAGACTAAGAATCATTTGTAAATCAGCATGTCTACCTGAATTTTGGTTCAATTCCAAGGTTATTCCTAGCTGTGGACTCACTGAGCTGAAAGGTGGATTTAGAACTGCAATGCCTAGGTTATCGACTTTTGATTTTCCCATTATTTAGCTCTATGGCTTCCTTCAGATTGCTTTTCTTATTTTTTAAGCCTCAATTTAAATGTGTAAAATTCTTTGAAATGGTTATAATTATATTTATTAATATATAAGAATTAATGGGATGATAATAATGACATGGATGTTCTTTTCTAAACTGTTACATGCATTTACTACATATATTTGCATAAAACATAAAGGTGCCCTGACTTCTACATGTAACCTTAAACATTGGTTAAAATTCTAATTTTTTTTTATTGCGTTCAGCCTTGGTATGTATTTTTTACTTCACCAGCCAGTAGTGGAGAGATCAGTCGGAGTCAAGAGTTTTGCCTGCATGTGAGCTTTGATTCGTTAGTAAAACTTATGCTTAATAAAGAGAGGGGAAAAAAGCTAGATATTGCACTCATTTGTTTACAGTTCTAAGTAATTAATCACATAGTTGCTAATCTATGCTGTGCTTATGTATCTAGCTCTTAGGGCTGTTTCATCTTTGTTTTTTTAACCACCTGTATAACATTCTTTTTCAACTGCAATAGATTGAAAGAGACTTAATTGCTTCATATGAATTTATTGATTCCACTTTTATTTCCCCAGATCTGAAGTCTCACTGAGTTAAAATCCAGATGGCAGTAGGGATGTCTCATTTTTCTAGGCTCTAGAGAAGCATCCATTCCATATCTTTTCCATCTTCTAGAGCAGTGGTTCTCAACCTGTGGGTAGCGACCCTGGTGGGGGTTGAACAACCAAAACACAGGGGTCGCCTAAAGCCATCAGAAAAGTATATATTTAAACCCATGCTATGCCATGGTGAAATGTTATTTATTGGAATTAGTAATTTGAAGTAGCCACCAAGATTATTTTTTTGTTTTGGATGACCGCAACATGAGGAATTGTATTGCAGGGTCACGGTGTTAGAAAGGGTGAGAACCACTGTTCTAGAAGCTTGTGACAGTCCATGCTTCATGAACCTCTCCCTAATATTCAAACCCACCAAGGAATTTTCAGTACTTCCCACTTTGAATACTCCAAGTATCCTATCTCCATCATTTCCTTTTAAAAATTTACCCAAACAAGCAAACATTAGCTTTTACAGAGTAAAGATGCACCAGTTAGAAGATCCTAATAGGTTCAATCAATATGAGCATTATAGGCCGTAAACATAAACTAGAAGTTATCAATAGCAACAAAAACAGAAAGAGGGAAAGAAAGGAGGTGGAGGACGGAAGGAAATACGTGTGTGTGTGTGTGTGTGTGTCTGTGTGTGTGTGTGTACACGTGCGCACGCGTGCACGTGTGTGTGTGTGTGTGTCTGTGTGTGTGTGTACACGTGCGCACGCGTGCACGTGTGTGTGTGTGTGTGTGTGTGTGTGTGTGTGTAGGATCTCACTACACAGCTGAAACTCATAGTGATCCTCCTGTTTCAGCCTCCCCGGTGCTGGGATTACAGGCATGCACCACCATGCTCTGACTCCATCAGCAGCTCAGCACACCCAAGCGAGGGTCCAGCACGGCATATGGTGTCAGAGATCAAGCCCTAGCCTCTGCACTTGGCTAAGCAGGCACTTAGCCCGCTCTTCTACCACAATGGCCTTATGGAAGGAAATTTTAAGAAACAGTTGTAATATGTACATGTGCCATTTCCCCAAGATGACTGCAAAATGTATATACTGAACACATTTATTAATATAATAAAATTTTAAAGAAAAATTCTGTACTTAAGCATGCTGGTAAAGTTCCTTGTAAGTTCACATATGTACATATACTAGGACAGAACTATGAAAACCTCACGGAAAATATTGCTTTGTCTACCATACTAGAGAGATAGATAGATCATAGATAAATAGATATCCAATGTATAAACTATGCATTCAATAGTTTAAAATTATAGTTTAAATTAGTATATAGTTTTTATATAGTTTTAATTAATTAATAGATTTAGTTTAAAATAAACTAAATCTAGATATTAGTTTAAAATTTCTATTAGCTGAGGGTTAGATTGACATCATTACTGTACTAAAAGTTGGGTAGAGAAAAATAGTTCAAAAAGACTATCGTGCATGGTACACATAGTGTCATTAAAAGATTCAAAGGGAAGAAATACATCATTTTTCTTCAATGTTTGATTATCTTCATTTAGCAATGCAACCCCAGGGCCAGGGACATAGTTCAGCGCATTTCCTATACGAAAAGAAAAAAGATAGTGCAACCCAATGTCGTCTCTTTTTTTTCTCAATTTCTGATTTCTGGCATAGATCTCATTTTGGAACTGGGTTCCTAAGAGGCCTGGACATTTCCATTTTCTAGAAAGTTAACCTCCTTGAAATTTTAATATCAAATGGAGCTGTTTTGCTTTGTGAAATCAATATACTTGAATGTGCGTAGGCAATACTGAAATCTTACATGTTTTAGTTTTTTCTTTTATTTCTCTGTACTTAATGCTACCAAAAGCTCTTTTAAAATACGTGAATGTATTGTGTATATATTGTGTTCACACCCTGAGGCAATTTTTCAGAGTGTAATTTTTCAAATTCTGAAATAAAGTGAATGAAATGAAAATGTATTTTGGAAAAGAACTCTACAGTTCAGATAGGCTTGCTTCCTTCCTGCAGGCAGAATGATCCCCAAGCTCTCTGAGATAAATTGGTAATTGTCTGTTCAAGAAACTGTTTAACAAAAAATAATCCCATAAATATGGCAATTCGATTACTTTAGTAGAAAGCAAAAGATAGCGAGAGTAAATGTTGCTTTTAAAAAATGGCCACATGGCCGACTTGCCACCTGGAGACGTTCCAGGTTTGGCTTACTCTCTCAGTCAGTGGAGGAGGCTAAGGCAGGCAACCGACAAAGCTCATCAGAGAATCAAGCGCGTGTCATCTATTTTCATCAACGTTTCATATCAGCTTACTTTGTAGATGTTTTTATCCCTCTGAGTAAACTTCTTTAAGGACAAGGAGCGTGTAACCTCTTGTCTGTGTTCACTGGTGCTGCTCAGCTTCTGGTAAGCAACCTTACCAACAGTCAGACTCAATGTTATTCCCACTCTGTCACTTTGATTTGATACAATAAACAGTCGCAACGCAAGGATTTACTATTAAACTTCATGTTCAAACTATGTAGGGAACTGCCATTTACTTTTCTATTTATACTTGTTGCCTTTAGAGGGGAAGTTAAAATTTTTAATAAAGCCTGCCAAAACCAGAAGCACATGTTCTGGAAAAGTCTGATGGTGGGACATTTCTTCCTTTGTGTAACACGTCCTCGATTAACTGATGGCCTTGTAACCTTACCTGAGATGTTTAACCCCTCCAGCAATGTAGGACATCACCCAGCCTCCAACCATAATGTGCCAAATCTGCCTTTGTACGTCCACATTTGCCGTCCCTGTACGAGTCCTAAATTCCACCAGAAAGGGGCTTTGGCTTTTTGGAAGAGATTTTTGCCAGGCCTACTAGTGTAATAAACTGCCTCCTCAAACTTCTTGCAACAATTCTTCCTGCATTTGGTCTGTTTTCCATAATATCTTCACAAACTTCTTTGTTATTAGTTAAGTATTGTGGCAGACACTGAGGAAAACACTAGCAAGGCACATTTTCTTCCTAAAGCTCTAAAGCCCTGACTTGTTATAGAAATACATTTCACACCGAGACCCACATGCAAACACTCATGAAATGCAATGAGTAGTCCATGCCCTAGTATATTCAGAGGTCTTTTCCCTGTTTGCCGTCTTTTTTATTGCTGTTGTTCCTGATCTATTATTCTCCTTCCAAAAGCACCTTGCTCTAGGAAACATGGTACTACTAGGACAGTCAAAGGCTAGCAT
This sequence comes from Myocastor coypus, assembly GCA_004027025.1. Taxonomy (NCBI): domain Eukaryota; kingdom Metazoa; phylum Chordata; class Mammalia; order Rodentia; family Myocastoridae; genus Myocastor; species Myocastor coypus. Next base: position 141,274 of record PVJA010000290.1, read on the forward strand.
AAGAATTCAAGTGAAAATTTTCTACAAGCTTGTTAGAATTTCAGAATTTCAGCCTCCTCATCGCTGGACATATCAAATTAGAATCTTCTTTTCAGTATAATTCCTGAATAACTCGTGCACATTTAAGTTGAACAGTGCTCAAGGATCCATTATAAATGCAGAAGACTTACTCAAAGAATAATTTAGAGAAAATTCTAAACGTGCACACACACACACACACACACACACACACACACAGATACACACTTTTAAATGACATATACCTTTCATCCTAAGTTGTAATTGTGAAAAACACAATTTTTTGGTATTTTAAAATTGACTATGTTACATTAATTTTTTCTGAATCTCAAAGAACTTCATATGGTAGTTTTACAGTCATAATTAAGAAGTTTAAAAATATATAACAACCTCTATTAAAATTTGTTTTTATTTTGAATGAAAAATAAAATCTTATTTTCTTTTTGAATTATCTTCCACAAAGAATTTATCCTAATTTAATACATATACTTGGTAATATTTTATACATCCCCATATCAAAAATTCTTGCTATGAAAATATTTACACACATATAACTTTCTTCTAAACCACATTACAATGCAAAGGATCATGTAGAATTGATGTATTACAAAATTCAATAAGTCCTTATGAAATATACAAATTATTTCTTTTATGGGAGTTGGGAGCAATTTATCTCAACAACAGCAAAAAAAAATGAGCATATATGAAGTATTGAGTAAAATAGTATTTAACCTACAATACCATTTCACAATATGCCCTGCTTACTCAAAGTGCTGCTGAATACGTATGGGAGGAAGGCGGCTCTGGCTCTTATTAAATCTGAGTCAGAGAAGGTGGCGTGAAAGGACCGCCATGATGAAGCCAGAGGGAGAGGAGGAGAGGGAAAGAAGAGCAGGGAAATTTTAATTGAGAGTACATGAAAAACTAGTTTTAGAAAAATGTATACAGCCAAGTTGCTAGTGAGTTATTTACTTTCTCCTTAACACTTCTCTCTCCTGTACTCTTTATAAGGGCTTTGAAAAATCCCAGCAGGAAGGAAATTCCAGTTTGAGATGCCCAGCCTTGGTGAGGTGGGGTTACACAGGAACCGGTCACCATGGTATGTACGCGTGGTCCCAAGAATTATCTATTGCTAAAACAGAAATGAGTCATTAATTCTGTAGAAGGAGAAAGTGGCGCCACCAGAGGTTGAGAGACTTGATTTTCAAATGACAGCATGGAAAACAGTGTTTAAAGTCATCATCACGTCAAGGTTGTACCCATGACGAACGGTGAAGCTAGGCCTGAGCTAGAGGAACCTTTAGGCGGAGCGCGGACTGTCCCTGATCCATAAGCTAATAGCTCAGATCTTTAAAACAAGAATGCGGTAAGTAAAGTTTTATGTTGTCCTTATGTTTTGTTCTATTTAACTTGGGGGAGCATGATGTGGCTGTGTTCAATAATCTAAACTGAGAAGATCCCAACCTGAGGTTCCCAAATGCCCGTGACGCAAATAGTGTTTCTAAAATACATGAAAATCCATACTAACATCTTTAAAATACTACCACGGTATTTCCCATAAATAAATGTATTTCCACTTTCTAAAACATACTAAGATGCAGCAGTGTTGCAAACAGTGCAGGATTGTCTTACGTGCAGGCTGGAGTGTTTGGCAAAATGTAAGCGTGAGAATTTGTCATATTTTCTGTTCTCCAACTCTTATCATGAGGGATTAGTCTAAACATTTTTCTTACTTTGGAGAGTGAGATTGCTTTCATAGTATGAACAAGAAGCACCACATTACTGACTAAATTTTTTTTTTTTAAATGTAGGTTTGGAGAAAGGACATTAGGTAACTTCCAACTTCATAAAGAACACAAAGAAAGAGGACTTTGTTCTTTTCTGTAAAAAGGACCTGACTGTAGGCAAGCCCAGTGTTTCAAACCCTGGGCTTATAGGAAGGCTAAATTTAGAAACTAATTATTCACTTTTTAAAGGATTCACAGTAGGATAGAAGTCAATAGGAAACTCTCTAGCATATTTAATATAGAATTCAATTTACATGCGCTCTTTGGAAGCTCTCCTGTTGCACCAAACAAGGTCACTTTAGTGCACCCTTTAGTTTCCATAAATGAAGAAAATGAGAGCAAGCAAACCTGCCTTGAAGGTGGACCTCGGTCTCTGAGTACCTATAATGCCTACAGTTCGCCTTGAAAGCAATGCAAAGCAAGAATAAACACATTTCAAGTCCATGACCTGTCATGTTGGAGTCAGGATGCCATGCTCTATGGCCACAGCTATCTGGATGCAGACCAATGATCAAACCGTACAATGGGTGCACCTCGTGGAAGCAGATGATTACATTCGCCCCAAAGTAGTTCAGCTCTGGAAGGTGAATTGCCAAACCCTCAGATTATAATGCCTTCATAAGTGAACTCCACGAAGAAAAGAACGAATCTCTAGAAGAAAAAGAGATGAAAACAGCGGAGTCACTGTGATGGTAAATAACTCACTTTTTGCCAATGAAAGAAACCAGACCCAAGTACACTTATGTAAGAAAGGAAGTTTATTTGCTCAGGCAATTAAAAAATATAAAGATACCTGAATTTCTGAAATCACTGGATGCAAATGCTCAAAGAATGACAGTTAATGCCATGGCACATGTCCCTCTTCCATCTACTGGCTTTGTTTTCTCCCGAATTAACCTCATTTCAAGAAAATTTTCTATAAAAGATGATTCAAAAATAGTCCACAGACATGCTTTGGGAAACATTTTTGCCATAAGCCTTAACCATGTTGGCAAAACTGTGAAAAGCTTTCTGTACCATTAGAGAATAAAGTAAGTTCCCCATTTAACAACAACAACAACAACAACAAAATACCCTTATTGATGAAATTTCCCACTCATGAATCTGTACATCTCAAAGTGTATAAAACTATTAGGACAATCAGGTCCTGGGGCCAATGCTTTTATCTCTGGGCCTGCCATGCGGGTTCGATTTCTGGGTGCACTAAGACAGCAATTGAGATTGGGCATGGTGGCATGTGCCTGTAATCTCATCTTTTGGAACGCTATACAGAGAAGGCTCACTATGAGTCCGATCTAGTAGCGAGATCCTCAACACCCCATAAGCCCCTCCCTACAAAATACAGGAAAAAAAAAAAAAAAAAAAAACCTATATGCTAGGAGAATATTGATGAGTTCCTTGAAGAATGTAGACTGAACTTGGGAGTTACTAGGTGTCCTCAGAAGCCTCTCAACTTTCTCTCTTTCTGATATTTTCTCCAGCCATCTACTCCACTGTTACAGACCCATGAGAGCAAGCCATCTTCTTACTGAGCTTTTGATCAAATTACCAGTGACTGTCAGTGTTTGCTGTCATATGAAAACATCAAGAACATCAATTTCTAAGAACTGTTGTAAAACTTAGTAAAATAATATTTGTTAATCTTCTAGTTATAGTTTGGCGCATTGGGTACTTCAATCGTGTTTACTTCTGTAGATAGTGAACTCTTTTTTTTTTTTGTCTTTTTGAGACAGGGTCTCACTGTGCAGTTCAGGCTGGCCTTGAGCTCACTTTTTGTAGTCCAGGCTGGTCTCAAACTTGCACCGATCCTCCTGCCTCAGCCTCCCGAGTGCTGGGATTACAGGCGTGCGCCACCACGCCCGGCAATAGTGAACTCTTTAGTGACCAAGTCTTAGGCCAATGGTGGGTACCCACAGGACAGAGGTCCCCTTTATGATCCATTTGAGCTCCTTCTCCTACTACAGGACACAGGATAGCAGAAAATAATCTTGGGATGGTATCAGGAGACCCAGTGCTAGTATCACTTTCTAGACACCAAAGAACGTGACCTAAAGTAAATCTGCTTCCTTATTTTGGTTTCTAGTTGACTCATTCAGGGAAAACAGTATTGGGATAAAACAATTTCTACTGTTTGTTCTCCCCTTTCTTCATAGATACACACAATCTCCAATGTGTGTAATTTACAACACAAAGAAATTCAAATCCCCACCACCAGTTAATATATTTATATCTTCAGGGGTAGTAAACTTCAACTTAATCGATGTACACAATAAGGAATTTTATTACAACCCATAACAAGAAAGCTGAACAGAGAGTGATTTTAGAGTTCATTTATTCAGTGGCCCCATGATATTTGCAAGGATTCAGGTGTTTTTGGTCTTTTCACTCTGCCCTCTTCAGCATTTTGCTCCTCAGATGGCTGTAGCAGCTTCAGGCAATACTCTGTCTGGCACACTACAGTTCAGAGAAAGAAAGATTCTTCCTCCTTAAATTTTTTTTAAGCAACAGGAAAGGATTTCCCAGAAGCATGAGACCTATGATCACTAAATAATTTATCTTCCAAACAGAAACACCTTTACGTATGAAGGAGAGCAATATGAATACCTCCTGCAGGGTAAGAAGTGAACAAGAGAGCTGCGCTGGGCAAACAACAACGTATTTTCCATGTCTGATTGGCCAAATGCATCTCATTTGCGTGCTCATTATCCAATCAGTTGCCACAAAAGGAAACGTGGGCTGTGACTGGCTCAGACTAAGAGTAACTTCCATGGGGAAGGGGCTGAGTTTCCCTTCCTTGGAGCTCTGCGGAGTCAAAATATACAGAGACTGGACTGAGGACTGGGAAGGTAAACAATAAAACAATGCCGTCTGCACATGGCATTGAGCCCACAAGCACCCCTCAGGACTCACTACCCAATGTTCTGGTTATGCTGAATCACTTGCAACCGCAGCTCACCCTGTGTCCTCTTGCACTTCCCTGTTATTGTCTTCCCTTTTGCCTGTACTTTTTACCACTTGCCCGTCATCCTCCAGGCTTGACCGAAATAACCTTTTCTTTAAGAATGGCGCAGTGACGAGCACCTGTAATCCCAGCACTTGGAGGCTGTGGCTGTGAGTTTGCTCCAAGATTGAGGCCAACCTGGGCTACAAAGAGTGCTCAAGGTCAACCTGAACTGCATGGTGACCTGTCTCAAAGAAACAAACAAAAATCCTTCCACCTGCTTTCTGCGGGTTTCTCATTCCTTCTGCTTCTGTAGGATACGGATTTCTTTCTATTGCATGGTATCGGCTTGAGATATAATGGCAAATGCAGAAGTGAATGAATGAGAACAGAAGCTACTTAATTTATCTTTATATTTTCAGCGTCTATCCCGGACAAATCAACTGCATTAACTCATGAGAACCGAATGAATATATCTTAACTTCAGAAGAAGTATTTAGATTCTTGTCATCAGGAATGGCCTGAGAAGGATAAAATAAAATTTGAGTTCCCCAAATCCTATCTTTTAGCATCTATCCTGTTTAATTCAAGTAAAGTAGACCTCAGCTAGGCGGTAATGAGATTTAGAAGGTGAATGAAGCAGGGCTGGCTGCTTATGGCACCTGGGGTTGGGAGAGACGTCCCTATTATTAGGGTATAATTAACAGCTTTCCTTTCACGGAATTTAATTTATTTTTCCATTAAATTAATTAGATTTAAGCAGGCCTTTTAATCATTGCTTATTCCTAGAAAGAGAGATGTGTTTTAAAATGCAGAGTCAAACAAACTTTCTCAGTACTTTTTTGACCCAAAAGCGACCTAGAAAAAAGAGATTGCCTCCTGAAAAGGGATTGTTTCTCAGGCTACGCTAAGATAGCATTGGGTATAACAGGGGATTTTATACAGATTGGCAGTGTCTTGTACCAATGACAATAGTACAATGGTCAATGAAATTCCCATTAAATTTCACAGATCATGGCACGCCATGTCTTTTAGTTACATTATTCTTTTGAATAAAATGAGGTAACAAGTTCTACGTAATAATCCTATGAAGCATACCATATTAACTAAGTAAAACTGTCAGAGCTTATTAGACGCATAATTAGTACTATTTCAGTTCCTTTCTCTGTTGCGCTGACATCCAAAGTTTACTTCAGATAAAGATTGAGTCATGGATTCCCAAGAAAAGATTCAGTTTTACTCCCTGCAAGCAAAAACAAAAATAAAACCAAAAGAAAACCTCACAACTAGACGATTACATCATGCCTTATATACTTACTCCATCTAATTTGTCCAGACAAATCACGTTTTGGTTATCTCTCTCCAGCTTGTTTAAAGACTGTATCTTCTCTGGTCACCAGTCTTCTTCAGAAACTATCAATTCTGTTCTCTTCCCTTAAATACTTGTGCCTGTAAGACTACCTAAGAAATCCTCCCATTTAAGTACAAAGTATAATGATTCTCTTACTTTTCTTTCCATGCAGAGGTCTAGGAAAAATAATGAATGTAGCTTGTGCATGTACTTAGTATTGAAAATATATATTATGCAATTAGTTTTTATTACATCTATAGATCTGCTTTTTTTTTTTTTTTCAAACAATATAGATCTTTGATAGAACTGATTGGTTTGCAGTTTGAACTCTTCAAGATGAGGCTCTTTTTAGAATTTTATGTCCTAAAAGGTGATCTGTGCTGGTCTCTTGAGATCTCTTACAGTTTTAGAGCTTCATGGATCTATGAATCAAGAGCCCTTCCTAGCTTCAAGAAAGTATGTGAGTGCTGTTAATGAGGATTTGGTCAAAGGGTGTCCTCTTTTACTGATGAATCCAGAATTGGAACCTACAAAGATCTTACCAGCAGTCCCTCGTAGACATTTATAGCAATTCAGTTTCTAAATGAGAAAGGAAACTATTGGCCTAGCCCTGAACTTTCCAAAAGATGATAACGGAGAAAGGGGTTGCATAAAGTGTGTCTCAGATCAAAAGTGCATTGGGGTTGAGAACCGTGTGGCCACTGTTGAGTCCAATGGGTAACTATGCAGGCCAACCCCCACATGCTGAAATTTTGGGTACTGATATTCTTAGTTTAAGCATCAAGTTTTAAATCTCAAGAGAACCACTCTACGTGATGTGGAAAGAGGTGTTGAATGTTTTTGCCCCCTTAATCTAAAAAAAAAAAAAAAAAAAAAAAAAAACTAAAAGCAATATCAGTGTTATTTTTTTTTTAATTAAGACTACAGCACTATCAGATTTTAGAGGACTGAGAACGGACAGATGAATTGTTATTTAATTGAGCTCCCTGAAAAACCTTTACAGGCTGCCATTTAAATATGGATTTTTAATTTCTGAAGTCTCTACAGAAGCTCCCGCTGCCCTGCTGATAATTGAAACGCATTTTTAAAATGTAAAGCCAACAACACATAAGCTATGAAAAAAAACAGACCTTTCTTACTCTTGACTTACTGCCCTTGCCAGCATGCAAGCACTGGTGGGGTTGTGTAAACACATCCCTAGGCTTGGAAGTTACTTATCTTATATTTGGTTTCAGATGAAAATACTAGCCATGAACTTTCTGCAATGTTAGGGAAAAAAATCATAGTGTTTTATTAAAATAGTTGGATTTAAGTGGTTTTAGCCACTTACATGTCTAAACATGAGCAAATGTTAAACCTAAATTGTAGCAAGTATTAAACAGACTTGTGTGACATTCATTAACAGAGGAAAATGCTTTTCAGGCTCCACCTACTTCACTAGCAAAGTTCTTGTGGTCCCTCTGCAAATCCATCCTAGAATCCCCGAAACTGTGGCACGTGGCATCAGTCTTGGGCTCATCATTGCTCCACTGTTATTGAATTCCAGGAAGCAAGACGTCAGAGGTACATAGGAACAGCTTCAGGAAGAGCCTCACGGCTGGAGCGCAGGTACTCACCATCAAGTCTAGCTTTTAAACTACTTTGACAATTATAACAAAATTAATCTATTCAAATATTTTATATTCCAGTTTCTTATATGTTGGTGGATATTGATTCATTAATTTGTCTTGCTAGACTAACTTGGGGTAAACCACAGTTTAACACAAGACTTCCCCTTCTGTATTAGTTCAAATATTTGAACTTTATAGAGATTTGTCATTGATTTGTAAAGCTATGGGTCCACACTGGTCTTTTTAGTTAGGCTTCCTGTTCCTAGCAATGTAAACGAATGTCACCAAGCAAAGCACTATTTTTCCTAAAAAGTGAGACAAGTCTAGCCTATGTTAAATTCCTGCATCAAAGACAGTGTGGTGCTTTATAATACATTTCTATTCTAAAATTTGGTATTTGTAGCAATATTTCTTTTTTACTTTTCCTCTTGGAAACTTTTATGAAGATAATGTATTGGGATCTTTTTCATCACATTTGAAGTTTTCAGAAAGAAGGTTTAAGATAGTAATTATACTAACTGAATTACTTTGCTATTTTGAGTGAATATTTGGAACATGGAAAAATCAAAGAGTGTTTCCTTTATTATATTATAATAATCTATGGACATAAAAAAATTCAACCACAAACACCTGAGTTGAATCCCATGCTACACTATATATATATACATATATATATATATACTTATTATATTTCATCGAGCAATTGTGTTCCTTTTTTTGTATTCAGGACAAGATGTACAGGGTCTACAGAGGTCTCACTGCCTAGTTTGGACTCATAGTGATCTGCCTGTGTGCAGTCTCCCAAGAACGGGGATTGCAGATGCACGCCACCCTGCCCAGTCTCAATCTCTCTTTGGGCGCCTCAGGAGCAGGGCCAGCACGGCATAGCAGAGATCGAATTCCGGTAGCTGCTGCATCTACCTAAGCAGGTGCTTTATCCCACTGAGCCACTTGGCCAACCCTTGAGCAAGTGTGTTCTTGAATGCCTTAAGCCTATTTGCTACCATTCTCCAAGGTTGAAAAGTCCAGTATTCATTCAGGGTAGTAATTAACTATAAATTATTAATTCACAATTAATTCTCAGTAGTTATTAAGTCTAAAACAATATTTTCTATATTTCTATCTTAGTGGTTCAACCAATTTTTAATAAGCTGTATTCTGGAATTGCAAAGAGAGGTATTAAGAAAAAATAAAGATTAGCTCTTATCAGTAAGTTTTATGATTCTCAGTACTGAGTTGAAAATCAAAATGTGGAAAAATTATATTTTTATTTTAACATAATATAATGACATCAACATTTCATATATTTTGTAACAGGCTTATTGCTTCTTTATGATAACATTTTAAAAGATGAGGCAATGCTAAAGTTATGAATCTATTGGACAGTTTTCAATTCCTTGATGGTGACTAATCCCATACAAACAAAGTTCATTTGGGAGACAGGACATTCATCCCCACAGAACAGTAAAAGGAGCTCCTCTGCTCACAGTATCAGCAGAGAATGCCATGAAGCCTGGGTTTCTATGGCATCCAACACAATAGAGTTATCCCTCTGGGTCTCTAGGTATCAGTGGCAAGGCCCCCTGAACTGCAGAGTCAGCAGCATCCACACGAAGTGATGAAATAGCTCAACGGAAATGACGAACCCCTTCTTCAGATGTTGATGGAAACACAGTAGAAAGGTCATAGGATATAACATTAATACAAGCCTAAATAGTACTTCCATAGATGAGCAATAAATGCTGAAATTAACAATGCAAAACCATTGATAATCAATGAAAACATAATAAAATTCTTAGGAATAATGTAACAAATACTCACAAGACTTTTGACTTGAAAATTGCTGTAAACCAAGGAAGCCAGAGAGCCAGATAGACAGATATACCATGCTTGTTAGTTATTTCCAATTAAACGTGGTAAAAAATGTCTAGTTCTCTCAAAGTTGATTAATAGATTTAAAATTATTCAATTATTCCTATCAAAATTGCATCATGAAATTTTATAGGTACAGAAAAAAAAATTCATAATAACACCAGTATTTAACATAAGTTTTTTGTTTTGGGTTTTTATTATTATTATTATGATTATTATTATTATCATTATCATTATCATTAACATTATTTTGTGTGTATGTGTGTGTGTGTGTGTGTGTGTGTGTGTGTGTGTGTGTGTTTGAGACAGGGTCTCACTATGCAGTTCAGGCTGGCCTTGAGCTTGCTTTTGTAGCCCAGGCTGGTCTCAAACTCACACCGATCCTGTTGCCTCAGCCTCCCAAGTGCTGGAATTACATGCACGCACCACCATGCCCACCTCTAAAATAAGTTTTAAAATTAAAATAAAATTATAGAAACCACTTACCTGGTTTTAAGACTACTATCCATGTGGCATTGCTGAAGTATTTGCAGAGGGATAGATTCATAGATTAGTATAATAGACAATGTAGAAATTCACCTAAACTATCCACCACTGATTGCTGAAAATGAAGAAAAATCATTCATTGAAAAGAAGTATTGAAAATGCAAAAACGTTATATATCAGTTAAGGGAACAACTAAATGGAAAGAGATAACACATGGAACAGTGGCCAGCCAATGGTATAACGTGAGTGTGCTGGACGTAAAAGACCCGTTAAGTACAAATGTAGTTATACTAGGGAATTTCAGTATACCACTGTCACAAATAGACATAGCAACTACACAAAAAATCAACAAAGGAATATCAGAGTCCAACATAAAAGACCCAATGAAGTGGGTATCATAAGTAAATAGACATTTCACGAAAGAGGCGGTACAAATGGCCAGTAAACACATGAAGAAATACTCAACATCACTGGTCATTAGAGAAATATAAATTACCCTAGAAACACTGGTCATCATCAAAAATCAAATAATAATAAAAAATAAAATAATAATAAATTCTAGTGAGGTTGTAAAAAAAATGAAACTCTGTTAGAATTTTGAAGAAAACATCAACTAGAACAAATACTGTGGAAACCAGTATGGAGATTCTACAAAAACCTGAGACTAGAAATTCCATTTGACCCAGCTATTCCCCTTCTAGTTATCTTCTCAAAAGAGAGAAAGATGTCATATTACATTGACACATGTGTATATGTGTTTATAACAACACAAGTCATAATAACTAAATTTTGGGAGAAAATTTGGGAGAAATTTGGTATTGAAACACAGTATAGTACTACTCTGCCTGAAGAAGGATAGACTTTAGTCATTTGTAGAAAAATAGGTACACCTTAAGACCATAATGTCAAGTGAGGTGGATCAGACACACAAACTTAAATATTTCATGGTTTCTTTTCTACAAGAAATGTGAAGTATTAAGCAAAGTAAAAGGTACATA